>CAJVRN010000015.1:10592500-10632500 GCA_911728415.1 Lagocephalus sceleratus
CAACAACAACAACAACAATGCAGACGCTGAGACTTACGGCCGAGCAGCAGCCGCCGCCGTCGGTACGGGGGGGCCCGGGGCCGGTAGGGGGGGGCCCGGGGCCGGCCGGGGGCCAGGCGGCGGCTCAGGGCCCGGCTGAGGTGGCCGGTGTGGGTGAGGGTGCCCACCGTCAGGCTGTGCAGGTACACCGGCTCCATCAGGTGCGACAGCAGCGCCCCCTGCAGGCCGACCGCGCTCCACCTGGGGACCACGGGGGGGTGAGGGGGGGTGAGGGGGTGAGAGCTGGGCCCCCCCCCCCAGGAGATCACAGCCTTACTTGGCCAGTTTGTCGGTGCAGGACATGGAGGGCGGGGCCCCCCCCGGCGCCTTCTGATTGGCTGAGCTCGGCAGCGTGCCCTCCCCTCCGTCCACCTTGACCCTCAGGTGACCTTGGAGCTTCCTGCTGGGCTCTGACGTCACAGATCAGACTCATCAATAAAGGGACCACGTAGGACTGACCGTGAAGGTCAAGTCTACAGATAAGGTTCACGTGTCTCACGTCGGGACCCTCGCGCCGTCCTGCTCTCGTAGGGGCAGTTCAGTCGGGCGTCTCCGCACGGCGACGAGCGCACGAACATGTGGAAGAGGACGCCGTCCCGCAGACGGAAGCCGCCGCCCGCACGCGCCGCGAAGATGGAGCTGCGGTCACTGGGGGGGGGTTGGGGGTTAAACCTGGGAGGGAGGGGGGGTCACTGGGGGTCACTGGGGGGTCGAGGGGGCCGTACCAGAGCAGCAGCTCCAGCTGGGCGTACAGGAAGCGCAGCAGCGCCCGCCGGCTGATGACCTCGGCGTGGCAGTCGCTGAGCGCCCCGGCACGGTCCACGCCGCCGCCACCGCCGTCCAGACACCTGGTCCCCGTTGCCAGAGCGACGACCTGGGCTGAGCTGAGGTCCAACCCTTGGGGGGGGGGCAGAGGGATGACATCATCATCGACGGCGGCCCCTCGCCACTGTCATCGAGAACAGACCGCCGCCTCGAGATCTGGACCTGCAGGGTCACCTGGGTTCACTGGAGGTCACCCAGGGTCACCTGAGGTCACCTGACTGGAGACACGGCGAGGTCGGCGAGGCCCCACCCACCTGTGGTCATCACGATCCCAGACAGGAAGCCTCGGTGGGAAGACGCGCCTCCGTCCGTCAGCTCGGCGAACTTCTGTCTCAGCACCCGGAAGATGGCGTCTGCAAAGACCTGCAGGGGGAGAGGGGACCTCTGAGGGGGCCTTGACCTTGACCTCTGGACCAAGGTCAAGGTCAAGGTCAAGGTCAGGGTCCAGTGTGTAAATGTTATCGTGGGGACCATTGCAGACACACCCCACTCCCCAGAACCTGTTCCAGAACCTCCTGGCCTGAGACCTCCCCTGACCTCCCCTGACCTCCCCTGACCTCACCTGACCTCACCTAACCTCCCCTGACCTCCCCTGACCTCCCCTGACCTCCCCTGACCTCCCCTGACCTCCCCTGACCTCACCTGACCTCCCCTGACCTCACCTGACCTCCCCTGACCTCCCCTGACCTCACCTAACCTCCCCTGACCTCCCCTGACCTCCCCTGACCTCACCTGACCTCACCTGAGGCAGCTGATGTCTGCTCCGGTTGCCGTGGAGACCGGGGGTCTTCTCCTCCGGCCCCCTGCCGATGCTATAGATGGAGTCCAGGGCGGCGGCGGCGGCCCGGGCCTTCGCCGCCCTCTTGCTCCTCCCGCACCCCTCGAACACGCGGCCCCCCACCCTGACCGCCATCACGAAGCTCCCCGGGGGCCCCCGGGGGCCCCGGTCCACCAGACAGGCGTACCTGAGGCCGGGCAGCAGCTCGTTGAGCAGCACCGCCGGGCTGGGGGGCCCCGGGGGGGCCGCCGGGCTAGGGGGCCCCGGGGGGGCCGCCAGCGGGAGCCCGAGCCCCCCGGGGCCCCCCTCCCAGTCCGCCGAGAAGTCGGTGAAGGTGGCGAGGTCGCCCACGGCGGCGAGGGCCTGCGAGCTGTTGGGGAACTGGACGAAGGAGCGCAGGGCGCGCTCGGCGGCCCTCAGCTTGGCCCGCCTCACGGTGGGCCCCCGGCCCTCGAAGAGGAGCCCGTCGACCTCCACGCCCACGGAGAACACGGGGGCGTGGAGCGGCCCGCCCCTGGAGGTCACCTCGTACCTGAGGCCGGGCCTCAGCTCGTTCAGGTGCACCAGGGCGTTCTTCTGGGTCACCACCCACGCCGACCTCCCGCAGCCCGGGTGGGTGCGCCGCGGCCGCCAGGCTCCGCCCCCTTCCCGCCGAGCTCCGCCCTCCTCACGTCTCCTCTTCGCGGGCGCCGGGGGGGTCGAGCAGACGCGTGGCGGGCGGAGCCCGAGGGCGTCGCCGTCCTCCTGATGCTCCGGGCTGCTCACGCCTGCGGACGCGCCACAACGCCACCGTCACCTGCCAGGTGGCCTCAAACTGGCCGATAAGTCGAGTTTGCGACCGCTCACTTGAGTTGTCGCCGTCCTCGCCCGACGACGCCGGAGCTTCCCACCGTTCCGCCGAGTCGCCGATGAGGCTCGAAGACTCAACTTGTCCTGAAAACCAAAACAACGTTCCACCATCGAGGACCTGATTGAGAACAGAGCAGGTGTGCAAGGTGTGGTGGGACCCCCCAGTGAGGGGGAGGAGCCTGTAACTGTTGGAGTGGTACAGGCTCCTCCCCCTCCAGAGAAGGGGGAGGAGCCTGTAACAGGTCGTCCACAAACTGGGCCCCACAGCTGAGACTGGTTTTCATGGTTCCACTGGTACGACTGAGTCATCTGTTGTTTCGGGGCTTTGGGGGTCTTTTGGGGTCATTTTAGGTCTTTTGGTGAAAATCGGGGTCATTTGGGGTATTTGGATTTTCGGGGACATTTGGAGCAGCACCGTGGTGTGGTGGTCAGCACTGTTGTCTCACATCAGAAGGTCTCATGTTCTAATTCCTGTTGGGATGGAGGCTGGGTCTCTCTGTGTGTCTCCATGTTCTCCTGTGTGGTTCCTCCAGGTTCTCCATGTTCTCCTGTGTGGTTCCTCCAGGTTCTCCATGTTCTCCTGTGTGGTTCCTCCAGGTTCTCCATGTTCTCCTGTGTGGTTCCTCCAGGTTCTCCATGTTCTCCTGTGTGGTTCCTCCAGGTTCTCCATGTTCTCCTGTGTGGTTCCTCCAGGTTCTCCATGTTCTCCTGTGTGGTTCCTCCAGGTTCTCCAGGTTCTCCTGTGTGGTTCCTCCTGGCTCTCTAGCTTCTTCCCACAGTCCCAGACATGAGCAGCTGGGGATCAGGTTAACTGGGGACTCAAAATTGTCCTTAGGTATGAGAGTTGGGGTCTTTTGGGGGTCACTTGGGTGTTTGGGGTCATTATGTGTCTTTAGGGGGGAATTGGAGTCTTTGGGGGACCTCTGGGGTCACTTGAGGTCTTTGGGGGGTCTTTTGGAGGTTTGACCAATAGCTAGATAAATGATTGGTCAGATTTAAAGGGTCAGATTTAAAACATCAGAATCGTTCTCCGGTCAGGAGAATAAAACCAGAGGGAGCAGAAGCCTTTATTCTGTGGAAATCAGGTCCTGGACCAGCAGATTGAGAACCAATTAGGTTAAATGGACACAGAAACATATTGTTCATGTTCTCGAGGGGTGGGGGGCACTCACTGAAATTACCCACTGGCGGTAAACTAGGGCAAAAGGACATGAGGGGAGGGCAGCTGGGTCCTGGTGGGGGCTCGTAATCCCGCTCAGATTTTACAGCCATCAGATGACGGCCTGTTAACGACGTGACGTGGACCGTGGCTCCACGCTTCCCTCGTCTTTGATGACCTAGAGGAGGAGGAGCCGTGGACCACCAGGAGGCAGATGTTCCAGATGTGAGGGTTTGAGGTTGGACGCCACGGAGACCCCGACTGGGAAGGGAAGGGCGTGGGGCCATTAACGAAAGTGGAATAATGCACTTTGAATAAAGCCATCGCGGTAATCTGCAGCCTTTCTGGATTATCAAAGAACAATGTGCGTTTAATCCCAGGAGGCTGCCGTCCCCCGGCCGGCTGTAATTATGATGAGAGGACGCTCCCGACCCGCGGGCGCTCGCCCGGTGTCCGAACGAGCGGAACTCCTCAAACTTTGCTGCGTTTTCGTGCGTATTCACGACCTCACTGACTTTGACTCCCACTTTTATTCCAGGAGCCTCCGATTTGGAGTTTTGGGATTAAGATTGGAACTTTCTTCTGCTTTAGTTTTGAACTTTAAGCGGCTGTAAGTCTAGTTAGAAGAGAGTCCTGTGACTACACTAACTAGTGACTAGTCTCTAGTTACCATAGTAACGGGCTGCGCCCACCTTTTCCTGAGCACGGCCTCCTCTTCCTCCTCCTCCTCCTCCTCCTGGACTTCCCGTCCCCGTCCGGCCTCTCCATGCCGCCCTGGTCCAGCGACGCCTCCTGGAGTCTGGAGACCCTCCGCCGCGCCGCTGCGATCAGACCCACGCTGGCTCCGCCCACAGCTGACATCACAGGAGGTGGGCGGGGCCTGGGTGCCTTTCTGATGCTGGTTTATGTCATGAAGCTGTTCATCCTCCCAGAGAAGAACAAGTCTGATACAACAGCAGTGATGGGGTAACACTTTATATTCATGTTATATATCCTTAAATATCTGTAATGTGTCTGTCACTTTGTGACTTTAAGCCTAAATATGTTTAAATGTGCACCTTTTGGTCCCCGTGACCCCGGCAGTGATCCGTGTGTCCACATGGTCGTTGTGTCTCTACCTTCATGTCTGTTCATCTAACGTATTTCTCCGGATTCCCCGCTGCTCCCTTTGCTTCTTGTGCTCAGGTCTGTCCTCTGAAGCGATGCTTCGGGGGGGCGGTGGAAGCGGACCAGGCTGTGACGGTCTGATGAAACATGGATGGCGCTCCTCGCACACGAGCTCAGCTGAAGTGGCGAGGATCCTCTGAGGACTCCTGGAGCTCGGCTCCATCCTCCTCCTCCTCCTGCAGCATCCCGGTCCACTGCTGAGGCGCCCCCCTAGTGGCGGGCAGCAGGACTCCAGCAGCCCCAATCCCTGTGTGTGGCTGTGACGTCACCGTCACGCTCGGCTGAGCTTCATTATGCTGTGAAACAACAATCACACTTTGATGAGGCTGATTAGATTTCATGAATATTTGGAAGTCAAACCAAACTGATTAAACTGAGGTGAGATCGTCTCTCAGCTCGGTGATTGACTCAACTCCACAGACTTCCCGTCTTACCACATATCTATAATTAAATGTTAATCAGCCTGATTATTACCGTGCTTAAATGACGTTTATTATTAGAATGATTTATGGCTATTGTTCTCTACGGTATAACTCTTGTGGAAAAAAGATAACGTGGCTGCGGTGGAAATATATATAAAAATTTAAAAAAATATAGAAAATGTATTGAACATTTTCACTATAACTTATTTTCATTCCTTGTTTCCCCAAATAAATGAAAATATCAGATTTTGGACAGATATCATTAATCATTAATTTTGATGAGCGTGTATTTATTTTCCCGTTGACCTTCTGAAACGAAATGATATTAGTAGTTATTAATTGTCACTAAACTGTATTAATAAGATTAAAAAAACATGTATATAAACGATAAAAACTTCATTTGAACTGAATTATTTGACAGATCTATAACTTATGAGAACTGAAACCTAATTAATAGTATTATAGTATTTAATTGTGTACATGTGCCATACATAAGTGATTTTATATGTTTTATTTTGAGCATTTTAAATGTGTTTTTAATCTAAATATCCCGCGATGATTTCGTCTGGATCAACAGCGCCCTCCAGTGTCTCAGATGTGTAACTTCAGGAATAATTCCCCCACTGATTTCAACATTTAATGTTTTTTAAATACAAAATTTGAAGAATCATCAACGCGAAACATCTCAAATGAACATAAAAAAAAGCCTCGAGGATGAAATTGCCTTTGAATCGCTTCCGGCTCGGCACAAACTCCAAGTCCCAGAATCCTCCGCGGCCGTTTCCACTTCCGGTCCGCCGTCCGGTCCGAGATGAGGAAACCGAGGCGCTGATGCGGCGCCGAAGCGAAAGCTGCTCCCGAGACGCGTCGTTCCTCAGGCCCGGGCCGCGGAGCCGCGGAGCCGCCCGCGGAGCACCGCGCTCGGGTAAGGAAGCCGGGGCCGACGCCCGGAGCCCCCGTCGAGGACGCGTCGCTGCGGGGCGGCCCGCGGCGGTGGAGCGATGCTCGTCGGGGTTCGGGGGGGTTCGGCAGCTTCTGGGGGAGGGGGGGGGGTCCAGGGGGGGGTCCAGGGAGGGGGGGTCCGGGAGCCTCCTGGGCCCCGGGGGGTCGGGGTAGGGGCGGGGGCAGGGCCGCAGTCTGCATCTGTGGCCCTGCTCCAGGTTGTGTTTGCGTCGAGTCACCGACCTGTGCACATCCAGATGTTTTCACCTGCACACACACACACACACACACACACACACACACACACACACACACACACACACACACACACACACACACACACACACACACACTCACACACACACACACACACACACACACACTCACACACACACACACACACTCACACACACACACACACACACACACACACACACACACACACACACACACACACACACACACACACACACACACACACACACACACACACACACACACACACACACACACACACACACACACACACACACACACACACACACACACTCACACACACACACACACACACACACACACACACACACACACACACACACACACACACACACACACTCACACACACACACACACACACACACACTCACTCACTCACACACACACACACACACACACACACAGACACACTCACACACACACACAGACACACTCACACACACACACAGACACACACACACACACGCACACACACACACACACACTCACACACACACACACACACTCACACACACACACACTCACACACACTCACACCCACACACACACACACACACTCACACACACACACACACACACACACACACACACACTCACACTCACACACACACACACACACACACACACACACACACACACACACACACTCACACTCACACACACACACACACACACACACACTCTCACACACACCGTCTGTCCCAGCCGGTGCACAACCCCCCCGGGGCCGGTGCCTGAGGCCCAGGCCCGGTCCTCGGTGTGTTTTCTGTGTTTAAGGACCCCCCCCCGCTCCCCCTCGCCCCCCCCCACTTTGTTTTGTTTTTAAAGCTTTTAATTTGTGCTTCTGGTTCTGATGGACACGCCCCCCCCAGGAATGATGCAGCGGAGCGCTCACGTGTCCTCGTCTCCCTCCTGCAGACGCAGTAACGACCCCTGACCCCCCCCGATGACCCCCCTCCTCTGAAGGTCACCGTCGCCCCCCCCGTTGGTCGGCCCGAGCGGGGATGGCCTCCCGCGTCGGCAGCCCCCCCGAGGGCTCCGTCAACGCCTCGTCGGTGTACTCCAGGGTGGAGTCGTACGAGGCCGGGCAGAAGAAGTGCATCTCCGACGTGAGGAGGACCTTCTGCCTCTTCGTGACCTTTGACCTCCTGTTCATCACCATGCTCTGGATCATCGAGCTCAACGTGAGTGTGTCGCCGGCGGGCGGCGCCTGCCGTCGTAAACCTGAATGACTCGGCTGAATCGAGGCCACGTAGCGCCGTCGACCAGGAAGTGGGTTTTCCCGGCGAGGGAGAACTTTGAGCTGGGAGGGGGGGGGGGGGGAGGAAGGGGGGGGCTGAAGCCCGAACAACCTGTTGGGCCTGAAGTTCTGCTTCTGTCTTTAATCTCCCTCCTGTCTGCGCGAGTCGCTCTTTATCTGTGACCTGCTGTGAAACATCTGTTATCATTATAATCATCATCATTATTATGATTATTATCATTATTTTAATGATTATTATGATTATCGTTATGATTATTATCATCATCATTATTATCATTATTATCATTATTATCATTATTTTAATGATTATTATGATTATCATAATGATTATTATCATCATTATTATCATTATCATCATTATTGTAATGATTATTATGATTATCGTTATTATTATCATTATAATGATTATTATCATTATTGTAATGATTATTATGATTATCGTTATGATTATTATCATCATCATTATTATCATTATTATGATTATTATCATTATTGTAATGATTATTATGATTATCGTTATTATCATTATAATGATTATCATCATCATTATTATCATTATTATGATTATTATCATTATTTTAATGATTATTATGATTATCGTTATGATTATTATCATCATCATTATTATCATTATTATGATTATTATCATTATTTTAATGATTATTATGATTATCGTTATGATTATTATCATCATCATTATTATCATTATTATGATTATTATCATTATTTTAATGATTATTATGATTATCATAATGATTATTATCACCATTATTATCATTATCATCATTATTGTAATGATTATTATGATTATCGTTATTATTATCATTATAATGATTATTATCATTATTGTAATGATTATTATGATTATCATTATAATGATTATTATCATCATTATCATTATCATCGTCATTATTATAATGATTATTATGATTATCATTATTATTATCATTAGAATGATTATTATCATCAGTATTATCATGAATATTATCATTATCAGCATTATGATTATTATTATCATTATTATGATTATTATCGGCATTATTACCATTATCATAATTATATAATCATTATGATTATTATTATCGTCATCATTACCATTATCATCATAATTATCATTATTATGATTATTATCATCATTATCTGATCTGAAGTTTATTTTTCTCCACTCCTGTCTCACAGTCAAACCTTCCACCTTTTTAGTAAGTTTAGTAGATTTGGATTCAGTCGTGTTTTTGAAGGTTTTAGAGGTTGCCCCCCCCCCCGTTAACCTTTCTTTGTCTTTATAACCTTGTTGTTTTGACCCCTCCTCCATATAAACCAGTTTGTTCTGGTATTGCGGCCCTTTGGCAGCTCTGAATTATTGACCCTTTTTTACGGGAAGTGAACCATCATGTGACATTTTGATCATCACAGATTCGCTCCTGCGTGTCGGGGGTTTCCTCCTCTGGCTTTTATTTTATCTGCGGTGGTTACCGACCCGCTTTCAGCTCGTGTTCACCTCCCATGCTTTTATTTTGAAAATGTAATTGGAGGGAGCGACGGCTGTGTGACCGACACCCGATCGATCAGAGTCGTCCCCGTAAACGGAGACCTGTTCCCTCGTTCGTGAGGCTTCAGGTCAACGGCGGGCTCCGGGTCACGTGACTCGCCCCAGCGGGCGTTCGGGGCGGCGCATCCGTCCTCATCCGTCCGTTTTTGTCCCGCAGGTGAACGGGGGGATTCAGAAGCAGCTGGAGATCGAAGTGCTGCACTACGACTACCACGCCTCCTTCTTCGACATATTCGTAAGTCGTCAGCACGCCGCCGTCACCGCTGATGGGGCGTGAGCTCAGCTTTTCCTCCTCTCCTCCCACAGCTCCTGGCGGTCTTCAGGTTCGCCGCCCTCATCCTGGCCTACGCCGTCTGTAAGCTGCGCCACTGGTGGGCCATCGCGGTGAGTCCCAGACGCGGCGTCCTCCGGTGAAAGGGACGCCTCCGCGGCTCCCTCGTCGCACGTGCACGTTTTTGGTTTCCAACGTTCCTCTTTGTCTGAGATTATCGGAGGCCAGTTTGCAAAGTCACACCGGATCACGCCGAGTTCAAAATGTACCAAAATAGAGAAGCGAAAGAGGAAGTCATCTATGCAGATTAAAAAGTGTAATTCTCACTTTAATCTGATCATTATAAACCTGAGTGAGGCCTCTGAGATAAAAGGAATAAATCAGGCTTTAACTCTGAGATTAAAAACCAGCACGTTGTTTAATAACCGCAATAACGCAGTGACGTAAAGGTGATCGATCGCCTCTGATCGGCGGGCGTGTCCTCCGTTGCAGATCACCACTGCGGTCTGCTGCGCCTTCCTCATCGTCAAAGTCATCTTATCGAAGGTGAGTCACGTGATGAAGAGTAATGACGTCACCCCCGAGGAAACCTGACCTCGGGCTCCCCCTGCTGCTCAGGATCGCAACTGCGTCCAGTTAGAATTTGAATTAGCCTGACGTGTGTGTGTGTGTGTGTGTGTGTGTGTGTGTGTGTGTGTAGCTGCTGACTCAGGGGGCCTTCGGTTACCTGCTGCCCATCATCTCCTTCGTGCTGGCCTGGATAGAGACGTGGCTGCTGGACTTCAAAGTTCTGCCTCAGGAGACCGAGGATGAAAACCGTAAGTCTCTGTTCGTAAAAGTAGCATGCTTGTAATTATATTATTCATTATTCATTGCTCTGGCACCAATTTTGTGGAATTATTAAATATTTAAATCAGTTTTAATGACATTGCTGATGTCTTATTTGCGTTGTAAGGTTATTGGACTTTTATTTTGACGGGGTGACAGGAAGTGGTTGTGTCTCTGATGGCGCCTAATCCCCCCTGTGGCGTCTGTTTCAGGACATTTGTCCATCGTGGAGCACGCAGCGCGGGCTCCTCTCCTGTATCCGGGCCCCGTGTCCGATGGGCAGTTCTACTCTCCCCCCGAGTCCTTGGCGGGTCAGTGGCGCCGCCCCCCCAACGGCCCCGCCCCCCCCCCCCCTTCGGGTTTTAACGCTCCGTCTCGTTTTTTCAGACTCGGACGAGGAGCTGGACGACAAGCACGACCCCGAGAAGGGGCTCATCCAGCGGGTGACCTAACGGGGGTCCCTGAGGCCCGGGCTGGGCGGCGCCGGGCGGGGCTCCTCCTCCTCCTCAGAGCTCCGCCCCCCCCTCCCCGGAGGCGAAGGCCTTCCTCGCGCCGGGCCGAGGGAACGTTTCTGCCTTACTCTTCCTGCCACTGCGGCTTTCGTTTGTCGGCTCCAGCATGTGGGAGCCGGGGGAGCGCGGCTCCGGCGCCGACCTCGGCCGCGCCGCTCGCCGCCTCCAGAAGTTTCTTCACTGTCGGGGTTTTTTTTGTTGTTCTTTGAAGGAAAAATGAGTTTAAACACGAAATTTGCACATCAAGAAGAATTTTAAGACGATCACAGTTGAGGTTGATTTCAGTGTTGTGACCTGATCTCTCTGAGGGAATGTGTGTTTTGAACTTCCTGTTCCAGCGTCGGCGCCGCGAGCAGGAGGCGCTCGCGCCCGGGTTCGCCCCTCGCCCCGTTGCCGCGGCAACGCTCGCGGGCTTCGGCCTCAAACCCAGCTTCCACATCTGTACCCTTTACTCGTCACGGGTGCTAACGCTCTTGAATGTTCTTTGCGCTGCGAGGGCGGCGTTGACCCGCCTCCCCCCGGTGGTCACCTGTGGTGTTACGCCACGGCGGCGGGCGTCGCCACGCTTTCCATTTTAACCAGAGTAACTTCATCGTCTCACTCACTGGCCGTTTGTGTTTTTAACTCGGTGATCCGGGACTGGGACTCAACCAAGCGTGAATCTGAACCGGCGCCGCCGTCGAGGGTCGACATTCGCTGTATTAACGTTGCAGAAAACGACTCCACGGAGTCGATATCCGGGGTCGCGCGTCGCCGTAAACCCGGGCGTTCGGAGCAGGCGGGCGGGGCCCCGGATGAGCTGGAGGGCGTGCGACCGCGCTCCTCGTGCATGCCTTCGGACAGAGTGTTTCTGTTTTTATCGACTTTGTTCCTGTGAAATAGAAGTCAGCTGTGAAACCTGGGCTCTTTGTCTTCTTTGATTTATGACGTCACCCGCAGGTGTGGCTTTGATGGGTGTGGGTCATGAAAGAACCCGTCAGGTGTGGTGGTTACCGTGGCGACCCATTAAGAGGCCTCAGTCTGGTGAGAGCGGAACTGAGCAGAGAGGCGGGAAGTTTCTGGAATCATTTTATTTCGCTTTTTTTTTTAACGTTCCTTCCACGTTTTTTAGCGACAGTCGTCGAGCGTCCTGTGAGCGGTGAGTCTACGAAGCTACGTCAGAACCCGTCCGTCGGCCCCAAACAAACCAACACTGATTCTGGTCCGGAGATCAGCCCACGTTCGCCTGCAGGTGAGCACACCTGACGAGACCGGCTGGGTTTCCTGAAGTGAAACTACCACGGTGGAAATGTAAAAAAAACCAACGTTGACTGGGCTGAAGCCCGGCTTCGTCTGGAGAGTGAGGGTGAAGAGCGGAGGACACGCCCCCTCACCTGGAGCGCAGGTGAGGGGGCGGAGCCTCAAGAGTGGACGAAGGTGAGTTGATGTGTGATCGGACAATTAAACGTAACTTAGCAACTGTTAATTTACATAAAAGATGAGATTTGACCTCAGCGGGTAAATATCTGAGGATGTTCTTGATTAATACAGATTCAAGTGTTAATTACATCAATTAGTGAACGCCGTAAAACCAATTATTGCTTTGACGTATGAATCAGTAATTATTGTGAAGTTATTGTGAGTTAGCGACAAAAGGACCAGTTCAACCCGATTTACAGCAGCAGAATTCAGCATTTCGTCCTCCCAGAGCTGATTTATCAATAAATCAGGAACCGGTCGGGAATCTAGCGTCAGACGCTGAGGTTTGAATCCACTGACCTCGCCTCACAATCACAGAGTCTTTCTTCACTTTTCAGGTGGACGGTGATTAAAAGTTAACCTCTTTTCATTCTTTACCTCATTAACAGAAGCTCTAAGCCTGTTTCATCTCTAAAAATCAGTCACATCACAAAAATCACTGCGCTCTAATCTCTGCGCGAGAAAAGGTGAAACCTTTATCACATCGTTCAAGTTTGTTGAACCCGGCTCAAGTTTGCACTCGTCGTTTTAAATAACTTTCACAATTGAGCTCGACAAAGGTCCTCAGTTCGCATGAATTATTCAATTGTTCCTGTATACCTGATGAAATAGTTTCCTAAGGATTTAAAAAAAAAAAGGTTTTCCAAAAGGCTTAATTCTAGAAAACTGGATAAAGGCAGGAAAATAAAAACATTCAGATCGGATTTGGAAGGAAAAAAAAGGAGAAATTATGATTTACTCAACAAACGAAACATTATCTGTTGACCAACTGATCCTAGAGTTTCATGTCCTGCCTGCGGCTGCTGTTCTTCGCGTGTCCGGCAGGCGGCGCCAGAGGGCCAGGTAGCTGACAAGCCCCGCCCACCTGCGGTACTTTCGAGGCCTCGCGACCAATCAGAAACCTAGAAAAGACTAGCCTTGGAATATAGATCATGTGGCGCTAATACTCGCTCAGGCGACCACTGGTCTGACCTCGAGGGGGATCGATGGCGACGATTGATCGGTGATTGACAGCTGATCCCTGATCGGCGCACGTCTGTACGTTAAACACCAAAGTGAAAATCGAATCTTTTCATCATTTCAGTTTCGGTGTTCGATCATTTCGCGTTTAGAGACGTAAACGCCAAAGGTCAGAGGTCAAAGGCTTCAGCTGCGGATGAAGGTCATGTGACATCGTGGAAGGGCCCACGCCGTTGATCAGTCGCCTACCGCACGAAACTACAGCGCCGACACGAAGCGGAGGATGAGGGCGAGTCCCCGACCGCCACGGTCGCTCGTCGGGCGAAAACGCCGAAGATCTTTGGATTCTGGGACGCGTGACGCTGGAAGACGTCACGCTGGCTGGCCGTTGCCACGGTGACCCCGGTGACCCCTCAGAGCCCCCGTTGCCACGGTGACCCCTCAGGGCCCTTCCAGTTGCCCCCCCAGGGTAGCAGCCCCCCCACGAAGGGGGCTCGGATGTATGGAGGTTTTGTACGCGTAAGCCAGACAATCCGACTTCCAGCAGGAATAACGACTCTTTTGTCGGCCTTCCATCGGAATGCGAGCGGCCGGAGCCAAGCTGCTTAGCCCAGTGACCCCATGTCCAGCGGGTTTCGACCCCCCATCCACCTGCCCCCCCCCCAACTCAAGGTTAAAGAAGCAGAGGAGACCTGGGACCCCCCCCGGAGCACCACTCCACACGCTTCCCCCTCCGATCCTCCCCGTCTGAGCGGAGAGTCAGCCCCCCCCTTCACCAGCACCTCTGCCCCCCCCTTCACCAGCACCTCTGCCCCCCCCACCAGCACCAGCACCTCTGTCCCCCCCACCGGGTGTTCAACGGCTTCCCCTGAGCCCCCAAAGCTGGGTGGGAAAAGGTGGAAAACCAGAGATCCTTTCAGCTGAGACGTTGAGGTCCAACTGAGTCCAACAACAAGAATAAATAATATTAACACACTAATAAATTATAATACTAATAAATAATAATAGAATAATAATGAATCTACAAATCAGGGTTGAGCTGCTGTAAAACTGGGATCTGAAACAAAAGCGAGATTATTCATGATCCAGCTTCCAGGTAACCATGGAAACGCCCTCTGGTCTCCTGGAGGACGATGGCGTCGGTGGGGGGGGCGACAGAAGGCACGGCAGGGGGGAGGTGGGGGCGGGGTTTGTGAGTGTTAAGCCCCGCCCCCTTTCGCTCTAGCTCCATCGATGAGCTGGGGGGGGCGTCGACCGAGGCTGACCCCGGGGGGGGGCCTCAGGCTCGGACCGACACCTGCTCCAGGGACTGCGCCTGCATCGGGGTCGGCGCCCCGGAGGTGGCGGGGGGGGGGCGGCGGCGGCGGCGGCGGGGGGGAGGGGTCGTCCCCTTCAGCTCGTTTCCCGGGCAACTCTGGGTGCTGACGCCGCGGTTGAGCGTCCCGGCGCGCGGCGGCCCGTTGAGGGCGGCGTGGTCGGTCCGGGGGATGTTGACGGGGCAGGAGCGCGTGCGGGCGTGGCCCTTGTGGCCCCCCGGGTGGCACACCAGGCTCCCCACCGTGTCGGCGGGCGACAGGTGGCGGCGCAGCCAGCGCTCCACGCGCTCCTCCTTGTACTTGATGGAGTACCAGGTGAGGAAGATGAAGAGGAAGCCCAGGAACTTGAGGCTGGCGGCGAGGCCGAAGTACACGAAGCGCAGCGAGGTGACGTCGTACTCCCAGCACGAGCCGTGGACGCCGCAGTCCTGCTGCCACAGCATGCAGGTGGTGTCGATGACGGCGCCGAAGTAGATGGGGGTGGGGATGTAGGCTGGGGGGGGCACAAAGACAGGTCGTTTGTGGCCCAGAACCACCTGATTCCGTCTTCAACATCAAACAACCACATCACGTTTCATGTCGGGAATCGCGGTCACGTTCTCGTCACGCGTGTTCGGGGGAGGCGGGGGGGGGTCGTTCTCACCGAGAGTCCGGAGGAGCACGAACTGCATTCCCAGAGCGAATGGCCTCTCCTGCTCGGCTACGGACCTGCGGGGTCAGGCGGGACACCCCCGTTACCACGACAACACGTTCCCAGAACCACGGCGGCGCTGGCGGCGGCGGCGTTCCAGACCTGAGCGTGACGATGATGGCGGAGGGCTGGGCGCAGGCGGTGATCAGCGTGACGATGAAGAGGAAGACGAGGAAGGGGATGAGGGTCCCGCAGGTGCGGTCGCACTTCCCCGCCACGGCGTACCCATTCTCGTTCAGGTACGTCTTCACGATGACCAGCTGCAGCTGGTTCCCGCCCTGGCCGCCCGACGGCGGCGTGATGACCTGCCGGCTCTGCACGCAGGCGCAGTCCGAGTAGTTCCGCACCTGCGGAGGGACACGGGCGTTAGGCGGGGGGGCAGGGCCGGGGGCGGGGCCGGGGGCGGGGCCGAGGCGGCGGCTGACCCCGGAGCTGTCGTTGGCGGCGCTGCTGCAGCCCGCCAGGCAGGGGTTGAAGTAGGTGATCCCGTCGGAGCCGCACACGGGCGCGTACTCGTGGATCTTACAGCCGCAGTTCACGTTGCAGCCCCCCGTCAGGTTCCTCTGGGTCATGGTGAGGGTCGGCCTGTGGGGGGGCAGGGTTAGGGTTGGGGACTGGAACCAAAACCCTCTCCTCCGGTCTGATCCCGCCCCCCTCCTCTCAGCCCCGCCCCCCCTCACCCGGTGGTGTACGGGATGTTGATCCCCCCCAGGTTGATGCTCTCGCAGCCCACGATGAAGAGCGTGGAGAAGCAGAGCAGCGACACGCCGCTGCAGATCATCGCCAGCTTGGCCGACTCGCGGGCGCCCAGCTTCAGCTTCTTGATGATGTAGCCGCCCAGGACGATGCCCACGCCGGCGCTGGGCACGATGATCACACCTGGGGGGGGCGAGAAGGAAGCTGTTAGAACCACCCGCAGAAGACCCCCCCAGTTCAGTTTGAACCAGCAGTCTTTAAAATCTGGAAAATCAACTTTTAACTGTTCATTTCTTAGCAGGTAAGGGACCTGGAAGGTGTTTCAAGGCCTGGAAAGTCCTGGAAGAAGTCTCCATGTCTATTTATACTACATGTATGTACACAGGTAATCTGAGCACATTTAACATAGACCAGCTGTTTAAATGGTTCCAGTAGAGCTCCCAGTATGACTGTTATCTAAATTATCGTGTGTGTGTGTGGTGTGGGTCTGTGTGTGTGAGTGTGTGTGAGTGTTCCAGTTCTGGGTCCCAGGCGTGCCTTTTTCTTTATTATTAATGTTCTCTGAGATGAAGCTGCTGAACAGACAGGAAAAGTCTGGAGTGTGTTCTGGAATATTCTGCATATTCCTGCTTGAGCGCTGAAGCGATATTAAAGCACTGAGCAGAGGAGGAGGAGGAGGAGGAAGCAGCTGCTCCAGGTCCTTCTACATTTTAGTCCAGATATCTCCAGGTCCCCCCCAGGGGTCTCCAGGTCCCCCCCAGGGGTCTCCAGGTCCCCCCAGAGGTCCGTGAGGCTGCAGGTTCTGGTCCAACCCAGCAGCAGCAGCACCAGACTGGACTCACTTCATCAACTCATCTGAGTCTTCAACAGCTGACTGGTCAAACTGGGTGAGCTGGACTGGTGGGACCAGAACCTGCAGCCCTTTGGGGGGGACCTGGAGACCCCTGATTTAGAAGGTTCACCAGAACCATCCAATCTGGGGCCGTGATCCAGCCCAGGTTTTCTGATCTACCAGGTGGAAACCTGCTTAACTGGACCTGCTCGGCTGGATCCCCCCTGGGAGGAGTGAAAACCCGGTGAGGACCCCTCCGGCCCAGAGGCTCACCCGTGTAGATGCTGGCGCTGGAGGCCGGGATGCCGAACTGGGACTCGATGAACTTGGGGATGAACGTTATGAAGGCGGTCACGATGGCGCTCTCGGCCGTGTAGGAGAGGCTGACGAAGAGGAAGGTGACGTTGCTGAGGATCCTCACGGCGGCCTTGGGCAGATCTGCGAAGAGGAAGAGGAGCGTTACGTTCCCGTTGACCTCATGGAGCGTGGTCGCCGGCGGCGAGCTCGACCTTTGATGTCCTTCCCGAAGCCCATGGAGGAGGTGACGGCCTGGTTCTTGTTGCCGCTCTTCTCCTTCAGGACGTCGTCGTCGCTCGACATGTCGTCCAGGCTCAGCTTTTTCCTCCTCTTCTTCTTCTTGTGTCGGGGCGGGAGCTTCTTGGGGAAGGCGAACATCGGGAAGATGACCAGCAGCATGGCCAGGGCGCACAGCAGGAAGCCGCTCCACCTGGGGGGGCGGGACAGGAAGTCATCCCCTGGCCTCGGCCCCTCCCCCTTCCTGCCCTCCACAGCTCACCTCGCCCGCTGACTCACCGCCGGGCGCCCGCGGAGGTCGCCGCCGGGCAGCGGTGGCGCCTCTCGAGCGGGGTGTTTCAAGGCGAAATCCGTGACTCACCGCCGTTGCCCCGGCAACCTCGATCTCGAGAGCGAGCGGACGGAAAAACGTTCAGCAGCGTTCCTGAAAACGCTCTGACTCGCTCCCAACGCAGCAGCTCTTCGCCTTCCTGGTGTTCGTGACATCATCATGCCCCCCGGGCCCTAACCCCCTGGGCCCCCCCTGGCCCTGACCCCCCGGGCCTGACCCTGACCCCCCCTGACCCCCCCCCAGATGCCTCAGCAAACTTGTAAACTACTTTAATTTTCTCCATTGTGTATTAACTCCACCCCCCCATCACACCACCCCCCATCCGGGCCCCGCCCCCCTGAGCCCAACGCTGACCCCCCCCAGATGTCTCCGTAACCCCCCCTCGCTCACCAGTTCCCGATGAACCTGGGGTCGCTCTGGTCGATGTTGACGGCGGTCTTGGGGTCGACGTAGAAGCCGATGAGGACCCCCCCCAGCAGGTATCCGGCGGCTGGGCCCAGCGCCCCCATCACGTACATGATGGCTGCAGGAGGAAGAAGGGGGGGGGTCAGAGGAGGCGGAGCCTTACGTAACGGGCGAATCAAAGTGACGGCGATTAAGAGCGAGGAACAAAGGAGCGTGTGTGAGGATCATATGAGCGGGAGCGAGGACCGGGACGGGATTTCTCCAATTAGAGGGAATTACAGCCTCTAATCTTTGGCTGCAGTTTAAAGGGCGCCAACGCCGCTGGTGCTGGTGGAGAACCGGAGCGCCGGGAATTCATCCAGCGCTCCTGGGAACCTGCTGGGAGCTCCGGGTCGCCCCCCCCCCCCACCGGGATCACACGCTCCAGCTGAGTGCTTATCAAAATAAAAGTTCGGCTCTCTGTCGTCCCAGATTATCCCGAACACACGGCACGACGGAGCGCCGGGATTGAGGACTTTCCCGGAGATTATCCCAGATGGAGCGGGAGGAGAGGGAACACCCCCCCGGCCCACAAGTGGTTACGCAACAGGGCGCTGACCATCAGTTCAGGGAGGGAGGGAGGGAAGAACTATAGCACCAGAGGAGGAGAGAGAGAGAGGATGGAGGGGGGAGAGAGAGGATAGGGAGGAGAGAGAGAGGATGGAGGGGGAGAGGAGAGGGAGGAGAGAGAGAGAGAGAGGATGGGGGAGAGAGAGGATAGGGAGGAGAGAGAGAGGATGGAGGGGGGAGAGAGAGGATAGGGAGGAGAGAGAGAGGATGGAGGGGGAAAGAGGATAGGGGGAGAGAGAGGGATGGAGGGGGAGAGGAGGGAGGAGAGAGAGAGAGAGAGAGAGAGAGGATGGGGGAGAGAGAGGATAGGGAGGAGAGAGAGAGGATGGAGGGGGGAGAGAGGATAGGGAGGAGAGAGAGAGGATGGGGGAGATAGAGAGAGGATGGGGGAGAGAGAGGATAGGAAGGAGAGAGAGAGGGAGAGGATGGGAGAGAGACAGAGGATGGGGGAGAAAGAGAGGATGGGGAAAGAGAGAGGATAGGGAGGAGAGAAAGAGAGAGGATGGGGGAAAAGAGAGGATGGAGAAAGAGAGAGGATAGGGAGGAGATAGGAAGAGGGAGGATGGGGGAGAGAGAGGATAGGGAGGAGAGAGAGAGAGGATGGGGGAGATAAAGAGAGGATGGGGGAGAGAGAGGATAGGGAGGAGAGAGAGAGGATAGGGAGGAGAGAGAGAGAGAGGATGGGGGAGATAAAGAGAGGATGGGGGAGAGAGAGGATAGGGAGGAGAGAGAGAGGATGGGGGGAGATAAAGAGAGGATGGGGGGAGAGAGAGGATAGGGAGGAGAGAGAGAGAGGATGGGGGAGATAAAGAGAGGATGGGGGAGAGAGAGGATAGGGAGGGAGAGAGAGGATAGGGAGGAGAGAGAGAGAGAGGATGGGGGAGATAAAGAGAGGATGGGGGAGAGAGAGGATAGGGAGGAGAGAGAGAGGATGGGGGAGATAAAGAGAGGATGGGGGGAGAGAGAGGATAGGGAGGAGAGAGAGAGGATGGGGAGATAAAGAGAGGATGGGGGGAGAGAGAGGATGGAGGAGGAGAGAGAGAGAGGTTAGGGAGGAGAGACAAGATGGGGGGAGAGGGGGGGTGTCACATCTTTGTGATCCAAAACCAGGGAGACACAATGAATTCTGGGATGAGGGCGTTGCCATGGCGACCTGCTGACCCAGCGCTGCCTCGGTACAACCGAAGAGCTGCGAGCGTCGACGACAGGCGTCGGACGAACGCTGGAGTTTCGCTCTGACTTCGACCCATTTTTCCAAATGAGAGTGAGAAGATCAATAAACAAACACACACACACACACACACACACACACACACACACACACACACACACACACACACGGTGGTGCGACCGGACCTCCTCCGTCTGTACCGGCCTCACATTCAGACCCGGAACCAACATCAAAGAGGTCCAGATCAAAGCCCAGAGCCTCGTTCCGACCCTCCGGCCCTCGTTCAGCCGGAGCAGCGTCGGCCCGGTCCAATCGGAGCGCCTCGCATCGAGGTTACCGAGCAACGCTTCGACTGGACCGGGAGCAGCTCCGTCTCCACGGGGGCCGGAATACCGACTGGGAACCATCGGCCCGGTTGTACTGAGGCCTCGGTCACCCGACCTCAGTGACCTGAGGTGGCAACGGTAACCATGACGACCCCTCTGGGTGATCCCGCTGCAGACGACCACGCGCTCCACTCACACATGGGAAAGGTCACAGACGTGAGGTCACAGACGTGAGGTCACAGACGTGAGGTCACAGACGTGAGGTCACAGAGCGACTGTGGGGTCACAGATGTGAGGTCACAGACGTGAGGTCACAGACGTGAGGTCACAGACGTGAGGTCACAGAGCGACTGTGGGGTCACAGAGGTGGGGTCACAGATGTGAGGTCACAGACGTGAGGTCACAGATGTGAGGTCATGGAGCGACTGTGGGATCACAGAGGTGGGGTCACAGATGTGAGGTCACAGACGTGAGGTCACAGATGTGAGGTCACGGAGCGACTGTGGGGTCACAGATGTGAGGTCACAGACGTGGGGTCACAGAGGTGGGGTCACAGAGCGACTGTGGGGTCACAGATGTGAGGTCACAGACGTGAGGTCACGGAGCGACTGTGGGGTCACAGATGTGAGGTCACAGACGTGGGGTCACAGAGGTGGGGTCACAGATGTGAGGTCACAGACGTGAGGTCACAGAGGTGGGGTCACAGATGTGAGGTCACAGAGGTGGGGTCACAGATGTGAGGTCACAGATGTGAGGTCACAGATGTGAGGTCACAGACGTGAGGTCACAGATGTGAGGTCACAGATGTGAGGTCACAGACGTGAGGTCACAGAGGTGGGGTCACAGAGGTGGGGTCACAGATGTGAGGTCACGGAGCGACTGTGGGATCACAGAGGTGGGGTCACAGACGTGAGGTCACAGATGTGAGGTCACAGAGGTGGGGTCACAGATGTGAGGTCACAGACGTGAGGTCACAGATGTGAGGTCACAGACGTGAGGTCACAGATGTGAGGTCACAGATGTGAGGTCACGGAGCGACTGTGGGATCACAGAGGTGGGGTCACAGACGTGAGGTCACAGACGTGAGGTCACAGGCGTGAGGTCAGAGGTCACGGTTGGTTCCCTGCATCCTCCACTGTTGTTCCTGAATCTTGTGCACTTTGATAATTTCAGGAACAACTCGGACTGGTTGATCCTCAGACCCCCCAGAGACCCCCTGACCCCCCTCTGACCCCGCCCCCAGACCACAGGCCCCGCCCCCCGCCCCAGACCCCGCCCCCTTACCCAGGTAGAGCGAGGCGTTCTCCTTCTTGACGTTGTCGTCCAGGTAGGTGGGCCCCAGGGTGTAGATGGGCGTGGACCCCATGCCCACCAGGATCTGGGCCACGATGAAGAGCGCCACGTACAGGTTGTGCTCGTTGCCCTCCTGGTCCCTGGGACAGGAAGTGATGTCGACGCGGTCCTTCCCGCTGGCGTTGCTGTTCAGGCACAGCCCCTCGTTGGCCGAGGACGCGTTCACCTCCTGGATCTGGTACGGCGGCGAGATGAAGTGGGGCAGGGAGAAGAGGGCGGCGCCCACGGCGATGAACACGCCCCCCACGGCCAGCCAGCGAGGCCTCTGGCCCCGCCCCCCGAAGTAGCTGATGAAGACGACCACCAGGAGGCTCCCGATGTCGAAGCAGCTGACCAGGAGGCCCGACTCGGAGCTGCGGAGGCTGTAGCGCCTCTCGATGGTGGTGATGACGGAGCTCAGGTAGCCCGACACCATGAGCGACTGCACGAAGGTCAGGTAGCACATGCAGAACAGGAAGCAGCGCGAGTCCTGCAGCGCCAGCCGCAGCCGCGTCCTGCCGGGCAGCGCGCCCGCCAGCCCGGACGCCAGCGGCCCGGGGGGCTTCCTCCGGGCCAGCCGCTTGGCCCGCCGGGCCCCCGGGTCCTCCGCGTAGGAGGGGGGCCGGTTCAGCGCCGCCTTGCCCAGGTAGCCCGTCGGCGTTGGCGCCGTTGGCGTCGGCGGCGCCGGGGCCCCCGGTTCGGCACCGGCGGGGGCCCGGACGAGGCCGGCGCCCTCTTCGGCCAGCGGGGCCTCCTCCGGGGGGGGCTCCTCGCTCAGCGCCGGGAGGCTGGTGGACTTGAAGGGAGGGGGCTCCTCGGGCTCGCTGGAGAAGCCGTCGTCCTTCCGCAGCGACTCCGACAGCTCGGCGTCCTCGTGCTCGGCCATGGCCCCCCCCCGGGGGCGATCAGATCGGCTCCAGGCCAGACGGGTCGGGCCCTGCTGCTGCCCACATGCACTGGTGAGGGGGTCGCCCCCCCCCAGGCCCAGACTCACTGCTCTCCCTCTGGAGGTGGGGGCTCGGCCCGGGCTCACAGCCCCCCCGGCCCGAGGCTCCTGCCGACGGGACGCTGCAGCTCTGCGGACGGCATCCCCCGGGGCGTCCTCACGGCGTCATTCTGCGGGGGTGTGGAGGATGCAGACCCCCCCGCTCCGAACTCCTCCTGCAGCCGGAGTCAAGGGCATCGCTCCCCCTGTCCTCCGGGGGGGTGGGGGGGGGCGAGGGGGGGCCGAGACCTGCCGTCTGGACCTCCGCGGGTGGAGGTGGCTCCTGTGGATCGAGGGGGGGGGCAGGCCGGTGCAGGGGGGGGTCCGAGGAGCTGCCGCAGTGCTGCAGCCGCCGCTGACACTCGGCCGCGTCAAGCGCAACTTTTAAGGGCCGCGCAACCGGAAGTCGACTCCGCGGGCGGCGGCGACGCGGCGCTTCGTCCCCCGCGTCTCCGCTCCGGGGGCGCCGCCTCGTCGCGGGGACGCGACGCGTTTTAGTGGACGTTGTGGAAGCGACGCGCTTTTTTTTAAAAAAAAGATGACTTTTAGACGACTTGTGGCGTGAAGGTTTCGCGATGTTTTACTTTGAAAAACTCAAGCGGAAGTCACGTTCCCGCTAATACCTTAGCCAGCGCTGTTATCGGCTAACCCGTAAACTGTGTCCGAAACACCCGTTTTTTCCCCGCAAATCGAGAGTTTAGTCGGTGATAAGAGGAGCGACAATAATGCGCGATATTCAACAAACCGGGAGGTCCGAAGCGAAGTCGTTTTGTCCTGCGTGTCCGGTTTAAACCAGCTGTATTGTTGAATTAACACCGAAGAGCGCCCCCGTGTGGCCAACAGGCGAACCTGCACCCAGCAGCGTCCCGCGAATTATCGATTTAAAAATCATCAAACTCACGAATGTGCGTCATTTATATTTATATTTATATTGGTATTGATATTTATATACTACAAACATGTGTGCGTGGTCAGTGTTCTGGTGGTTAAGCTGATTCTTTACACCTGCAGGACCTTAAAATGAGTGTTTGATTAAAGGACTTCTGTTGGACACATCTGTCCTAGTTGTTGGACACATCTGTCCTAGTTGTTGGACACAGTTGTTGCTACTATCTGTCCCAGTTGATGGACACATCTGTCCTAGTTGTTGGACACAGTTGTTGCTACTATCTGTCCCAGTTGATGGACACATCTGTCCTAGTTGCTTGACACATCTGTTGGACACATCTGTCCTAGTTGTTGGACACATCTGTCCTAGTTGTTGGACACAGTTGTTGCTACTATCTGTCCCAGTTGTTGGACACATCTGTCCCAGTTGTTGGACACATCTGTCCTAGTTGTTGGACACAGTTGTTGCTACTATCTGTCCCAGTTGTTGGACACATCTGTCCTAGTTGTTGGACACATCTGTCCCAGTTGTTGGACACATCTGTCCCAGTTGCTGGACACATCTGTCCTAGTTGTTGGACACATCTGTCCCAGTTGCTGGACACATCTGTCCTAGTTGTTGGACACATCTGTCCTAGTTGTTGGACACATCTGTCCCAGTTGTTGGACACATCTGTCCCAGTTGTTGGACACATCTGTCCCAGTTGTTGGACACATCTGTCCCAGTTGCTGGACACATCTGTCCTAGTTGTTGGACACATCTGTCCCAGTTGCTGGACACATCTGTCCCAGTTGCTGGACACATCTGTCCCAGCTCAGCCTGATGGTTTGATTCCGTGTGTGCTCTTTTTCTATTTTCTTTTACTAACTGGACCAACGGCGAAGGACACAGGGTGGAGGCTCCCTGCAGGGAAGAGTTTATTCAGTCGCTCTCAGAAAGTGTGGCAACGTACAAACAGGCAGAAACATAAGATCAAAGAGATGAAAGAGATCAAGAGATGAAAGAGATGAAAGAGATGAAAGAGCAAAACCAAACAGACCAACGCTTCTGCGCGTTCGGCCTCGCTGGGCGTCGACGCCCCCACGTGGACGCGGTTAGCTCAGACTCTCGCTGCCTCGTTCACAGTTTACTTCTCTAAACCCTCGAGGTCGCCCTGGCGGCGGGGGGGGCGGGGCCTCAGCACGCCCACTCGGCCATCCTGTGGGGCCGCGCCGCCTGGCAGGTGCCGGGCGGCGTGAAGACGTCGGGGTCGCTGATGCCGAGCTGCAGGTCGAAGAAGCGGGTGGAGGTGGTGACGCTGCTGTTGCGCGTGTAGGTCTCCTGCACCGGGTAGCAGTCCTTCAGCGTGTACACGCCCACCCACGCCTCGTCTGCGGACACACGCGCTCGTCAGACACGCCCTCGCCCGCGTTCCCGCGGGAGGGCGGGGACTCACGCTGGCGCGCCGGCTTCCTGTCCGACCACTCCTGGACCTCCACGTTGTCGCCGGGGCCCCCGATGATGTACTGGTCCTCGAAGGTGGAGTTGTCGGGGATGTCGAAGGGGTCCCAGGCCTCGGTCAGCGCGACCTTGGAGCAGTCCTTGGTCTTCTGGTCGATCTGGAACATCACCATGCTGTCGTACAGGTAGATGTACTCGAAGTACCTGCGGGGGGGCGGAGACAGGAGGCGTTAGGGGGCGGGGCTAGCCTCTGGCCGACCAATCGGGGAGCCCCGCCGGGCGTCGACCCCGCAGCGGAGGGTGGTTTCGCAACGGCGGGGGGGGGCTGGCGTCCAGGACCGCCGGGTCGTTGCCTCACGTCCGCTGTCGAGCCGTCCGACTGATTCACCGCCAACGCTGCAGCTGAGGAGACGCAACTGGAACAGCCTTTGTTCACTGTTGGACCAACCTGGACAGTTCTATCTATCTATCTGTCTGTCTGTCTGTCTGTCTGTCTGTCTATATATCTGTCTATCTATCTATCTGTCTATCTATCTGTCTCTTTATCCATCTATCTATCTATCTATCTATGCATCTATCTATCTATCTATCTATGCATCTATCTATCTATCTATCTATCTATCTATGCATCTATCTATCTATCTATGCATCTATCTATCTATCTATGCATCTATCTATCTATCTATCTATCTATGCATCTATCTATCTATCTATCTATCTATGCATTTATCTATCTATCTATGCATTTATCTATCTATCTATGCATTTATCTATCTATCTATGCATTTATCTATCTATCTATCTATCTATGCATTTATCTATCTATCTATCTATCTATCTATCCATCCATCTATCTATCTATCCATCTATCTATGCATCTATCTATCTATCTATCTATCCATCCATCCATCCATCCATCCACCTCTCCATCTTATCCATCCATCCATCCTTCCATTATCGCCCCCCGCCCTCAGTCATGTCTGTAGATCAGTTAATCATTAGTCGATTATCGATCATCCCTCCCGTAGTTAATCAATAATAAAGTTAACAATCGCTCGTCCGTCGTCTTACTTCTGACACGGGGTGTGTTTCTTGTGCTTCTGCAGGACCCTGATGCGGTGCTCCAGGCCGTCGTAGGAGACGGCGGCCCGCCGGTTCCTCCCGGTGCTGTGGTCGAACTGGACCCAGCGGCCCTCCCACTGCAGCGGGGCGACGCACGGCCGCTCCCCGCGCCGCGGCGCCTCCGCCCCGGCCGGGCCGAGCGCCGCCGCCCCGGCGACGGCCACCACGAGCAGCAAGAGTCGGTGCATGTCTGCGGGCTCCGCGACGGGATTTGACGTCGTGGCGCCTCCCGCTGCTGGTTGCGCAACACCCGCACGCGTTCCAGCGGGGATTTTCAAAATAAAGGCCCGCTGCTGGTGGGCGATTTTCAAAATAAAGGCCTGTTGCTGCTGGTGGCGCAACGGCGGGGATTTTCAAAATAAAGGCCTGTTGCTGCTGGTGGCGCAACGGCGGGGATTTTCAAAATAAAGGCCTGTTGCTGACGATGGTGGCGCAACACCAAAACGAGTTCCGGTAGGGATTTTCAAAATAAGACCCGCTGCTGACGATGGGGGCGCAACGGCGGGGATTTTCAAAATAAAGGTAACAAGCGCGTTTTTAAATGTTAACGGTGACTCAGTTTTTCCATAGGTGAGAACACACAGGTGAACTCGTGTTTTGTTCCTGATATTCACGAATATTAACTTTACACTCGGCCGGTGCACTTCCGCGTTCGTCGGACAGGGGGCGCGCGTCCTCGTGGGCCAGCATTTATGACGTCACTACTCCGGACGCCGCTTGATGACGTCGACGCAAACATGGTGAAGAAACAACGTGGAAAACGAGTCTCGGCGTCTGGAGGGAAAAGGACGGACGGGTTGAACCTGCTGCTGTCGGACAGCGACGATGAGGCTCCCGAGGAGGTCACGTTCGAGGAGTCAAAGGCGCAGGCGTTACGGAGCTTGAAAGAGGCGATGGACGCGGTCCGGAGGTAGCTAACGAGTTAGCATCGGGGGGGAGGAAAAAGGGCGAGAAAGTGGAAGAATTTAGACCAACAAAGGTCATAAACCGGCACTAAACACAAGTCTGGAGGTCTAACATCAGCGGGAGATGTTGCACAGATGGTTTAAGATTTAATGCTGCTCGCGAGTTTAGACAGAAACGGTCGAACTTTTCTACGAACTCTGAGTTTGTTTTTGTTCAAACTGAACAAATGATGTGATTGAAGGGTTTTGGTGAATGCATCTGTCTGTCTGTCTGTCTGTCTGTCTGTCTATCGATCTGTCTATCTATCTGTCTGTCTGTCTGTCTGTCTGTCTGTCTGTCTATCTGTCTATCTATCTATCTGTCTGTCTATCTATCTGTCTATCTGTCTGTCTATCTATCTATCTGTCTGTCTATCTATCTGTCTATCTGTCTGTCTATCTATCTATCTGTCTGTCTGTCTATCTATCCATCTATCCATCTATCCATCCATCCATCCATCCATCCATCCGTCCGTGTGCAGAGAGAAGGAGCACCAGAAGGAGAAGAGGAGGAGGCGGCAGGAGCAGCTGGAGCAGCAGAAGGTCTGCGGCTCGTCCAGATGTTCACATCTGGGCCCGACGCCCGCACAGCTGGACGGGCCCCCCCCCGGGGCCCCCCCCGGGCCGGGCGGCGCTAAAGTAGCTTCCCTTTGCCGTTCACAGAAGAAGAGGACGCTGCTGCCGGACGCCGTGCTGGAGGAGCTGGAGCGGGCCGGTCCCGGGTGAGTCCCCTCGCCGCTCTCGTCCCCTCGGCCGAACTCACCTGTCGTCTCTTCTAGGGAGGCGAGGCGGTCGGAGGAACCAGGTAAAGCCCCCCCTCCTCCCCCCGTGTGTTCTCTGGACGAGCAGATTCAAACTGAGCTGTTTTTGATGATCAGAGGAGGAAGATGAGGAAGAGGAGGAGCAGACGAAGGCCAAGAAGAGGAAGAGGGGCGGAGGGAGGAACACAAAAACGTGCGTTTATCCCACCTGAGCTCAGACGAAACTGAGTCTCAGGTCGTTTTAATCCGGTTTAAAAGAAGTCGTTTTAACGTCCTGACGGGTCGTTGTCGTCGCAGCATCGCCGGCGGATACACGGTGACCACGCTGAGGCAGCGCGGCGCCGAGCGCTCCCAGCAGGACGCCGCAGAGGAGTTCCTGAGGTCCAGACTCTACGGGCCGGGAAGCCGCAGGACCACCTGTAAGGAGCAGCCAATCGGAGCGCAGCGTTCTGGTTGGGGGCGGGACCTCCTGGGGGCGGGACCTTGTGTGTGTGTGTGTGTGTGTGTGTGTGTGTGTGTGTGTGTGTGTGTGTGTGTGTCCAGGTAACGAGATGCTGTCGCTCCAGAACAAGAAGGGCCGTAAGAAGAGTGCAGCCGTGCAGTTTGTGAAGAAAGACTGGGGTGAGTGCTGCAGCCTTTAACCCTTTCACCACCGTCAACGTGACTCCGGGTCACACACGGGTTCATCTGGTGGCCCGTTCTGTTTTATATAAATAAATTATATACGTACACCTCAGCGTTAGTTTAACATCGGGGTGTAGTCGTGACTCTTCCTGCTGCTGTCTGAGTCGTTGAACCCGTGTCCCCACAGCGTGTCAACAAAAGGCGAGAGCAGAGAAGCTGAAGAAGAGGTGGATCCACCAGCAGAACCCCTCCTGACCCCCCCCGCCCCCCCCGTCCCCCACGCCACAAGACCAACAACTCCTGACGTTCAGCTCAGCTGGAGGTGTTTTTTTAAAGACCTGGCCCCAGTTCAATTAAAGTGTTTGTGTTGAAGGTGTTGCATTAACCTGTTCTGGTCTCATTTCCAGGCGACTGGAACTCATCGGGTTTAGGGGCAGATTAAAGGGAGGCTTTGTTCCTCACATAAACTGAGTCCTGCGTTAAGCTGCAGTGTTGATTGATCAGGTCAGTGGTCCTGAAGAGCCCCCCCCCTTATACACACAAACAGAGATGACTCTACATCCAGTAGTTGAGGCTGATGCTTTGTTTTAGGGTTAAACAGTAAAATGACGTTAGCTTTCAACTATTTGACAGATTAATTCCCTTCTTAAAGCCGTAGTTTGACGCTGGAGGTGAGGTGACGTCAGGCGATCGCCCCCTGGTGGTGGATCTGATCGACCCCGCCCCTCCCTGTTCTCCAGTAATCGAGTATTTGTACTCTCAAAGTACTCCTGATCTTTGTATGTTCAGACATCTTAACCACGTTGTCGTGACTGACGCTCGTTAATCTTGCGTTTAAACTTCTGGAATGTGAAGTCGTCTTTTCCCAAACCGATGCTGCTTCGGTCACTTTCGCCAACATCTGGCCACTGTAACACGTCCCAGATGTTCAGCAACAATCAAACTGACTTTTGTCTGGGGGTTTTTTCTTTTTTCTTCCATGTTTAGTCGGAGGGAACCGATGCATCCAGACAAACAGCAGCAACATTTGTCGTTTTTAATATAAATCTTATCACCCTCACACAAATTGCACTTTTTTTTTTCTCCAAATGGACACACAGTCAGCAGTGGACAACTTACTGGTTGACATCTTCCTTAATACACCAAACCGGCTAAAACAAAAGGAGAAACAATAAAAATGAGACATCTAACTTGATCTTACCACTTTACTCTGGCATGCATAGGTTTGACTCACACAGACAACAGACACTTTGTCTAAGATTTCTAAACGATGTCGTGACTGCGATCTGAGGAGGAAAATAAAAGAACAGAAAAGGTACAACGGATCTGGGCTCCACTGGAGGGGGGGTGGGGGGGTCACCTGTGGACGCCAGGAGAGGAGGAAGTGATGTCACGACGAGCAAAAAAAAGACTTCCTGCTGCTCACAAACCTGCTGCCACGCCGCCGTCAGATATTTGGTTCTTTATTGTAGCCACAGTGCAGTCGACAATACTGAAGGATTTACCCCCCCAACCCTCAACCCCCCCCATCGATGGGTCGTTCAAAGGTGGGCGGAGGAAGCTCTTCGAGGGCGAAGGACAGATTCAGCGCTCGTTTTTCTTCGACCGCGCCGCTCAAAAACATCGAAATCTGAAACGTACGTTTGAGGGCGTGGCCGGGGTCTCCCAGCTGAGGGGGGGGGCGCCTGGTGTTCAACACAGGAAGTGAAGCTGGGGGGGGGGGGACATGAAAACAGCCGATCAACTTTTGACTCCAGAAGCTAAAGTGACAAAAGCTGTGACCTTGTTTCTTTTCTCAAAGCTCCAGACCCAGACGATCTGAGCTGAACCAGAACCCCCCCCACGGTGGCCCCCAGGGAGGGAGGGGGGGCCCAGCATCAGCTAAAAGGTGACTCTCTTTTTGGGGGGGGGGGCAGCAGCTCAGGTTCAAATGTGACGGTTTCAGGGGGAGAAACGTAAAACAGACAGGGTGCTGCAGGAGTCCATAAGAACTATTAAAGGGTTGTTTTTAATCAATTATTTTCCTTTTGATATCTAAATATCTCACTCTGATATAATTTTGTTAAATTCTTTATAAACGCTGACATGTACACACGCTTGTCACTTATCGGTGGAATCGGGACCTTTATTATAGCAAGTTGGTGGAATTTGCTCTTGCTGGCGCACAACAAATATACTGTGAATGCAAGTAACAATAATTAATATGATGATTAGAATAATAATAATAATAATAGTCATCTTCTGCACCGCACCTTGTAAACCTGGAAAAACTAAAAACAAAAACAAGAGCCAGGCGACAGCCCCGCCCCCCCGCGTCGCCTCTGAAAACCAAAAGGATTAAAAACAAGGAAAACTGAGTCAAGACCCATTTTCTCTGGCTTCAGTAAAGTCCACATGCGTCGCTCGGTCCTCAGCCAAGTCCTGGAGGTGTCTGGGGGGGGTCAGGTGTGGGGGGGTCGGTGCAGGGGCCTGGGGGGGGCGCTGTCTGATGATGCTGCTGTCCTGCGAGCGTCGGCGGCGCCCTCGCTCGTCTGTGGCTTCGCTGCTGTTCGTCATCTCGTGTTTGACCAGGAGTTCTCCCGCCCGTTTGTCCGGGGGGGCAGGGGTGGGGGGTCGGGGGGGGGGTCCTGCACTAGTTTAGCTCTCAGAGTATTTTCAAGTTAGCCACTCTTGGCTGGCGCCCGCCGCTGTCAGTCAGACAGCTGGAGGTGGGGGGGGGGGTGGGGCCAGCCAAGGAGGTGGGGGGGGGCGTGTGTGTGTGTGTGTGTGTGTGTGTGTGCATGTGTGCCCGCAACAATCTGCCCAGAAGCGACTCCAGGTTGTCGTGTGACGATCAGGAGAAGCGGAAGAGGGAGTGGGCGACCTGGTTGAACTCTACTGGAGCAGCACCCCCACGAACATAAATACACTGAGGGGGGGGGGGGCGTTTCTGGACAGACCTGCAGGCGCGTGTGTGTGTGTGTGTGTGTGTGTGTGTGTGCGTGTGTGTGTGTGTGTGCAGAGCTAGTGCAGGTAATCGTCCACAGAGGCGAAGGCGCAGGAGCCGCTGCCGGTCCGGGCCATGAGGGCGAGGCACTGGGCGGCCTGGCCCACGGCCTGAGCCAGGGGGGGCTGCTTGGGCAGGTTGTGGGTCTCTGGGGGGGGGGACAGAACACAGGTCAGCATCTGGGCCACCTCTGGGACACACGGCGGCCCCGCTGAGACCGGCCCCGCTCCCTGTCAGGGGGGAGGGGCGTGGCCCAGACTGGAGGGGGCGTGGTCCAGACTGGAGGGGGCGTGGCCCCGGGGAGGGGGGGGCACCTACCTAATATTGCACTGTTGAGCGTGGAGCACACGGGCTCCCTCTGGATGGCGTCCAGCTGGAAGCCCACCGGGCTGCTCCAGGGGTCGGAGTACGCCAGCAGACTGAAGGCGTCCTGGGGGAGAGCGCCATCAGGGTCAGACCTCCTGGGGGGGCGGCGGGGGGGGTTACCTTCAGCATCTTCTTGTTGGCAGAGTTCTTGCCGCACTCCCGGCGGAGGTGCTCGCTCATGCTCTGCAGCTCGCGGCCGAAGTGGATCATCCTCTCGATGGCGGCCTGGCTGCCGCCGCACAGCTGCCTCTTGTTCTGCGCCGACTCCACCTCTGGGGGGGGGGGCACGCAACAGCCGTTAGCAGGCGCGGGTCCCCGGGGGGGGGACAGACAGGCTCCACCCACCCATGTCCGCCTCGCAGTCGTCGGGCTCGGCGGCGTGTTTGGAGCTGCCGTTGAGGAAACCGTTGGAGGAAGACTCCGTCACGCCGTTGGTGAAGTGGTCGACCTCCATGTCCACGTCACTGCAGGGGGCGGGGGGGGGTGAGACACCCGGAGGCACCCCGTCTGTGTGTGTGTGTGTGTGTGTGTGTGTGTGTGGGCCTACCTGCTGGTGGTCTGCTGGCTGCGGCTCCCGTTGAGGCTGACGTCGGAGGCCGGGGGGGCGGAGCCAGAGCCTGGGGGGCAGGGCTTGTGACTGTGAGGGGGGGGGTTGTGGCTCTTGCTAGACGTCACACCGTTGCAACAGTTGCTGTCGAATCCTGAAAAGGGCACGGGCAGAGGTTAAACCAGGCCTCGGGTGGGGGGGGCGTCCTCCACCGGGGGAGGGGCTGGAGCGCACCTGAGAGGTAGGGCTGTGAGCTGTTGGCTTTGTGGGCGGGGCTTCCGAAGGGCCGGGGGGAGCCGGGGTAGCTGTCCTGAGACTTGGGGCTGCGTCCCCCCAGACACCGCACCTCGCTGTCCGTGCCGTTCACCATCTCGATGAACTGTCTGACCCTGGGGAGGGGGGGGCACAGGTGGGGGGCACAGGTGAGCGGGGGCACAGGTGAGCAGGGCCCCCCCGAGGGGGCCGCGGGGCCGGCCTTACTTGAGCATGAAGAGCAGGTCGGGGTTTCTCTCCAGGAGGTTGGGGTACAGCTGCTGGGTGGTGTCGATGGCCTCGCCCATCCGCCCCGATAACACCAGCTTCTGGATCTCTGCGGGTCAGACGACCTTCAGACCTCCACCTCTGGACCCCCCGACCTTCAGACCCCCCCCGGTGAAGCACTCACTCTGCCTGTTCTTGATGGAGGCCAGCTCCTCGTGCACGGCCTGGTCGGTGGACTTGGCGAAGGCCTCGGCGGTGGCGCAGTAGCTGTGGTGCACCAGGTAGGAGGCCACCATCCTGACGGGACAGGAGGCACCGCCGTCAGCCCCGCAGGCTTCAACTTCCTGTTTAGGCCGCCAGACGACTTTCCCGGGATAAAGCCCCCCCTCGCAGAAGCCCAATCCCCCATCAAATGGAGATTAAGCCCATTCAGGATGAGTAATCAGAGCAACGGGGGCTAATCCCATCAGGGCACGGCGGAGCAGAGAGCCAGTCCTGCAGCTCCAGCGCCGTCTGGGTCTGGACCTCCTCGCCCCCTCGCCCCCCCCAACCCTGCGGACACACAGAACCGGGCCCACGCTGGGGAATGTGACGTCGACTCTTTGTGAACTCACTTCTGGATCATCGACTGCCACTCGCCTTCGCGTTCTCCGATCGGGAAGTGGTCGATCTGGGCCTGGATCTTCGTCCTCCACTCCCGCATGTAGTCCTCGATGTCGAAGACGAAGGGGTGCTGCCCGAAGTTGGCGTCCACCACCTCGCCGGGGGTCTGCAGGCCCACCGTTGGGTACAGGTTGGGCTGCAGGGACCAGAGGGTAGAGCACAGGGCTGAGAGGACGAGCCGGGGACGCCCGAGAGGACGAGCCGGGGACGCCCGAGAGGACGACCTCGGGACGCCCGACATGAGCGGCGGTTCAAAAGCACTTGAACAGCAACAGACAGATGTGGCAGCACATCTGGGTCGCCTCCATTTTATGCACACGGAGGACTCAGGGATGGCTATGCCACGGGGAGCGTCTCCAGCACGTCTAGACACGAGGACGACCCCTCTGGCACGAGTGCGCCGACAGGCGGGCATGCACGAGGCCCCGGGGAGCGCACGTGTGGAGCCGGGACCGCTGGAGCGGGTCAGCGGGCTTCACAAAGGTGCGATTGTGACGTGAGAGCAGCGTGGAGGTCCGGCTCACGGCCCAGCCCGGGTCAGTGGATTACTGCGCTGTAAGACTCTTATGCCCTTCTCCCAGGAACAGCCAGCGCCTCCTCAGCCAATCAGAGCGCAGCGAGGCCGGGGACCGCTTTAAAAGGTCCACCTGAACAGGTTCTGCTCCACCGGGACCAGAAACTAAGGCTTTGGTGGGACCAGAGTAAAAGTCCCGTGCCCGTCCAGCAGGACCGGATCCATAAACCGCTCCACAACCAGCACGTCACAGTACTCTTTAAAACACACTGTAATCTGATTACTTACTGGAAGGTCTGTGAAGGCGATACCTGCGGAGAAGAGCAGAGCGTCAGCGCGGAGGGGAGATTTCCACATTCACACACGCCAACGGGCCAAAGTCCACGTACTTACGCGGGTAATCTGATTACTCGCGTTCTGCGATCTGATTCCTCACACGTAAACAACAGAGGCAGCGACACACACTCGCTGCAGCGACACACTCGCTGCAGCGCCGCACACTCACTGCAGCGCCGCTCGCGCTTTTGATCAGGCGAGGTTTATCATTTAATCAAGATAAAGACTGTTACTGTAGCATCGTTACTGATGACGCATGAGCCTAACGGAGGAGCAGCACCAGTACTGCGACTGTCATTACATTACTACGACTGTTACTGCTGCTGTTACTGCTGTCGTTACTGCTGTTACAGTTGTGTGTTGTTCCTGCAGCTCTCGCCCTCACCTAGGCTGTGTCCATTCTTTGTGTAGAAGCAGGTGTTGTTGATGAGATTAACGCAGCAGCCAATCACGTCGCCCGTCGTGAACGTGGGTCCGTACGGCTGTCCCGTGCCGGAGGAGCAGAAAGAGTGTCCGTCATCTCCGTGGTAACCGTACGAGTGCTTGTCCCATCCTGAAGGAACAAGAGTGTCAGAGCAGAAAGCGCTGAGCAAATGAGGACATGTAATCACCACACACACACACACACACACACACACACACACACACACACACACACACACACACCATAAATATCCCCAACATTCACTCATCTGGAATGTTTTCCTGCAACAAACTAAACTGAACTGAGCAACTTGTGAAGTTTAAAGCGCAGCTTGAACCTCAGAGACAGATGAGGACCTTCTATAACCGTCGCCATGGTTACAGGAGAGCCGGACGGTCTGATCGAACATCTGGATCGTGACCAGCGCGACCAGCGCGGGGCTCAGGGCCGACCTCCGGATGCCTTGGTCTAAAGAGTTTATCTGTGGCGGCGTGTTCCTTTATCAGAGCGCGAGCAGCTCCGGGCGGGTCCATCTGCACGGGGACGCCGCGTCACTGCTCCTGCCCGGCCCGATAACCCCCGCGACAACCACAACCACGTCGAGGGGACCGGGCGCCTTCGGGTCCGCTCGAGGCCGTCTCAAAGGGTTCGTGGCAGCGTCACATTGATCGTCTGTGGTTCCTCGTGAAACATCAGCTTCTCTCTGCTCTTCCAGCCCGACCCTCCGTCTCTACTCACGACCACGAGGACCAACCCAGAACCTCTACGGCCACGCGCCAGCAGGACGGGAGCGAAGGGAGCTTTGGGAGGCGGCGTCTGACATGTCAGGCGTTTAGGGCTGCCAGAGCAGCGAGCTCCTGCGACAACACAACCTGCTGGTCTGACTGACAGACGCGGTAAACGAACACCCGCCCAGTCACACCTACGTCTGCTACCTATTCAAACAAAAGGGTTCCCACGCCAACGCGCGGCTGGACGACGTACGGCAGACAAAGACACGCAAACATCCCCCCGCTACGCCCAGCGGCAGCCGTCTTACCGGGGAGTCTGTTCATGTTCACGCCCTGAGCCGACAGGCCGATGCCCATGTACCTGGGGGACCAAGGCAGAAACTCCAGATTACACACAGGCCAGGGGGGCGCCGCTACACAACACAACCGTCATCGCCTCAAAGGGCGACTCTACCGAGCTCTGACCCCGAGCGCTGGACTCACCCGTCACGGCCTTTGCTGATGATCTTCACCTCGAAGTAGTAGACCCCGCAGGCCGCTGGGATGGGGTGGGTGGCCCGCACCGAGGCCGCGTCTTTCGGGGTTTTTCCGTGACCTACAAAAGCACCGACGCCGTTAATAAGCGCCCACGTTATCTCTGATACAGCGACTGGTAACTAAAGAGTAATCCACTAGTTAGTTTACTAGGTAACAGCCCAATTTCCTCCCCCCATGGTAAACTGGGAGGAGGGTCTGACCATTAATAACCCTCAGAACACGGAATCTGACGTGATCCTGGCTGATGCTGCGGGTTAACCACAAGCCCTCGACCACCTCACGCGTCTGCCCCTCCAACATGTAATTAGTCCACCAGATGACGGGCGTCTCAGCCTGCTCTCACACCAGAGCTGAACTTTTCACCTCCGCCGGCCAAACGGTGGACGGGCGAGAGGCCGTTCGGGCGAGGAGCTGCTCGACGCGCTAACGGGCGCTTGCGTCTCTAAATGCAATCGCCCGCTCTTCGCTCCCGCGCCGAGGGATTCTGGACCGGCGTCTCCTCCGCGCTGCTTTCATGAATAGTCTATTTTGGTCTCCTGTCACTCAGAAAACTGAAAGGTTAATGTTTCATAGCGTGAAATCAAAGTTCAGGAGCCCGTGGTGGCTGCAGCGAGATCCTGCGCTGGGCGACAGCAGCACAATGAGGCAGGAAACCGACTCTTTTGACCCACAGACGCGGAGGAATTATGGGATGGAAATGATGAGTAAGACATAAACAGGAATTAGATGGACAGATCACTCGCCGAAGCTTTAGGATCCAATCAACACTGACGGTGATTAACGTGTGATAACGCTCCAGAAGTGTGTTTTCCAGGAAACCAGCGTGTGCGAGCCTCCCTGTTCTAGATTAGTCAGTCACATGACCTTCAAATGTAAACATGTGCGTTAACCCCTCCGCTGAAGAACAGGAAATGGAAATCAGCAGGAGGAAACGACGACCAACCAGCGAGAGAAGAACAGCAGCGTTATCTCACAGGCGACGGCCTCCCTTTAACCGTCACGTCACCGGGCGGTTTCACGTCTACACAAACACCAGATCAGAGGTCAGCGGGGGTCGGCGGCCTGCAGCAGCCCAACCATCAACACCGCTCAGGATCACAAGTACCAGGCTTTAACGCTCCTCTTTTGGGAATGACCTCACTGACAGAGCCTCTTCACAACCGGTAGGGGGTGCGCCCCCCCCCTCGTACGGACCAGGCCGTCCTCTTGAGAAATCAAGTGGTTTTATTATTCCTGTCAGGCCTGGGTGTCGTCATTAAGACGCTTAAAGTGGGTTAAATAAAGACGAGGAGCTTCACACACACACCTGCAGGAGCAGACAAACCAGCACAGGTACCAACCCAAGTTCAACGTCAGCAACGACCTGCCCCCCCCAGCCAACCTTAACCCCTCCACCAGTCAACCTTAACCCCTCCACCAGCCAACCTTAACCCCTCCACCAGTCAACGTTAACCCCTCCACCAGCCAACCTTAACCCCTCCACCAGCCAACCTTAACCCCTCCACCAGTCAACCTTAACCCCTCCACCAAACAGTCAACCTGACCCCCCCAGACCAAACAACCTGACCCCCCAGACCAAACAACCTGAACCCCCCCAGACCAAACAACCTGCCTCCCCCAGACCAAACAACCTGACCCCCCAGACCAAACCCTGACCCCCCAGACCAAACAACCTGACCCCCCCAGACCAAACAACCTAACCCCCCAGACCGAACGACCTTAACCCCCCCACCAGTCGACCTGACCCCCCCAGACCAACCCCCCCCCCCAGAAGGCTCACCCCGCTGCGGGTCTATTTTCTAAACAGTCCTATATTTAACCATCTCCTGGAGGCCCGCTGCCCCCCCCCCCCGCCCTACGCGGATCCCAACGGCTCTTCCCCGGTTGCGTCGCCGCCGTAACCGTCGACGCAACCGGGCCAACCGGCGCCGACCCTCCGGGGCCGGGGCGGGCCGGGGCTCGGGGCTCGGCCCGGTTTGTTTTTAGCAGCCGGGCTGCGCTCCCCCCGGACGGCCGGGGCCCGGTGCGGGGGGTGAGCGGGGCCCGGGGGGCGCGGGGCCGTACCTTTGTAGTGGACCCGGAGGTTGTTCTGGGAGAGGCCGATGTAGCTGAACTTGTCTTTGGGGCTCCAGGAGCGCGGCAGCGGGCTCTCGCTCTCGTTGACGGCGGGGTAGAGCCGCCGCAGCCTCTGGCTCAGCTCCTTCTCCTGCTCGTTCAGCACCGAGTCCCCGTGCACCACGGACGACATCAGGAAGCCGCTGCCGGAGGACTGCCCGGACATGCCTGCCAGACGACCCGGGGGGAGGGGGGGCGGGCGGCGGGTCGGGGCCGGAGTCGGGCCGGTCAAGTCCGGGGTTAGCACGGCTAGCCTAGCCTAGCCGCTAACCTAGCTGCTAGCCTAGCCGCTAACCTAGCCTAGCCGCTAACGCGATCGGCTCGACCAGCAGGGGCGACGCGGCCCCGACAAAGCGGCTCGGCGGCGCGGAGCCGCGGTCACAGGCGCCCCCGGGGGGTGGCTGCGAGGCGCCCTGGTTCGGAGCGGAGCGGCCGGGAGGCGCTGGAAGCGGCGGGCGCCGGGGGGGAGAGTGCGAAGCGCCGCGGAGCTCGACGGAGCGGCTAGGTCGGACGGGCTAGCTCGGTCTTTTGTTTGTTGTCGGACTGATTTCCGGCGCTCTGATTGGCTGAGAGCGGACGCTCACTTCCGGCGGGACGGAGATAAATACGGCGCGAGGCGCGGCGGAGCGAGGTTCCTCCTCGGAGGGGTGTGATGAGGCCTCCGCGCAGCATCACATAGACCCCCTCTTATCACCGCCGCGGCCTAAAAATAGGCCGGCCAACTTGGTCACACACTCGGGCGGGCTATTAATAGTCTCGTTGCCAATCTGAGATCAAGGTCAGCGTTCTGACATTTAAAAAAAAGAGATAGTTTTGATCATTCCAGCAAGGTGCCTTTGCTCCAGTGGGACTACTGGTCAGCTTAAACTCAGTTAAGGTGTCAGACTGGGTTAAGTCTCTCCGTAGACCAGGACTAAGGCTAAACACGAAGGGTTTGGCTCTCGGGTGGTTTGGCTGCTGCGTCCGGATCGATGAAGGAACTGTGTCGGTGTCTTTGGCAGCACGAGTGTTTCTAAAGTTAGACCAGAGTTCAGAAATATAACAGCTTATCACTCACACGTGTTGATAAAGTGGTGGTGGGGGGGGGGTCTAGCTGCTGCTGTTCTGTCAGCAACAGGTTAGTCAGCATCGTGGCTGTCCCAGAGGAAGGTCTTTACCCTCACCTTCACCCTCACCCTCACCCTCATCTTCATCTTCATCTTCACCCTCATCTTCACCTTCATCTTCATCTTCACCCTCACCCTCACCCTCATCTTCATCTTCACCCTCATCTTCACCTTCACCCTCATCTTCATCTTCACCCTCACCCTCATCTTCACCTTCACCCTCATCTTCATCTTCACCCTCATCTTCATCTTCACCTTCACTCTCATCTTCACCCTCACCCTCACCCTCATCTTCACCTTCACCCTCACCCTCACCCTCATCTTCATCTTCACCCTCATCTTCATCTTCACCTTCACCTTCAACCTCACCCTCACCCTCACCCTCATCTTCATCTTCACCCTCATCTTCATCTTCACCTTCACCTTCAACCTCACCCTCACCCTCACCCTCATCTTCATCTTCACCCTCATCTTCATCTTCACCTTCACCTTCAACCTCACCCTCACCCTCACCCTCATCTTCATCTTCACCCTCATCTTCATCTTCACCTTCACCTTCAACCTCACCCTCACCCTCACCCTCACCCTCATCTTCACCTTCACCTTCAACCTCACCCTCACCCTCACCCTCACCCTCATCTTCACCTTCTTCCTCAGTCTGACCTAACCTCTGGAGCGATGGGTGTGCTGAACTCTCCATCAGTGCTGATTGAAGGTGAACCTGAGGGGCACCAGGACGCTGCCCTGGGGTCGCCCTCAGGCCCAGTCAGGACCACCAGGAGACCCCCAGGGAGCTCCAGCAGAGGTCGTGGTTCCTCACACCAGCAGAGCGCCCTCACCTTCACTGTCCCTGTCTGCTCCAACAACGGTTCCAGCTTCCGTCAGGGGGTT
>CAJVRN010000015.1:10640000-10650000 GCA_911728415.1 Lagocephalus sceleratus
ATCAGGGGAGGGGGAGGAGTGTGTGTGTGTGTGAGGTGTGTTAGTGTGTGTATGTGTGTATTATGTGTGTGTACTATGTGTGTGTTAGTGTGTGTGTACTATGTGTGTGTACTATGTGTGTGTACTATGTGTGTGTTAGTGTGTGTGTACTATGTGTGTGTACTATGTGTGTGTTAGTGTGTGTGTACTATGTGTGTGTTAGTGTGTGTGTTAGTGTGTGTGTACCATGTGTGTGTTAGTGTGTGTGTACTATGTGTGTGTACTATGTGTGTGTTAGTGTGTGTGTACTATGTGTGTGTACTATGTGTGTTAGTGTGTGTGTACTGTGTGTGTGTGAGGTGGGGGCTGCCCCCCCCCCCATGGTTCCAGCTGGAATGTGAGTGTTATTTTGGTCCCTCCCCCTCAAATGGGGGGGGCTTCATTCAGGACAAACACGAGCAGCTCTCCGCCGCTCTCAGACCCTCAAGAGCCCCCGCCGCGTTCACGACCCCCCCGACATGGCTCCTGAGGACGGCGGCGCAGGACTGAGGTTTGGCCTGGCGTGTGTGTGGTGCGCGGCGTGGGGGGGTTCCAGGGGGTCCGGACCAACTGGACCTGCCTTGGGGGGGGGTACCGGGTCTGTCAGAACTTTAGGTGCCTGAACCTTCTCACATCGTTATAATTATAATAATTATAATGTTTAGAATTATAAATGTTGTTCTTATTATAATTATAACATTTATGTTTATAACATTTATATTTATAACTTATGTTTATAACATTTATGTTTATAACATTTATATTTATAACTTATGTTTATAACATTTATGTTTATAACATTTATGTTTATAACTTTTATGTTTATAACATTGATGTTTATAACATTGATGTTTATAACATTTATGTTTATAACTTTTATGTTTATAACATTTATGTTTATAACTTATGTTTATAACATTTATATTTATAACATTGATGTTTATAACTTTTATGTTTATAACATTGATGTTTATAACATTGATGTTTATAACATTTATGTTTATAACTTTTATGTTTATAACTTTTATGTTTATAACATTTATGTTTATAACATTTATGTTTATAACATGTTTATAACATTGATGTTTATAACATTGATGTTTATAACTTTTATGTTTATAACATTGATGTTTATAACATTGATGTTTATAACTTTTATGTTTATAACTTTTATGTTTATAACTTTTATGTTTATAACATTGATGTTTATAACATTGATGTTTATAACTTTTATGTTTATAACATTGATGTTTATAACTTTTATGTTTATAACTTTTATGTTTATAACTTTTATGTTTATAACATGTTTATAACATTGATGTTTATAACATTGATGTTTATAACTTTTATGTTTATAACATTGATGTTTATAACATTTATGTTTATAACTTTTATGTTTATAACTTTTATGTTTATAACTTTTATGTTTATAACATTGATGTTTATAACATTGATGTTTATAACATTGATGTTTATAACTTTTATGTTTATAACATTGATGTTTATAACATTGATGTTTATAACATTGATGTTTATAACTTTTATGTTTATAACATTGATGTTTATAACATTGATGTTTATAACATTGATGTTTATAACTTTTATGTTTATAACATTGATGTTTATAACATTGATGTTTATAACATTTATGTTTATAACATTGATGTTTATAACATTGATGTTTATAACATTGATGCTCCTCCTGGTCAGTGAGGTGTTCACACCTTTAATCTGATGTGTTTTAGATCAAAGCATCTGTTGATGCTTCATCTGAAGCTCTTTGATGATTCCGCGTCTTCGTGAACGTCTCCCCACGGCGTCCGTCCGTACCCCCACTCGCCCGTACCCCCCCTCGCCCGTACCCCCCCTCGCCCGTACCCCCCCGATGGTCTTGTGTACAGGAAGCAGACGTGGTTGCGTCACCTCCAGCGTCTCACCTTTCCCGCTGGCCTCGTGAGGACGCGTCATGAGCTCACACGCGGACCGTAAACACCCCTCACCCCCTCACCCCCCTCACCCCCTCACCCCCTCACCCCCCGCCGTTCCTCACCCGTCTGTTTATAGATGGGTCACCGGGCTCATTAGCCCCCCCCCCGTGTTGTCGTGGATCACGACGTGATGTCGCGGCGACAGCTGCGGATGCGCCGCATGCCTGCCTGTTGCCACGGTAACACTGTCAGGAGGTGTGGGACGGGTGTGTGTGTGTGTCTATGTGTGTGTGTGTGTCTATGTGTGTGTGTGTGTATTGTGTGTTGTGTTATGTGTGTCTGTTGAGGGTTGTGAAAGACTGTGTCCCCCCCCACCTGGTGGCCTCACCTGGACGGACGACCCCCAGGAGCGCTGGCGTGGTGGGCGTGGCGTGGCGCCCGGGTCACGTGACCTGAGCTCTGGTGCTTCACAGATTTATGGGATGTCTGTCGTCAGCAGCTGACGCACTCAGGCTGAGCCCCTCGAGGGCTGGGGGGGGACTGGGGGGGGCTGGGGGGGGACTGGGGGGGGGCTGGGGGGGGCAGTTTCAACACAGAACCGACTGGTTGTGTCAGAAGTGACGAGGGGGTCAGCTGACCCAGCCCCCCCAGGACGGTAACGTGAGGGCGGGGTCAGCTGACCAGAACCGTCTGCCTTTCCAGCTGGGAGATCATCGACTCGGGGGGGGGCGACCCCCCCGGCCCTCAGCCGGGACGCTCGCTCAGACTCTTCCTCCAGGAGACGTCGGTGTTCAAGCAGCAGAACCCCGGCAAGGTAACGGGGGGGGGGCTTGTGTCAAGGGGGGGGGCTTGTGTCAAGGGGGGGGGCTTGTGTCAAGGGGGGGGCTTGTGTCAAGGGGGGCTTGTGTCAAGGGGGGCTTGTGTCAAGGGGGGGCTTGTGTCAAGGGGGGTTGTTGGGGTTGTGGGTGCTGGGGGGGGTGTGGGTTCAGGATGGGGGCCGTGTGGCGTCAGTAACTTGCAGCAGTCTCCCCTCTGCCCCCCCTCTGCCCCCTGCCCCCCCCAGTTCTGCCTGCTGGTCTGCAGCCTCTGCACCTTCCTGGCCGTGCTGGGCCGCTACATCCCCGGGGTCGTGATCTCCTACCTCCTGGGTGAGTCTGCCTCTGACCTTTGACCCCTCTCAGGTGGGTCCCCAGACCTGCTCTGAGGTGGGGGCCCCCCTGACCCCCTCTCTGCCCCCCCCAGTCCTGGGCGTCTTCCTCTGGCCGCTGGTCCCCCCCCCCGCCGTGGGCCCGTGGCTCAAACCGCTCCTGCACAAGCTGGACTTTGGCGTCGGGGAGCTCCTTCAGAAGATCAAAGAGAACCACGGTAACCTTCTCCTTTGTTCACGAGCCATGATCAAAGGGGACCGAGGACAGGAGACTTTAGAGATCAAAGTCACCATCGAGAGGACGAGTGAAGGTCTTGGTCCTGAAGAGGAGATGGGGCCCTCGCCGCTCACCGTCTCCCTGTCTCCCCCCCCAGAGCGGAGGGTCTCCCAGGCTCAGCAGGACCACGAGAGCATCGAGGCCGATCTGTCCTCCATGTTCCCCAAGGTCAGCCCCCCCCCCCCCCCCGTTTAAGGCGCCCACACGCCTCCAGGAACACTGTGTGTAGAAAGGGTTAACTAGAGGACTAACCAGGACAGCCCCCATACACCATAACCAGTAACCATGGGTAACCACCACAGAACCAGCCCACCCATACACCATAACCAGTAACCATGGGTAACCACCACAGAAAACATAAATATCAACTTTATTTCACGTTTTTACTAAAACGGATGAAAAAGCGCGACCTAGACGAGCGCCCCCCGGTGGCCGCTGTGGGTAGTGCACGCGTCAGTAAATACACTCGTTTGTGTGTTAATTTGAACGTTGAGTTGTGTGATGTGTTGAATGTGTGTGCTGTTGTGATCACATCTGTTCGTGTGTGTGTGTGTGTACTCCTGCAGCTGGACTCCATGGTGTGTAAGGAAATGTCTGTTTCAGACACGGAAGCGTCCGACTTGACGTGGACCGACAACGGCACCTTCAACCTGTCAGAGGGACACACACCACAGACGGAGAACTCTGAGGGTGAGGGTGTGTGTGTGTGTGTGTGTGTGTGTGTGTGTGTGTGTGAGTGTGTGTGAGGAAGGTAAACGTCGTCTCACCCTCAGACCTGGACAGAGAGGAGGCGTTCAGCGGCGGTCTCCCAGAATTCCCGTCTCTTGACAACGGAGCGACGACCAACGGTGACGAAGACGACGACCTCGGCCTCGGCTTCCCCTCGCCCCCCCGGAGCGCCCCCCCCCCCCACGAGGACCACCCCACCGACAGGGCCCTGGAGTTGGTCTCCCAGATAGCCAGCGACGTCCTAGCCGCCACCGTCGCCGCCGCCGTCCAGGAGAAGATCGACGCGGCGGTCAGCCTGGCGGCAGCGGTGGCGGGCACCTCGGGGGGGGGGCCGCCGCCCCCGGGCCCCTCCAGGCTGCTGGAGCTGGCCGAAGACTCCGACAGCGAGGTGGAGGACTTTGAGCTGCTGGACCAGTCGGAGCTGGAGAGACTGGAGGGGGAGCTGGGGCTGGGGGGCGGGGCCCAGGCCGGGGGGGAGGAGCTCCAGCCCCCCCCCGACAAACCGGAGTCTGCTGGCTTCCTCTCCAAACTCCTGAGGCGCCACTGATCAAAGCAGCGAGGGGGGGGATCATCAAGAGAGATCATCAGACGAGGACACGGGGACGCCCTCGCCACGTGTGAGCATGACGACCTTTGACCCTCCACCAGGTCCCAGAAAATCACGAATTCAGATCACAAAGCTTCGTTTTTATCCTCGCGGCGTTCCGGTGGAACGTCTTTGTGGCGCCCGTGGACGTCACATCAAAGCTCTCCGGTGCTTTGAAATGTGTGTGTGGCTTCAGGTCGACAGAGTAACGGACGCGTTCGCTCGCCACGGCTTCAGAAGTTTAACGTGTTTAAACTTTGACGTGTTTAAACTTTGACGTGTTTAAACTTTGACGTGTTTAAACTTCAACGTGTTTAAACTTTGACGTGTTTAAACTTTAACGTGTTTAAAGGATGTTTGTTCGGGTCTAAATACCCAAATAAACATCCTGTAATCTGATTAAGAGATTATGGACGGTTGAAGGAAAAACACTTTAAAAGAAAAGACTTTAAAGGGATTAAAGCGTTTAAATGTAAACAGGATAATAAAATATTGGTTATTCAAAAACACTCAGTCTTTAAAAAGATTAATTTTTCTGTATTTCAACATGAAAATCTAAAAGAACTAAAACAATCTTACGTCAAACAGGTTTTTCTTTAAACACGAGTCCAACCGTCTAAAGCCGTCTTCGCCCACAGAGCTGAGGAACAGCAGCGAGTTGGTCTCGTTTCACGAAACATGCATGAATAAAACGTCCACGCGTGTCATAAACATGTTCAAGCTTCCAGGTGATTATAAAAACATCTAAAATAATGTGATTGTACGTGAATGATTATTTAGTGTTCTATCTGTGATTACAACTTAAATGCTGATTTTCTCAAAATTCACAACTTTGATAACGTCTGCAACAATAAAATACAGAATTAACGCAGCCGATGTGATTTAAATCTGAATGTGTTGTTGGATTGAAAGTGTCTAATGTTTGGAGAGGGTTAAAAATAGAAGTTTAACCGTTTTTATTTATCGTTTATTTGAGTTTTTCATGCACAGTTGATTTTTTTAATGATGTAAATTGTTGCTATATGCATTATTTATGAGTGGAACACTGTTTTGAGGCTGCAGCTGGAGAAGCTCCCCCTGGTGGTTGGCTGCAGCACTAATAAAAACGACAAAAAGACTTCTGTGTCTTATTACTATTATCTTAATTCAGAGTTTTAATTTGTGTAAACAGTTTACAATGAATCAACTCCTGGTTCGTCATGAAGAATTTAATGAATTAAACAGTATAAATGGATTCAGAAGGGTTTGTCTGTAGTAATATAATATAATACTATTCTGGTCTCGTATCTGCTTGTTTGTGACTAAAGAATAAAGTTTATACCTGCGCTGCACCGCCCGCGTGTGGCCGCCAGGCGGCGGAAGCGAGTCGACAGATCCTGAATTAGACGAAGAAGAAGAAAGCGGAGCTCGATCCTCGTGCTGTCAACACTAACTTTCACCAAAGATCAGGAATAAACGCAGATAAACCTCACAGGAAAGGTAACGGAGTCTTTCGTCAAACATTAATACGTTCCTGTCGTGAATACTTGTACGTTTGAGTTAGTCTGAGCGGGTTATCCTCGTTTATAAGTTGTTAGCAGACAGCGGTGGTTTAACTGGGGTTTATCTGGTTTAACTGGGGTTTATCTGGTTTAACTGGGGGTTTAGCTGGTTTAACTGGGGGTTTATTCTATCACGTATCCAGTATTTTGTGACTTCTACCGTGTCACTTCATTTAGGACTCGTAGATTCGAACCCTGTCCAGAACGGTCAGTGACGTCACCTCTGACGTCACCAGCCAGGTCGTTGAGGCTGAAGGTGAAGCTGCTCGTGTCTTTGATCTTCTTTGATCTTTCCTGTGCCCCCCCCCCAGGATGTCCTTCACCTGCATCAGCTGCAGGGTTGCGTTCCGTGACGGGGAGCTGCAGCGGGCGCACTACAAGAGCGACTGGCACCGCTACAACCTGAAGAGGAAGGTGGCCGACATGCCGCCCGTCACCGCCGACAGCTTCCAGGAGCGCGTGCTGGCCCAGCGGGCCGCCGCCACCGCCGCCGAGCTGCAGCGGAGCGCCGCCGAGGCCTGCGGCGTCTGCAGCAAGCGCTTCTCCAGCGCCAACGCCTTCAACAACCACCTGCAGTCGCAGCGGCACCGGCAGGCTGCGCAGGCGCAGCTGCAGCGCATGAACATGAAGAACCTGGAGAAGGGGGGGGGCCCCAGCCCCCACCAGCACGACGCCAGCAACGAGGCCCTGCAGCGCGCCCTCAGGGGGCCCCAGAGGACCGGACCCCCCCCAGAAGAGAACAGACACAGGCCAGAGAAACCCCCCAGGACGGTGTGGCTGGAGGAGCAGGCCAGGAGGAGGGAGGAGGAGGAGGGGGGGGAGGAAGGTGAGGGGGGGGGTGAGGGGAAGGTGGGGGGTGAGGGTGGAAGAGGAGTGAGGGGGGGTGAGGGGGGAGGTGGGGGTGGAAGAGGGGTGAGGGGGGTGAGGGGGGAGGTGGGGGTGGAAGAGGGGGTGAGGGGGGTGGGGGGAGGTGAGGGGGAGGTGAGGGGGGTGAGGGGTGAGGGGGAGGTGAGGGGGGTGGGGGGTGAGGGGGAGGTGAGGGGGGTGAGGGGGAGGTGGGGGTGAGGGAGGAAGAGGGGTGAGGGGGAGGTGAGGGGGGTGAGGGGGAGGTGGGGGTGGAAGAGGGGTGAGGGGGGTGAGGGGGAGGTGAGGGGGAGGTGAGGGGGGGTGAGGGGGAGGTGGGGGTGAGGGAGGAAGAGGGGTGAGGGGGAGGTGAGGGGGGTGAGGGGTGGAAGAGGGGGTGAGGGGGAGGTGGGGAGGTGAGGGGGAGGTGGGGGTGAGGGAGGAAGAGGGGTGAGGGGGAGGTGAGGGGGGGTGAGGGTGGAAGAGGGGTGGGGGGGGTGAGGGTGGGGGTGGGGGTGAGGGAGGAAGAGGGGGAGGTGGGGGTGAGGGTGGAAGAGGGGTGAGGGAGGGTGAGGGGGAGGTGGGGGTCCACACGTCTTCACACTTGATTCTTGTGTTGCTGTAGAAGAATGGGAGGACGTGGAGGACGATGATGATGAAGATGAAGATGATGATGATGATGAGGAGGAGGAGGAAGAGGCGATGGAGGAGGACGGCGCCGCTCCAGCCGGCCCCCCTCCGGCCCCCCCCCCGCCCTCCCAGGGTCCCTCCCGGTCACCGACTGCCTGTTCTGCCCCCACCACTCCAGGTCCCTCCTGAAGAACGTCGCTCACATGACCCACGTCCACAGCTTCTTCATCCCCGACCTGGAGTTCCTCATCGACCTCAGAGGCCTGGTCCGCTACCTGGGTGAGAGAGTGAGTGTGTGAGAGAGAGAGAGTGTGTGTGTGAGAGAGTGTGTGTGTGACTGAGAGTGTGTGTGTGAGAGAGAGAGTGAGTGTGACTGAGTGAGAGTGTGTATGTCTGTATGTGTGTATACTGTGTATAATAGATACTCTGAGTGTGTGCGTGTCAGTGTGTATATGTGTGTGTATATATGTGTGTGTATATATGTGTGTGTGTGTATATACTGTGCATACATGTGTATGTGTGTGTATATGTGTGTATATACTGTGCATACATGTGTACGTGTGTGTATATATATGTGTGTGTGTATATATCCTGTGCATACATGTGTACGTGTGTGTGTGTGTATATACTGTGCGTACATGTGTACGTGTGTGTGTGTATATCCTGTGCATACGTGTGTACGTGTGTACATGTGTGTGCTCTCTGTGCAGGGGAGAAGGTGGGTGCAGGTAACGTGTGTCTGTGGTGTAACCACAAGGGTCGCTCCTTCTACTCCACCGAGGCGGTCCAGAGTCACATGACCGACAAGAGCCACTGCAAGCTCTTCACCGATGGCGACGCCGCGCTGGAGTTTGCGGACTTCTACGACTTCAGGTAAGACCGCCGCCGCCGTGGCGCCCGTTACCGCGGCGACTGGACCGGCGGTCTCTGCCACAGGAGCAGCTACCCCGACGGGGGGGACGGCGACGGCGAGGAGGAGCCGCCCGACGGGACCACGCTGGCGTACGACGACGAGACGCTGGAGCTGACGCTGCCCTCAGGTGAGGGGGGGGGCGGGGCTCGGGCGGGCGCCCCACGGGTGGACGGCTCCACGGCAACGGCGGCGCCTGTCTTGTTTCAGGCGCCAAGGTCGGGCACCGCTCCCTGATGAGGTACTACAGGCAGAGGTTCGGCGCCGAGCGGGCCGTGGCGCTGGCGCACAACCGGAACGCCGTCGGGCGAGTCCTGAGGCAGTACCGCGCCCTGGGCTGGGGGGGCGAAGGTGAGTGGGGGGGGTCAGGTTAACCCTACGTCCACGTAACCCCCCCCTGAACGTGTCGTGCTGTTCCTCTCGTGTCCACCAGGGGGCGCCGCCCCGCGGGGCCAGCGGGACATGCAGTACGTCCAGATGTTGAAGTCCAAGTGGAGGCTGAAGATGGGCGTGAAGCACAACGCCACCAGGCAGAAGCACTTCAGGGCGCAGGTCATGTTCTAGCCCCGCCCACGCGCCCGCCCAGGCCCTGCCCACGCCTGCCACGGGGGCTTTTACCTCTGAGACTCTCGAACCAGACGCTCCAGATGTCGTCCTGGCGTAAGTGCAGCCACCATCCAGATGTTGCCCTTCACGTCCTCCAGTAGATGATTTAAAACTTTGAGGAGGAACTTCTGACTGCAGTTGGGATTATTAAGAATAATCTCATGTTTAATCTGCCCCAAGATTAACTGAAATTCTCTCAATTTAGTGGATTATTTTATTATCCTGAAATTACTGAATAAAGTGTAAATCTCTCAGGTTGTCTTCGGTCGTCTCCCTTTAAGTTCTTCGTTCCTGTCGATGTCGGTCAGAGTCTGAGTCTCAGATGATGTCACCCCCCCCTCCTCACCCCCTCACCCCCCCTCCTCACCCCCCCCCCGGAGGAGGAGTGTGTCCTGCGGCTCTCCCACTTCCTCTCTGATGATGATGGTTTTCAGAGCTTCAGGATGCTCCGGCCCGGCGGAAGGATGAGGAAGAGGGGGGGAGGAGGAGTGGGGAGGGGGGGGGGGCATGAGAAGAGGGGGGTGAAGAGGAGGGAGCAGACAAATGGACGGCAGGAGAGACTAATTGATCAGGATGAGCTGGGAGAGAAACAACGTCAGAGAGGAGGCATTAGTGTGTGAGTGTGTGTGAGAGAGTGTGTGTGTGCATGTGTGTGAATGAGTGTGTGTGTGTGTGTACATCAACTTCACAAACATCCCTGCTGCTGATGGTCATGTCACTTGTTTTACCTCCACGTTCTCTTTAACCTCAAACTGGGTCGTTCTGATGGAGGTTCTGGTCATGTG
>CAJVRN010000015.1:10652500-10657500 GCA_911728415.1 Lagocephalus sceleratus
AGCGCGACGGGCGGCAGCCGCGGGAGGCTGCGGCCCGCTGGTGAGCAGCTCCGCTCCCATGAGCGTCCGCGGGGGGGTCGAGAGCCGCCGGGAGCATCTATGCAACTGAGCCCCCGCCCGTCATTTGACCATGAGCACAGAGGCCGGCGGCCGCCACGCCTGCGAGGACGGGCCCCAAGGACGTCCGCAGCCCGGGGGGGAGGACGGCGCGGCCGGGGGGGCCGCCTGCAAGCCGGGGGGGGGGCACTCCAACAGCAGCAGCGAGACGTGCATCCCCACCCCCAGCTGCAGGATCTGCTTCCAGGGCGCGGAGCAGGTAGGCGACGGGTCGGTGGTGGGGGGGCAGGACCGGGACCTGGGGGGTCCGGGGGGGACCTGGGGGGGTCCGGGGGGTCCGGGGGGACCTGGGGGGTCGGGGGTCCGGGGGGTCCGGACCTGTTCATGTGAAAGTTCTGTTTTAAATGAAAATCTGGGGAACTTATTAATGAGCGCGTGAGTCACAAGACAGGACCGACCCCCCCGTCTGACCCCCCCCGGTCTGACCCCCCCCAGTCTGACCCCCCCGTAAGCCGGTTCAGAAGCTTCCTGTTCCCGTCAGAACGCTGCTGTGACGTCACGAGAAGTTGTGGGGTGAAGGTGTGGTGGAGAACCGTGAGGAGGGAGGGAACACTCAGGGGGGGGGGCAGGGCAGGGGAGGGAGGGGCCGCAGGGGAGGGAGGGGCCAGAGGTGAGGGAGGGAGGGGCTGCAGGTGAGGGGGGCCGCAGGTGAGGGAGGAGCCACAGGTGAGGGAGGAGCCACAGGTGAGGGAGGGAGGGGCTGCAGGTGAGGGAGGAGCCACAGGTGAGGGAGGGAGGGGCCACAGGTGAGGGAGGGGGGGCCTGCAGGTGAGGGAGGGCGGGGCCACAGGTGAGGGAGGGGCTACGTGTGATGGAGGGCGGGGCCACAGGTGATGGAGGGCGGGGCCACAGGTGAGGGAGGGCGGGGCTACGAGGGGGAGGGCGGGGCCACAGGGAGGAGGGGGCTACGTGGTGGAGGGGGGGAGGTGAGGAGGGCGGGGCCACAGGTGAGGGTGGTCCAGGGAGGGGCAGCGTGTCCCTCAGACAGACAGGAAGTGCCCCCAGCCACTTCCTGTCTGTCTGCATTAGGGTCTAATCTGATCCTGGACCAGCGCTGAAACCCGACACCTTTAAGAGTTCAGAGCCGAGGTCGGGAGGGACTTCCTGTCGGGGCCGCGGCCTCGCCGCCGGGAGACGAGAGCATCACCTGGAGGGGGCCGTTGCCGTGGTAACACCAGCGCGTGTCTCCAGGGCGACCTGCTGAACCCGTGCCGCTGCGACGGCTCGGTGCGCCACACCCACCAGACGTGTCTGCTGAAGTGGATCAGCGAGCGCGGCTGCTGGACCTGCGAGCTCTGCTGCTACCGCTTCCAGGTGGTGGCCATCAACATGAAGAGGCCCTGGCAGGTGAGGGGCGGGGCCGAGGGGTAGAGGGGCGGGGCCGAAGGTAGAAGGGGAGGGGCGGGGCTGGGGGTAGAAAAGCGAGGTTGAGTCCTGAGGGGGCGGGGCTGGGAGTCGAGGGGCGGGGCTGTTGTTGGGGGCGGGGCCGAAGGGCGGGGTCAGGGTAGAAGGACGCAGTTGAGTGTCGAGGGGCGGGGCTGATGGTCGAGGGGGCGGGGCTGATATTCAGGGGTGGGGCTGAGGGTCAAGGGGAGGGCTGTTGGTCGAGGGGGCGGGGCTGAGGGTTGGAGCTGGCTGTTGAAGGGCGGGGCTAGGGGCGGGGCTGATGCTCGAGGGGGCGGGGCTGAGGGCCCGGGCGTGCTGACGGTCTCCCGTCTGTGCTGCAGTGGCAGGCGGTGACCATCACGCTGGTGGAGAAGGTGCAGATCATCGCCGTGTTCCTGGGCTCGCTCTTCCTGGTGGCCAGCATCTCCTGGCTCCTGTGGTCGGCCCTCAGCCCCCACGCCATCTGGCAGCGCCGCGACGTCCTCTTCCAGATCTGCTACGGCATGTACGGCTTCATGGACCTGGTCTGCATCGGTGAGCCTTCGCCCCCCCAGACAGTTGAAATCAGAGGGCGCGGCGGCGCCCCCCGCGGTCGGGAGCGGTACCGCACCCCCCATGTCCGCGTGGAGCCGTGAACATCAGCTAAAGCTCTTATTTTGAAGCCCCGTTTGTGACCTGCTGGGTCTGTGTTCGTTAACGTCTGGCTCTGTTCCAGGCCTGATCATCCACGAGGGGGCGGCGGTGTACAGCGTCTTCCTGCGCTGGCGCGCCGTCAACCTCCACTGGGACGTCCAGAGCTACGACAAGGCCAAGGACCTGGAGGAGGCGAGCACCGGCCCCTCCTCGCTGGCCCCCAGGACGCTCTGGCTGCCCCTGGTCAGCTTCGGGCCCGACGGGTCCCTGCAGGCGACCCAGCTGGGGCCGCGGTCGTGGGCCCGCCTCTGCTTGGGCCCGCTGTGCCCCGGCCTGCTGCCCCGGACCAGCGCAGGGCCGGAGGACGAGTCCGGGGAGGTGGTGATCCGCGTGACGTCGGTGTGAGGCGGCGCCCGCGGGCCTCCCTCGCTGGAGCGTCGGATCTAACTCCGTTTGTTTCTCAGTTTTTCTTTTCTTTCTCTCGGTGGTTTGCCTTCTCTGGGGCCGGTCCTCAAACACCTGAGTGAACTTTCTGACTTTTATCCTCCAAAAGCACCAAAAACTTTCTTTCTTAAAAAGATTTTATTCAACTGTTTGTTTTTTTTTACTCAATTCTGAAAAACTTTGAGGTTGGACGACATCAAGGTGGACGATGTTGAAGTCTAAGTATAACGTGTGCCCTCTGGTGGCTGTGGTGTAGTACTGCATGTTCGCGTTTTTAATTAAAATAAAACCCCATTTTCACCCTCAAAGTAAGAAAAACTATAAAATGGGAATTTGAGTCATTAGTAATAGTTTGATAAGTAGAAAATCGCCTGATTTGACTAGTTATTTCAATATAATTCTTAAAAAAAGTTTTTGTTCTATATTCAATAATTCGGTAATAAATGTATAAAGTTATTAAAACTAGCTCATCTTAAAATGATTAAAAAATTAAACGTGAATCTTTTTAAAACGACATTAAAGGACAGAAACGTGTGTAAAGCCCATCGGCCACCAGAGGGCGCCAAACGGGTTGACCCGCTTTGACCCGCTTTGACCGCGAATACGGTTAAAAGTCGTTCGTATTTTTATCAACGAGGACAAGAAAAAGGAGCTGGGGCGTCATTTTAAGACGTCCCGACAGAAATCCCAACAGATTTTCAGAGTTTAGCGGAATAAATCCGTCAGAAGGAGCACACGGACCTCTTACGTCTGTCCGGCGTTTATTAAATCGGCCTGTAGGACCGTAATGTTGTTTTTAATAAGACTTTTTAATCATAAAACAAGCGTCTGATATTCAAGTATTCCGAAGCAGAAACGATGTAATCTGGATAATCTAGCTGCTAGGTCAGCATGCAAACACTGGCTCATTCTAGATTATAGATTTTGCTGCTTCTCCAGGAAAAAAAATGAATTTTTGTTATTTATTTATTTTTTAAAAATACGATTCTTCCTTTCCAATAAATATCCTGAAGGGTGAATAATAACAGGAGCACAAAAGCGGTTTATTTGGAGTTGTTTGTAGCTGCTGTTGGATGTGATCGGTCGTCGGCTGACCGTGCCTGTGTAAATATTATCATCGTGTTTTTATCTGTGATGTTCTGTTGAGCTTCCAGGAGGAGTTTGGTTCTGACCTCCTCTGGTTTCTTTATTTTGGTGCCTTAAACACGCAGCACAGATGCTATGAATGTGACCTTAGCTGTTCTTTTGGATGTAACATGTATATAAAGAATATTTATATAAACGCACGAGGCTCGTCTGCTTTTGTCTGTGGAGGTCTTTTTTAGCTAGGGTTGGGCTAGGGGTTAGGGTTAGGGGTGTGTTCAAGTTAGGGTTGAGTTAGGCTCTAACTTCAACTCAACCCTAACTTCAACACGTCCCTAACTCTCAACCCTAGTTCAAGTCTAACCCAAACCTTAACTCTCAACCCTAACCCGAACCCAAACCTGACCCTATCTTCAACACATCCCTAACTCCCAACCCTAACTCAAGTCTAACCCTAACATAAACCCAACCTGAACTCTTGAGCCTAACCTGAACAAGCCCGAACTCATTGTACCACGTCACCACAGAACCTGACAGGCTGGTATGAGTATAACAGCAACATTCATGATAAACAAATTCAGAGCAAATATGTGACTTTTTATTTTTCACGCCACAGCTAATACAGATACAAAAAAAAAAAGCTAAAATAACTGAGTCACACCTGCTGGTTACAAGAAAATACAACATTTTAAAATCAGGAGACACAAAGGATAAAAATGTACAGCCAATAGAATAACATTGCACATGGAACCAAAGGGAAGAGCCAGAGACCCAAGTTTATTTACAAGAAGGCACTGGAGGGTCGGCCCGGGGGGTCGGCCCGGTCGGTCTGGACCGCTCGGCCCGGTCGGTCTGGACCGCTCGGCCCGGTCCCGAGGGATCTGCCGCCTGCGGAGCTCCACTGAAACGTTCGAGGACAAAGCTGCTGCGGCTGATCGTCAAGTGCTGCTCAGGTTCTCAGATTTATTTATTTTTACATTTTTTCCTCCGTTTCCTCCTGAAATATTTAACCTTTTTTTTTTTTTTCCTGATGGTCTAAAAGCTGCAGGATCAAAGCATCAAAGACCTCCACACACCAGGGGGACCCCGGGCGGCGGGCGCGGCGGCTTCTTTGGTTTAAAGTCCCCAGCAGGCACTTCTGATCAGAGAGGAAACATCTGGAGTCTTTGGTCTCACAGCTGATTCATCAACGGCTCCCCAGAGCCGATTGAAGCCACGCCCCTCCGGAGGAACGGCCCCGCCCGGCGAGGTGGCGAAGGGGGCGGGGCTCACCAGGCGCTGCCGTGGCTGCTGACGGACTGACAGTTGCTGTAGCGCTTCTTGACGATCATGCTGAT
>CAJVRN010000015.1:10662500-10672500 GCA_911728415.1 Lagocephalus sceleratus
CGACAGCTCGTCCTCGCCGTCCAGCCGTTCCAGGTCGTCCTCGCTGTCCTCGAACTGCAACGACAGACAGACCGTGAGCGTGTGGCGACGACGGCTGCCGGGTCACGTGACCCCCCCCTGCAGGGGACTCACCGAGGACTGGGCGCCCTCGGAGCTGAAGCGGTACGCCCCCGAGCTGCCCACGGAGCCGTGGCGTTCAGGCGACCAGCGGTCGCCGCGGGGACGGGGGAGGGCGGCGCCCTCGTCGTAGTCGTCCCGGTCGTAGTCCGAGTCCTCGTCGGGGGGGATCAGCTCCACCGGGTCGTCGGGCGGCTCCTCGGTAGCGGCAACCGTGGGCGGGGCCACGGCGTCGTTGGCGTAGGGGTCCTCCTCCGAGGAGTCGTCGCTGGTGCGGATCCCGCTGGTGCGCTGGCCGTCCGAGTGGCCGTGCTCGCTCGGGTTCGGCGAGTCCTTGAACGCCTCGTCGTCCGCCCCGAACCCTTCGTCCACCTCCTCCTCGCCGCCGCCCCTCCCCCGACCGGGGCCTTTCCCGGCCCCGCCCCCTTCCTCGCCGCCCAGCGAGCTCTCGATGTTGCGGACGCATTCGTCGATCTCGTCGAAGTTGAGCGAGTCCAGGAAGTGCTGCGCGGCCCTGCAGGCGTCGTCCTCCAGGCGGCGCAGCTCCTGATCCCGCAGCAGCTGCAGGCGCTGCAGCGACGCTCCGGTCAGAGACAGCTCCTGACGCTCCTTCTGCCGCTGCAGCGCCTGGATCTCCCGCTCCAGACGCAGGATCTCCTCCACCTTCGTGGCCTCCTGGGAGTGGATCCCGTCCTCTAGGTCCTCCAGGACCTCCAGGTCCTCCAGGTCCTCCAGGACCTCCAGGACCTCCAGGACCTCCAGGTCATCCGACTCCTCGGAGCGCCGGAGGTCTTCCCGTCTCCTGGCCTCCTCCGCCTGGAGATACACAACGAGATCAGCGGAAGCTTCGGAACGCCAGGAACGGGATCCAGTGGGAATAGCGGGGCGGACCTGCACCTCTCTGGAGATCCTCTCCTCCAGCTCCCGTCGCTGCCTGGAACACAAACGAGGAATTACGGAATTCCGCCCCGTCTCACCGCACCGTTCCTCCACCTGGACTTTCGGGAGAGCCCCGGGAAGCTCACCTCTCCTCCTCCTCCTCCTCCCTGCGGCGCTCCTCCTCCTCCTCCAGCCTCCTCCTCTCCTCCCTGAGGCGGCCGTACGCCCGGCGGGCGATCCGACCCCGGACCTGCTTCTGGAACGTGAGCGCGGCCCAGCGGAGCAGCAGGAACTTCCTCCTCCAGAAGAAGGCCCGGTAGTTCTTCTGGATGACCACCACGCAGCGCAGCAGCTTCCTGTACTGCTTCCTGTGGGCGGAGCCACCATCGATCAACCAGGTGGCGGTAGGCAGGGCTTGTGGGTGGGCGGGGCTTGGCGGTGGGCGGGGCTTAGTGTTACCTGGCCATGAAGCCCAACACATGAGCCTGGATGATCATGGCGGCCTTCAGAACCTCCAGCTCCCTCTGGTTTTCCAGGCGGCGCTCCAGAGATTCCCGGAGGAAAACCTGAGGAGACAGAGGTCGTTTCCTCAGGGGGAGGGTTCATGATGGGGGGGCGCTGACCCCCCTGACTGAGCTCCTGCCTCAACATCAGACTCAATGAAAGACTAATCCTGTTAATCGTTGCCATGGTAATTAGAGCAACAACAGGACAAGAGCCCACCGTGACGGGTCGCCCCCCCGGGAGAGAACAGAACCCCCCCAGGAAATTCAGATTAAACAAATAAAAGAGTCACTCTGAGGCCTTTAGACACGGTCGGATGAACAGGGGGAAGTGGGAGGGGCTAGGAGGAAATGAGAGGGGTGGGAGGGGCTAGTGGGGAAATGGGAGGGGCTGTGCATAAGTGGGAGGGGCTAGGGGGAAATGAGAGGGGTGGGAGGGGCTAGTGGGGAAATGGGAGGGGCTGTGCATAAGTGGGAGGGGTTAAGAGGAAATGAGAGGGGTTGGGTGGGGCTAATGGGGAAATGGGAGGGGCTGTGCACAAGTGGGAGGAGCTAAGAGCAGGCCCTCAGGATGTAAATCTCCGAGGCAGCAGGCAAACGAAGTGATTTAAGGTCCGACGACTGCAGCTGTTGTGACAGCTGGAGGTGTATCTGACACACACACACCCACGCACACACACACACACACACACACACACACACACACACACACACACCCCATTACACACCCCCCCTCACCTTGGTCTTGCCCAGCTGCCACTCCGCTCCGCTCTGGTCGTAGAGCTGCAGCAGCTGAAGGCAGCTCTGTCGGGGCTCCTCCGGTGCTGCCTCGGCCCGCATCAGCGGCCTGTACCTGCAGAGACACGTGTGACGGGTCAGCGCCGCCCTCGGATCTCCGGCCCCCCCCCCCCGACCCGCACCTGCAGCAGAAGTCCTGGAACGGCCTCCGGACCGGGAAGCCCTTGCTCCGGATCTTGACGGTCTCCAGCATCCCGGAGTATCGGAGCTGGTTCAGAACCAGCGTCTGGTCGAACTGGTCGGGCATCTGAGCGCGCGGGACAAACACGCAGATCAGAACCACGGAGGACAGCGTCCCTGGTCACGTGTCCCCGCCCTGACACCAGGTCACGTGACCTTCACCCCCTTCAGCGTCTACGAGCGTCAAACATTCTTCAGACTCAACTCTGAGCTACCAAAGAGAATGGTTCTCCTGGAGACCCCACCACGCCGCGTGTGTGTGTGTGTGTGTGTGTGTGTGTGTGTGTGTGTGTGTGTGCTGGGGCTCAGAATAAGGGCGTGCTTTCATCGTGGCTCCTAATGCCCCCTTTCTTCGGGAGCGTGGCCCCGCTGACGGACACTCTGCTGCCGAGGAGAAGGAGCTCCTTCAGCCCCGGAGGAGCCCCATTAGCATACGTGCACACAAAGAGCTGCCGTGTCGGGAAGCTCCCACATTCCCAGTTTTCCCAGTTATCTTCATCCTCAACAACAACTTTGTTCTGCTGCTCCCAGAGGAGAGCTTCAGGAGAACGTCTGCATCCCAGCGCTGAGCTCCAAAGACGCTCCTCCAGCTCCAGGAGACAAACACCACCCCAACGGCGAGGTCATGTGACCCGCAGCTCCACAGGTGCAACGGCGAAGGCGAGGAACCAAAACCACCACGGGAACTGTCGGACCTGGGATGAGACCGAAGACGAAGCTCCACCCTGGGTCCTCCGGGATGGAGCTTCACGGAAGAGCAACAGTTCGCCTTCCCAAAACTTCTCTGATCCAGGTTGGAACAAAAGGGGGCGGGGCCACAGGAGAACACGCACGCATGCGACCCTGCCTCAACCTGATCGATCACCTGATCACCACCGCTGATGTTCACCGATAAGTCGGCCACACAGAAACAAACCGCCTAATGGGAAGAAGGAAAACCGAACCTGTGCAGAACCCTCTCCAACTTCCCTGTCAGGAGAACAAAGCTGATCCCAAACGTCGGGAATTCCACAGCAGCGAGCCGCGAGCCTCAGCGGCGAGGGAGGAACCGACTGTTGCATCTACTCAGCTTCCTCATCCTCACAAATCTGCGGGGAGCGTTCCCGAGACGTTCCCTTTCCCGAGGACATTCCCGGGAACGCTCCTGAGCCCAAACATCTCCCACAGGCAGCAGGTCTCACCGTGCATCCCTCCGCTCCAGCCCAGGCTTCTGCTGGGAAACTTCCCAGGAGCTGCAGCCAGCCTCACACACACACACACACACACACACACACACACACACACACACACACACACACACACACACTCTCACACACTCACTCTGCTGAGCCCAAACAAAGGCTTTCAAAGACGCGACTCCGCCTCCTCCAGAGTGTGGAGGGAGGGCCCTGGTTGCTATGACGATGCGTCTCCTGCTGAGGCTCATTTGTGTAGCGTGCGCACGTGTGTGTGTGTGTCTGTGTGTGCTCAGAGGTCGACCCCCCCTTCTAAAACCCGCACAAAGCCGCCCCTCCTCAGCGCCGTTCCCGTGTCCTCTTTGGGGGGGGTCACGATGCCTCTGGGGCCTTTAAAGGGCTGTGTGGCAGAGACTTTGGACACGCACAACCGATCAATACCGCCATCGGCCAGAGGATGGATCGGTGATTTGTGATCGATTAAGGCTCGAGGAGATGAGGAGAGGCTTGACCGTCCAAAAAACGAAAAGCTTCATTTGTTCGTCCAAACATTCAACACAAGTCTGGACTGTTGCTCAGCAACGGGGGTCAGAGGTCACCAACAGGGTCATACACTCATTCCTGGGCCGGTGTGTGTGAGTGTGAGTGTGAGTGTGTCTGACCTTGTGTGCGTTGGGCTTGATACACCTGATGAAGTATGGGTCGGCGGTGCTCAGCGTGGACATCAGGGAGTGAAGAGAGTCCTGGAACACAACCGAGCGGTACCACAGTCAGTTAAGGCCACAGCGTCCTCCCGTTGCCTAGCAACACAACAGCTGTTCCAGCTGCTCCCCACCTTGAACTGGGAGATGACGGTGGGCCGCCGGTGTTTGGAGCTCTTCAGCGTCTCCTGCTTGTTTCGACTTAGCACGTGCTCAAAGAGGTCGTAGACGAAGTCCAGCCTGGTAAACAACAACACATCGTCATGGCAACGGTTGACGGGAGGACGTGGTGTGTGTGCGTGTGTGTGGGGGGGGCAGACCGGCTGTCCCTCAGCAGGTTCAGGACGTCATCCCTGAAGGTGTCCCTGTTCTTCTGCAGCATGCCCCTCACGTCGTACACCACCTACACACCAGCAGGGGGCAGCACCACGCACGCACGCACGCACGCACGCACGCACGCACACACACACACACACACACACTTTTAACAACTTGAGTCTGACCCAGCTTTAGAGCATTTAAAGGTCTGTCCCCTCACCTCTCCGGCGTAGTGCTTCACTCCAAAGTAGTGCACGGCCACGCGCGGCTTCACGTAGAACGCGTTCTTCTGCAGACACAGGAAGCAGCCAGGTGAGGGGCGTGGTCAGGGGAGGGGGCGGGGCTAACGGGGCTGAGGGGGGGTACCGAGTGCTGGCTGTGTAGCTTCACTAGCAGCGTGTCGTCGGTGGCTTTGGGGAAGTGGCTCTCTTCGTTCAGGAGCGCCAGGAGACCCAGTTTCTATGGAAACAGCAACACTGATCAACAACAGCTTTCATCAGTGGGGGACGTGTCTTGTCAGGGGGCGTGTCCAGTCACATCACCTGACTCAGGTCACCTGACAGCAGGATTCCGGACACTCTCACCTTCTCGATCAGATCCAGACACTCTCCGTTGTCCATCCAGTTGATGTCGACCCACACCAGGCCCTCCCTGTGGAGCAGAGAGGCTCGTCAGGATTAGTAATCCAGATTACTCCAGATTATTCGCTTCACCTACTTGTTGTACTCGAGCTGCTCCAGGGAGAAGATGTGCTTGTTGAAGTATTCCTGGAGCTTCTCGTTGGCGTAGTTGATGTTGAACTGCTCGAAGCGGTTCACCTGAGGAGGAAGCAGATGTTCCACAACAGGCCGATGTCCAGATGTTCTGGGGTCGCCCAGAGAGCTGCGGACGCACCTCGAAGTTCTCGAAGCCGAAGATGTCGAGGATGCTGATGGACTTGAAGTCCTCTCTGCCCCTGATGCGGCTGTTGATCCTGCTGATGATCCAGTTGAAGCACTGGGAGTAGAGCGCCATGGCCATGGAGTCCCTGGAGTCCACCGCCTGCAGACAGAAGAGCACGCCGCCGTCGGACCGACGCCCCCCCCGGAGGCGCTCTGAAGGTTCTCGCACTGACCTGCTCCACCGTGAGCGGCGTGGAGATCTCCTCGCCCCTGAGGATCATGGAGCGGTGCGTCAGGACCTCGGCCAGCTGGTCGGAGTTAAGGCCCAGGAGGTCGGACGCTCGGCTGAGCGCTGAGGGGGCGGAGCACAGGGACCCCCGTCAGCAGCAGCTCCTCCCCCCCACCACCGGGGGGCGCCGACGAGGACCTCACCTGACTTGGACGACACCTGAGCTCCTCCGGCCGTCATGAACTCGATGTTTCCCGTGTGTAGGACGCCCGCCAGGAGCCGCAGGACCTCGCCGATGTTCTCCTCCGTCAGCTGCATCGTCCGCATCGATTTCTGAGGCACAGACGCGAGACATGGGCGAGACACGGGCGAGACATGGGTGAGACATGGGCGAGACATGGGCGAGACATGGGCGAGACATGGACGAGACATGGGCGAGACATGGGCGAGACATGGGCGAGACATGGACGAGACATGGGCGAGACATGGGTGAGACATGGGCGAGACATGGACGAGACATGGGCGAGACATGGGCGAGACATGGGCGAGACATGGACGAGACATGGGCGAGACATGGGCGAGACATGGGCAGGTCATGGCCTTCGGCCCTTCGGAGGGCGACGCGCGTTGGTGCATACCAAGACGTCGTGGAAGGTGTCGCAGTCGTCGGCCGCCCCATCAGAGGCGGAGCTCGACTGGCGAAGGTACTCGAAGCCATCAGGGGGGGTCAGCGCCAACGCCTCTGCAACAGGAGAGGGGGTGAGAGGGGGCGGAGCTACCACCACGGCGGTGGCGGCGGTGCTCACCTCTCTGCTGCCTGCTGGCGCCCGCCAGGAGGGCGTAGAAGACGTGGAAGTTCCTCTCGCCGGGGTTCTGCCGGACCACGCGGTTCTGCGAACGACAGCTGGGTTCAGAACCAGGAGCCAGACCCGGAAACATCTGGACGGGTCTGGAACGCTGGAACATCTGGGGGAGGAAGACGAGCAGACGACGACACGCACCTTCTCCAGGAGGTCTGAGGGCGGGAGGGCAAAGGTCAAGGAGAACAACGGAAGCTCTGAGCGTTAACAAAGGCGCGAGGAGGGGCCCCCGCCGGCGGTGAAGGATACAGTCCACGATGCGCCCCCCCTGGATGTTCCCCTTCTGGCTGAAGTGCAGCTGGACGAACTTCCCGAAGCGGCTGGAGTTGTTGTTGTAGACCGTCTTGGCGTTCCCGAACGCCTCCATGATGGGGCTGTGGGGCGGAGCCAGGCAGCGGCGTTAGAACCCCGAGGCCACGCCCCCCGAGGCCCCGCCCCCCTGACCGTGCACCGACCTGCTCTCCAGCAGGGCCTCCTCCACGTGAGACGTGGCGTCTGCGCACGACGCCTCCAGGGAGCTCTGGCTCATGCACGACAGGAACTTCAGGATCAGCTTGGTGCTTTCCGTCTTCCCAGCTCCGCTTTCGCCGCTGACGGGGACAAGCAGAAGGGTTGAGGGTGCGAATCCGCCCGACCACGGCGACGGTCACGTGTTTGAGGCCCTCGAATAAGATGAACGGGTTAAAGACTCCTGGTGTAAACGTTCAGTGAACAGACAGAAGTGTGTTTATGTGCTATAATCCAGATATATACACAGAAACGTTGCAGCCGTCGGCCGCTAGAGGGCAGCAGGAGCTCAGATCTGAACCCGTTAATCGATCACGCTCATCGATAACAGAACGGTCACCCTGACGGTGATCACGTGACCATCAAACACGAAAAAATGGGCCCACACTCCCTGTCTCTCTCACACACACACACACACACACACACACGTTAATGATCAACCTGTGACTCATCCACTTAAAACATCCGTCACATGTAGGTCACACGACCGCCGAACACGCCCTCGTGACGTCATCATTCGGCCTCTCCACTCCTGGGGGGTCGGGGGGTGGGGGCGCTTTTCAACACAGAAACCCTAAAATGGTTCTTTGAAAGCTGAAAGCTCTTCAGGCGTCCTCACGCCAGCGGCGCCGGCCGAGGTTAAACAGGACGCGCGGCGGCTCCTGCTCTTCCTCAAGTGTCTAAACACGGCTGTCGGCGACCCCGAGGGCCGAGGCACGCGCGGCCAGTAATCAAAACATTCCCGGCCCGCCAGACGCCCGCCAGCAGGCCGGGACCCCCTCTGGCCCCGCCCACAACCTCCTCTGGCCCCGCCCACCAGCCCTGACGACCACCACCTCCTCTGGCCCCTCTGGGGTCAGGAGGTTTAGGACAGGAAGCTTTGACCTTTGACCCCTCAGCTTGATGATCCAGTGATCATGGCTTGTGGAGTGGGGGGCTGTGGGAGCAGCTGGAGGCGGCCCAGTAAAACCAGCAGGAGCGTTTACAGATGTTCGGCAGCTGCAGCGAACAATTAGCAGCTGATTAGCGCGTCAGGTTGGAACAGCTGCGCGTCCAGAGGTCAGAGGTCAGGTCCAGCGCCGCCTCGCCGCCGGAGCGGACGAGGGGGGCGTCCCGCGGCGTTCCCGGCTTCAGAGGCGTTTCCTGTTTCCGGAGCGGGACGGCGTTCCCGACGGCCCCGCTGAGCCGTCCTTCCTCCCTCGTCCAGGAATAGACGTATCAAAGACGCGTCTCCCTTTGAAGTCCAGGCGAGGACAGGAAGTGTGTGTGTGTGTGTGTGTGTGTGAGAGTGTGGGGGGGCGTCCTCAGAGCTCCGGCCAACACGCACATCAAAGAGTTCCCAAATGACCACCTCGAGGCCCCGCCTCCCCTTGGACCCAGGAGAGGCTCCGCCCCTCCCGTAGGCCCCACCCCTTCAGTGAAGCCCCGCCCCTCCGCGAGGCCCCGCCCCCTCACCTGATCAGGACGCTCTGGCTCTGCAGCCTCTTCCACAGCGAGCGGTAGCACTCGTTGGCCACGGCGAAGATGTGGGGGGGGATTTCGCCGAGGCGGCGGCGGCTGTAGCGCTCGACGGCCTGCAGGTCGTAGAGGCCCGGGAGCTGCCGGTACGGGTTGACCGCCGCCAGGATGGAGCCGATGTAGGTCTGGGAACGGAGGAGAACAGTCCCAGGTTAGTCCCGCCTCCAGGTGAGACCAGCTGGGACCCCCAGGAGAGACATCAAAGAGTATCAAAGAGGATCAAGGAGACTCCTGAAACAGGAGGGGGCGGGGCTTCAGGTTCTGACGATGACATTAAAGCGTCCTGATAAACATCCTGCTCAAACACACCTGTGATGATGTCACGGCTCAGGCTCCGCCCCCAGAGGCTCAGACCTACTGACCTGGATTCAGGTGGACATTTGCATGACAAACACCAAGCAAATGAGACCAGAACATCTTCATCACCAGTTTGGTCCAGCCCAGCCCGGAGGTTCAGAACCTTTACTACAGAAGGTTCTTCTATCCATGTGAGGACACTAGACACTAAAGGATCTGATGGTTCTGGAGGTTCTGATAGTTTTGATGGTTCTGGTAGTTCTAATGGTTCTCCAGTTTCTGATAGTTCTGAAGGTTTTGATGGTTCTGGTGGCTCTGATAGTTTTGATGGTTCTGGAGGTTCTGGTAGTTCTAATGGTTCTCCAGTTTCTGGTGGTTCTGGACCTCATCTGTTATCTTTGGTTCCAGCGCTGCTGTTTGTGTTTAATAACGGAGGTGTTTGATTTCAGAGAAGTTCTGAGACCCAGCAGAGAAAACAAACACACTTGAGCCTGGACACACACACACACACACACACACACACACACACACACACACACACACACACACACACACACACACACCCCCCCCACACACACACACACACACACACACACACACACACACACACACACAGCGGTTCTGTGGTTCTGGAGCTGAGGATCACGATGGAGCCGTCCGACTCCTGGAGCTGTGTCACCAAACAAACGCTCCTTTGTCCGGTCGGTCGACGGTTCGAGCCGCGAGCACCTGAGGCGTGCACACGTGTGTGTGTGTGTGTGTGGGGGGGGGGTTAGAGCGTGCATGGTGACGATCAACAGTGGGAGAAACCTGAGAAAATGTGGGACAAAGATGAAAAACACGGAAGTCCGGGCAGGAATTCCTGAGAGAGGGAGAGAGAGAGAGAGAGTGGAGAGAGAGAGGAGAGAGAGAGAGAGTGGAGAGAGAGGAGAGAGAGAGGGGGGGAGAGAAGAGAGGGGGGGAGAAGAGAGAGAGGAGAGAGAGGAGAGAGAGAGAGAGGGAGAGTGTGTGTGTGTGTGTGTGTGTGTGTGTGTGTC
>CAJVRN010000015.1:10677500-10715000 GCA_911728415.1 Lagocephalus sceleratus
GTCATGGCTCAGGTCTTCACCTCCTCCTCAAACACCTCCAGCTGCAGGAGTCAAAAGGGGGCGTGGCCTGTCGGGGGGGTTGGGGTCGGGAATGAGCAGCTGTCCAATCTGAGGATTCCACTTCCTGTGGTGCAACAAACGGGGGCCTGTGCTGAGGGACAGAACCCCCGCTGTGTCTGCCTGCCCCGGGGGGGGCTGGGGGGGGGGCGAGGAGGTCCAGGAACAAAACCAGCCCCCCCCATCAGGACACCCCAGGTCAGGAGGTCAGGACCAGACCGACCGCAGCTTCATCACTGAAACATCGACCCTGATCCAGACAGTGTTTGGGCCTCACGCACACCTTCAGGTCCGTAGTTTGATTCTGGGAGTTACAGGGCACCCAGTTAGTGATCCACCTCCAGAGGAACCTCCTGAGGAACCCCCAGAGGAACCTCCAGAAGAACCTCCAGAAGAACCCCCAGAGGAACCTCCAGAGGAACCCCCAGAGGAACTTCCAGAGTAACTCGTTTTTATGACCCAGGTTAAAGCCAGTTGTTCCAGGAGAGAGAAGAGAAGGAAGGCCTGGAGAGCAGCAGCAGGACACACAGCCGTCTCCATGGAAACGCCTCAGCAGACGTGAAGCTCCGGCAGATGTGACGCCCGGCTGTGACGTCAGGAGAGATGAGAGAACATCTGGGAGCACATCAAAGGAGCAAGCCTTCATCTCTGCTCTTCCTCCCGGGAGGGACCAAACTCCACCAGCAGGGGAGGAACTTCTCACCCCGATGGTTCCTCACCCCCCTCACCTCCCTCCACCGCTCAGTCCACCAAGAGTCTGAACACGTGTGTCAGCAGGAGGGAGCCCGGCTGAGTCAGAAGAGCTCAGGAACCTTCCAGGAACCTCCCTGGAACCAGGTTAGACCTGATTCTGGTCCAGGCCTGAAGCTTTGATGTCAGCAGCTATATGTGGATCAAAGCTCTGGTCTCCATTTGATTTTTGTTTTCTGTCCACAAACGCTGACGTTGACCAGAAAACACACGGACAAAAAGACAAAAAGTCTCCGTTGAGTGAGGTGCTTCAGAGGTTTGTGGTTTAGAGGAGAAAGGCCTCGTTAATCCCAGACTGTAATCTCAGTTATGCTGACCCATCAGATTCCTTGTTTTCTCTTTTCAAACGTGCAGCATCGACACTAAACCGCCGTTTGTAGATGGGCGTTCTCCAGGGGCCCCCGGGGCCCCCCAGGGCCTGGGCCGCCAACGCCATAGCCCCCAGAGGACAACAGCCCCCAGCAATGGGAGACAACAGGAACTATACAGGAACTATAGAGGAACAGTAGAGGAATGATACAGGAACTACGGAGGAACTATGGAGGAACTATACAGGAACTATAGAGAACGATACAGGAATGATACAGGAACTATAGAGAATGATGCAGGAACTATACAGGAACAACACAGGAACTATAGAGAACAATACAGGAACTATACAGGAACTATAGAGGAACAACACAGGAACTATAGAGCAACCACAGGCACATCTGGAACATCAATGCCATCAGTGATCGTTTGGCGTGCCTGCTGTCTGGGATCATCTGACAGGAAAACTGCTTAAAACAATTAAAACCACCTAAAACAGCCCTGACAAACACCCCCCCCCCAACCAAACACCGCCCCCCCCCAAACAGCCCCAATCAAAGTCACATGACAGGCCAGCCTGACACGCTCAGACCAGCTAACTACCGAGGGGGGGTTGTCTCCTAAACAGATAAAAGCCCACCTGACCTACTTTCTTCTGCTCTGTGAGAGTGTGTGTGTGTGTGTGTGTGTGAGAGAGTGAGAGAGAGACTGAGTGTGTGTGTGAGAGAGAGAGTGAGAGAGAGAGAGTGTGTGTGTGTGAGAGAGAGAGCGAGAGAGAGAGAGTGTGTGTGTGAGAGAAAGAGCGAGAGAGAGAGAGAGTGTGTGTGTGTGAGAGAGAGAGCGAGAGAGAGAGAGAGACTGAGTGAGTGTGTGTTCTTGCTCCATTGATAGAATGAGGACCAGACTCCTGACTCTACTATCCTTGTGAGGACGTCCTGCTGGTCCTCACAACCTCAGAAGATGTTGGAGGGTCCAGACCTGGTTTAAGGGTGAGGTCAGAACTGGGTTATGTTAGGGTCAGAGGTCGGGGGGGGTCATACATGTATATGAAGGTCCTCCCAAAGATAGTAGGACAAAGGTGTGTGTTCAGTGCGTGTGTGTGCATGTGTGTTCAGTGCATGCGTATGCATGTGTGTGTATTCAGTGCGTGCGTGCGTGCGTGTGTTCAGTGCATGTGTGTGCGTGTGTGTGCGTGCGTGTGTTTAGTGCGTGTGTGCGCGTGTGTGTGTGTACGTGCGTGTGTGTGTGCGTGCGTGTGTGTGCATGTGTGCATGTGTGTGTGTGCATGTGTGTGTGCGTGTGCATGTGTGTGTGTGTGCATGTGTGTGCATGTGTGTGCATGTGTGTGCATGTGTGTGTGTCTCAGCCAGGCTACCATGTGTTTCCCAGCTGTGGTCTGCTGGTTTGGGTTTCACAGTGAAGACGCCATCTTCGGTCCCGCCGCTGCAGAACAACCGCCACTTTGTGAAGCATCAGCTGGTTCTGGACGCGCCGCCGCCGCCAACGGCGCCGCGTCCGCCTGGAGCGGTCCGACATCAGAAGAGATCCGACCTCGGCCCAGAGCCCAGTAGAGCCGAGCCGTTTCCTCCCCGCCGGTCCGGTGGGAACGCCGGAGCGCCCCCTCGCCCCCCCTCATCCCTCTCTCCCTCCCTCATCCCTCTCTCCCCCTCATCCCTCTCTCTCCCCCTCACCTCTCTCCCCCTCATCCCCTCTCCCCCTTGCCCCCCTCATCCCTCTCTCTCCCCCCTCACCCTTCTCTCCCCCTCATCCCTCTCTCCCCCCTCACTTCTCTCTCCCCCTCACCCTCACCCCCCACCCCTCTCTCCCCCTCCCCTCTCCCCCCTCACCCTCACCCCCCCCCTCGGTGAGGAACCAGAACCTGGACCTGCTGTGCGGAAGGCCGACGTTCCTGAACCCAAGGATTACAAACCCGCCGGCTCCTCCGCTAACACGTTAATTCATCCGTCCACATTCCAGACGGGTCAGCCCGCCGGGGACCCGCTGCTCCGTGGTCGATGCTCACACACCGGGTCGGGTCGGGTCAGGTCGGGTTCTGCTCCCAAACCTGAACTGGAGGGAACCGGCCGACACTCCGACGTTCCCGAGGACGACCCCCAGCGTTCCCGCTGAGGGACGCACGCTTCGCTGAGCGGCTGACGGTGATCCAGATCGGATCAGAACCAGAGGGGACTCTGAACCGACCCCCCCATCTGAGATCACAGATGAAATCAAGGACTCTAACAAAGACCAGTTTGATGCTAATCCCGTTGTATTAATCCCAGAACAGACGTCAGATTAACGCGTCACTTCCTGTGTCGCTCACACAAAGAGCCCTTCACCTCAGATTAACTCCGCCCCCTCAACTACCTGTGCAGGTGTCGCTGGGTCATGTGACCTCCGACCACAGAGCACTGAGTTTGAGGGTAATCCAGCGGGATTAGGCCCCTCCATCATCTCAGGTTACACAAGCGTGTTTGTTGATGACAGCCGAGGACGTCCAGGTGAGCAGGCTGCGCTCTGATTGGTGGACGGAGTCAAACAACCTGTCCAGCTCAGGGAAGGACAAACCATGTGACCTTCAGGCTCACCTGGTGCTTGTGTCAACACACGCACAGACACACACACAAACACACGCACAGACACACACACGCACAGGCACACACACACAGACACACACACACTCTCTCTCACACACACACTCTCTCACACACACAAACACACACACAAGCACAAACTCACACACACACTTACACACATGTGCACACAAACACACACACACAAATACACTCACAGACACTCACCCACACACTCACACACACGCTCCTGTGTTCTGATTGGCCGAGGACAGCAGGTACGGGCCAATCAGCAGCGAGCAGCTCCGACCTGTCCCGTCCTGCCCTCCAGCTCAAACGTTAACAGGAAGTCTGGACGCCAACACCAACGGACCAAAGACGTACATGAGGGCCGCCAATGAACACGTGAACACATGACCACGTGACCACGTGAACACGCCCAGGCATGACGAGGACGACCTGAAGCGTTCAGAGGAAGCAGAGAAGAAAGCTCTGCTGGTGTTTGTGGGAAAGTGGATGTTTAAGGAAGCCTGAAGGTTTTGTTCTGTCAACAAAGTTAATGGTACTTATTAAACTAGTTATTAAACTAGTTATTAAACTACTTATTAAACTACTTATTAAACTAGTTATTAAACTAGTTATTCAAAGTTTGAGTCAAGAAAACAGCTGGTTTTCCAGGTTGTTCAGAGTTCTCCAGGTTTTCCAGGGTTCTCCAGGTTGTTCAGAGATCTCCAGGTTTTCCAAGGTTCTCCTGGTTTTCCCTGAGTTATCCAGGGTTCTCCAGGTTCTCCAGGGTTTTCAGAGATCTCCAGGTTCTCCAGGGTTCTACAGGTTTTTCAGAGATCTCCAGGTTTTCCAGGGTTCTACAGGTTTTTCAGAGATCTCCAGGTTTTCCAGGGGTCTCCTGGTTCTCCAGGTTTTCCCTGAGTTCTCCAGGGTTCTCCAGGTCTCTCCAGGGTTCTCCAGGTCTCCAGGTGTGGGCAGGTATCAGGCCAATACCCATGACGCTCTGCGTTTGCTCAGCTCAGATGTTTCCTCAGTAAACATGCTTGAAGGGCCCAACCGTCTGCGGGAGGATCGGGTTTCCCTGTTTTAACCAGGAGGCCTGAATGTTCTGGTTCTGGATCACATCTCCAGCAGAACCTCCTTTCTCTCCCGACCCTCTTTGTCTCACGCCAACCGACATCCGACACCGGCGTCTGCGAGCGCCGCTCTCGTCCTCCAACGCTGTTTGTTTTACTCGCCGACTACCAGCGCGCTGACCTTTGACCCCCCACTCTGCCAGGAGAAACAGAACTTTTCAAAAGGACCAATCAGAGGGCAGCAGCGGTGACCCGTCGCAGCGCCCCCTCCGGTACCTGCGGGACCTGCACCAGGTGGGAGCCGAACCGAACCGAGAGAAACCTTGGTCGGAACCAGAAGTGTCCCGGTCACGTGTTCTCCGCTGACCCGCCCAGACCCGTCCAGAACACTTTTAACCACTTTCAGAGCCTTTCCCCAAAGTTCCGGGTGAGATACGAAGTTTGAAAGTTGGACCTGAGAACTGTAATTTGCTCCGACCTCAGCAGAATAAAAGCGGGTCCAGAGTTCTATTAATAGCTCGCAGAACCTCCTCCACTGTTCTGGAGGAAGAGGTGCGGAAATACCACAGGACCCGCTGGGACCCGGGCCAGACCCCCAGTCTGCCGGGATGTTCTGCAGCGCTTTTGGACCGGGGGGGGGTCCTCCAGCACCGAACCGAACCGACCCGACCCGCATATGGAGCCCATGACGAGCTTCTTACCTCCGAGAAGAAGTTATCCATCTTTCCGTGGAGCCAGCAGGACGGAGCTCCAGCCCGGTCCCGGGTCCCGGCCCGGCTCCGCCGAACCTTCACGAACTCGGTTCAGGAGCAGATCCCGAACTTTGGGAGCATGCTGGTGCTGGTTCTGGTGCTGGTTCTGGTGCTGGTGCTGGTTCTGGTGCTGGTGCTGGTGCTCGGCGGGAGGCGCTCGGGCGGCGCTGCGCAAACTTCCCTTTGTCCCATGAACCCTGCGGGGGGGCTCCGAACCTCCGGGGGGGGGTCCGAACCCTCGGGGCCCGGCTCCTCTCTGCGCGTCCGCTCACCGGCACCAACGAGCGGCCGAGGCGAAGCCGCTCCAGGCCGCTGGGAGTGTGAGAGCCGCGGCGGCCGGTGGACAACAAACCCGGAGCTCCTCCCCCCCTCACCCTCCTCCCCCTCCTCCTCCCCCCGGCTCTAGGACTCCTCCTGCTGTCAGACAGAGGAGGGAAGAGCGGACAGACAGACAGACAGGACACGCCTCCAGGTACCTGCCCAGGACGACAGGTGTGTCCGGGGCTGCGCAATCACGCCCGTGACGTCACCGGGGTTTCCACACAGGTAAGTGGGTTCACGGGATCCTGTCAGTGACGTCACCCAGAGCACCTGGAAGAGAAGACAAGAGCTGAAAACACTCTAAAAACACCTTAAAACACATGATAAACACCCTAAAAACACCTGATAAACACCTTTAAAACACCCTAAAAACACCTGATAAACACCTTTAAAACACCCTAAAACACCTGATAAACTCCTGATAAACACCTGATAAACGCCCAAAGGGCGGCGAGCCGCGGTGGAGCGCCCCCTGGTGTCCACCGACGGAACATCTGCGCTCCTGTCCCCCGAGCTGAGGTCACAGAGGTCAAAGACTGCGTGTGTGCGGGTTCCTCGTCCCAGAGGTGTCCTTAAGGTGTCCTCACGGCTGTGGGGAGGCTCCTCCAGATGCTGGTCTCTGAGGCCTTCCCTGACCTCTCACGGAGGTCAAGGCCTCCACCTTCTGTGGTCGGCCATGCCGGTCCAGCTGCTGAGGGTCCGACGGTCCAGATGTTGGGCAGGAAGGTTCCCGGTGGCTCCCCTCGTCTTTGCCTGGTTCTCTCTGGAGCCGAGGCGGTCTTCACCCAGGGTGAGCCGGGCCTCCTGCTCTGACCTCCTGACCTCCAGGACGTGTCCACAGATGTGAAGGTTGACACACCCGAGGAGCTTCACACGGAAACGACAAAGTTAAACATTTACGACCCTCGAACCTTTAATAATTAAAACAGGAACCTTTGCGGCTTTTACCGGTTTTAACGAGTCTGAAAGAGCCGTTTCTGGCCTGATCGACGCTGACACCTAGCGGTGGGACGGGGCACTGCAGCCTCCGGCCCGGAGGATGGAGGGATGAGAGGAGGTGTACAGCCTCTCCTCCTTCTTCTTCCACACCTCCTTCTACCTTCTCACGTTCTGTTCACGATGACACGGGTCCCCCTGCTGGCTGGCTGCAGAACAGTACCCCCACACACACACCCTCAAACACACACAGACCCCCCATGCACACACTTACACACACACTCACAGCCCCCCCACCCTCACACACACTCACTCACACACACAGCACCCCCTCTCTCTCTCTCACACACACTCACAAACCCCACACAAACACACTTACCCCCCCCACACACACCCCCACCCTCACACACTCATACACACGCACCCTCACGCACACACTCACTCACACACACTCACACACACCCTCACACACACACTTACACACACACACACTCACTCACACCCCCCCACCCTCACCCACACACACTCACTCACATCCCCCCACCCTCACACACACTCACTCACACCCCCCCACCCTCACCCACACACACTCACATCCCCCCACCCTCACACACACTCACTCACACCCCCACCCTCACCCACACACACTCACTCACACCCCCCACCCTCACCCACACACACTCACTCATCCCCCACCCTCACACACACTCACCCACACCCCCACCCTCACCCACACACACTCACTCACACCCCCCACCCTCACCCACACACACTCACTCACACCCCCCCACCCTCACACACACTCACCCACACGCTCACACACTCACACACACTCACTCACACACACACCCTCACACACACTCACTCACACCCCCCACCCTCACCCACACACACTCACCACACCCCCATCCTCACACACACTCACCCACACGCTCACACACTCACACACACTCACTCACACACACACCCTCACACACACTCACTCACACACACACACACACACACACACACACTCACTCACACACACACACACACACACACACACTCACTCACACACACACACACACACCCGTCACCTTTTCTGTTCATGAACTTGTGGCTTCGATGACGTCACCTGAAGTTTGATCACCTTTGTGTCACATCTGCACCCACATCTGGACCGACCCACCATTCCACACGGTGACGGCATCGATCGGGGCCACTGATCGTGATTTCACGGCTGAACTAATCAGATTAATCGATCCGCTCGGAGGGAGGCGCGCCTGCGCGTGCGCGCGGCCCCCGACAGGGGGCGCAGCGAGAAGATGAAAGCGCTCAGAATCAGAGAAAAAAGCGGATAAAAGCAGATCAAAGTGGAGCCGCGCCGATCGGCTGAAGAGGATCGATCACCTGCTGATCGATGATCGATGCGCGCCGCTGGGAGCGTCCGCCCAGACTCGGGCTGGTCCGTCCAACTGGGAGCCGCTGGGATGCCGCCGACGCGCGCACGCACGCGCGCGCGTGCGCGCAGGCGGAGGAGTGGAGCCGCAGCGCGCAGCAGCACGAGCCGCGCGACGCGCAGAGGAACCGCAAAGAGCCGCAAGCGCGCGAGGAGCAGCGAGGAGCGACCAGGTAGGGGGTCCGGGGGGTCCGGGGGGGGGCACGGGGCCCCGGGGGGGGGCCGGGGCCCCGGGGGGGGGCCGGGGTCCGCTCCCAGACCTCTTTTGCGGGTTTATTTTAGCGTCCGCCGCGCGCGAGGCGCAGGAGACAAAAGCGGCGCTCAATCAAAGAGATCAAAGAGCACAGCGGCCCGGCCCGGCCCGAGCCCGACCGAGCCGGACCGGACCGGACCGGGGCCACCGACGACGCTTTTCTTTCGTTTTTCGCGGGTGGCGGACGTGCACGCGCTCGGGGATGAAAAGGGGTGTGTACCGGGGGGGGGGCACGCGCCTGAAGAAGTGCTTTGATCTCTGATTCCTGATTGATCTGCGTCGACAAGGTGCGTTTTTATTTCTCATCTGGAAGCTGATCGATGGTGCCCCCCCCCCTCCATCACCCCCCCCCTTTGTCTGCGTGGCCGCGCCTGGAGCCCCGCGGGGGCGCGCGCAGATTCTGTTGCTTCTGTCAGATGATTCACTTCACTTTAGTTTTGCGGGGGGGTCGGTGCGGGGGTGGGGGTCGATGCGGGGGGGCTCGGCGGTCTGCGGACACTCAAACTTTTGTTTTTCATCCTCTGTGCGTGCGTGCGTGCGTGCGCGCGTGTGTTAATTACCTGGGTCCTTTGTTTGCGGCGGCGCGCATGCGCACTGGGAGAAGGGTGTGGATGGAGGGGGGGTTCATATGTGGTCTTCAGATAAAAAATCATTATGGAGCAGACGAGAGTGTGTGTGAGTGTGTGTGTGTGTGTGTGTGTGTGTGTGTGTGTGTGTGTGTGTGTGTGTGTGTGTTCACAGCACCGCGCTCCAGGTGTCAGAATCCTCGTGGTTGCCACGGAAACAAACGACGACGGTGAACTCCATCACTGATGGTGTTCAGGTGTTCGTCGTCAGAGCAGCAGAACCGTCGATCGATCAATTGATCGGTCGGTCGGTCATCGATTAGCGATGTCATCGGAGGCCACTTGTTGAGCCTCAGCCTCGAGGTGAAATCACCATGGCAACAGAGGGACGGCGGCGACACCGCCTGATTGGTTTGGTGGAATTCACTCGTTCATCCGGAGGAGCAACCTGATGAGCTTCGGCGATGACTCATCCGTCATGCCGCCGCCGCCGCGCTGGCGTGGGCGTCGGAACGTGGAGACAAAGCCCCCCCACCACACACACACACACACACACACACACGCACACACACACGCACACACACACGCACACAGATGATTATTGGCTGATTGATTATTGCCTCCCTCCTGAGGGATCAATAACTGAACTGATCACTGTTGGAGACACCCGTGGACGTGTGTGTGTGTGTGTGTGAGTGTGTGTGTGTGTGAGTGTGTGTGTGTGATCACTAGCTGGAGGCTAATTCACAGCTACATGTGGCGTTGTTCTTGCTGCCGTTGCCGTGGTAACCAGGCTCCGCGGGGTGCCCTCTGGCGGCCGATGGGTCGGTCCGACGCCGCTTCACCGTCGTTACCCCTGAACAAACAACCTCAGAGGCTAAAAATGGAGGCCCCGCCCCCTGCCCCCCCCCGCTGGTGGCTGTGGCGGCGGCGCAGCGTGTCCCCCCCCCTCGCCAGCTCCTCCGGCGAGAGCGCCATCTGTCACATCACGCCTCGTCTTCCAGGAAATTACAGCTTCGACTGGAAGTGACAACGTGATCAGACCCGTACCCAGCAGGGCCCGACCATCCGCCCACCGAGGTTCTGAGGGGGCGGGGCTTCAGCACCCCCGCCACCGACCTGTCAGCTGATCAGCTGATGATGATGGAATGTTGGGATCAGGATGAAGATGAGGATGAAGATGATGATGAAGATGATGATGATGATGGTATTGATGATGGTGATGGTGATGATGATGATGATGATGGTGATGATGATGATGGTGATGATGATGATGATGATGGTGATGATGATGATGGTGATGATGATGATGAAGATGATGATGATGATGGTGATGATGGTGATGATGATGATGAAGATGATGGTGATGATGATGATGATGGTGATGATGATGATGATGATGATGATGGTGATGATGATGATGGTGATGATGATGATGATGATGGTGATGATGATGATGGTGATGATGATGATGAAGATGATGATGATGATGGTGATGATGGTGATGATGATGATGAAGATGATGGTGATGATGATGATGATGGTGATGATGATGATGATGGTGATGATGATGATGAAGATGAAGATGATGGTGATGATAATGATGATGATGATGATGGTGATGATGAAGATGATGGTGATGGTGATGATGATGATGGTGATGATGATGATGGTGATGATGATGATGAAGATGATGATGATGATGGTGATGATGGTGATGATGATGATGAAGATGATGGTGATGATGATGATGATGGTGATGATGATGATGAAGATGAAGATGATGGTGATGATAATGATGATGATGATGATGGTGATGATGAAGATGATGGTGATGGTGATGATGATGATGAAGATGGTGATGATGGTGATGTTGATGATGATGATGATGATGGTGGTGATGATGGTGATGGTGATGATGGTGATGATGATGGTGATGATGGTGATGGTGATGATGGTGATGATGATGGTGATGATGATGATGATGATGATGATGATGATGGTGATGATGGTGGTGATGATGGTGGTGATGATGATGGTGATGGTGATGATGGTGATGATGATGATGATGGTGATGATGAAGATGAAGAAGGTGATGAAGATGCAATGATAAAAGCGGTCCCTCTCGGAGGCCCCTGCGTCCTCGTGTCCAGACAGTCTGGCCCCTCCCGCTCTGGTTTTCGGGGTTATCTGGAGTTTACTGTCTGACTCGCCGGCCCGCGGCGGCGTCCTGGTGGTGACAGCAGACGCCGTCCCAGCGACGGTCTGAGGCGCCCTCGGCCCAGACGTGTCCACCGCTGGAAACCAGCTCGTCCTAAATGTCAGAGGAGGTTTGAGCTCCTGTCGGCGAGGAGGCTGGAGAGTCAGAACGATTCCTGTAACCATGGAGACGGATCTCTTTAGTCTCCTCAGCACCCGCAGGCATCCAGGAGCAGGTGGGGGGGTCCACTCTGCCCCCCCCCGAGGAGACACATTGATGCTGATGATCTGACGATAAGCCCCGCCCACAGACACAAGGGGGCGGAGCTACAGGAGGCAAATTAAATGTAGTTAAATTTTTAAAATCATGAACAAAAGACGCGAACATCAAACCTGTTTTTCTCTGATGGAGGAAAGTTTCTGCTCCCAGAAGATCTCAGCGTCTCCAGAGGACATCAAAGGACCTCAGGGAATATCAAAGGACCTCATAGGACAACAAAGGACATCAGAAGACATCAAAGGAACCCAGAAGACATCAAAGGAACTCAGAAGACATCAAAGGACAGTGGACAGAATACATCAAAGGACCGCGGGGGGGGACATCAAAATGACTCAGAGGACATTGAAGGACCTCAGAGGACATTAGGGGACTTCAAAGGACCACAAAGGAGATCAGGGGACATCAGAGGAGTTTCCCCTGAGGACACTGCTATTTTAGACCCAAATATGTTTTTCATAGAACAAATAAACGTCTCTTCATCTTGTGATGACTGACATGTTATGAGGACATGGGGGCGCGGGGACACAGGTGGGAGCTGGACCAGGACGGTCAGGACCTCTGTGGATCAGCTGTGGGACACAGGCCGTCCTGGACCTCCTGTTCCTCAGCAGCTCGACGTGTCGGATCGTCTCGGAGGAGGCGGCGTCCCCCAGGGGACCCAAGGGTCCCCGCCGTCCCTCCTGGAGGACATGTGAGGACCTCCGTGGGCGTGAGGTCACGTGGGGACGCCGTCTCCCAGCATCCTTTGCGGCTCCTCGTTTGTGCATCTGTGTGTGATCGGACAGATTTTCCGCTCCAGTTTTCCCGGCGTTCCTGAATCATCCGCCGGACCGAGCCCCGCCTCCATCGGTAACGCCGTTCGTTGTCGCCCGGGCGACGGCGGACAGAGGCCGTTGTGGGCTGGAAGCGGTTGCCGCGGCAACGGGCGGCAGGACAGAGCGGAGACAGGCGCCATTGTCAGAGCGTGTAAAGCAGGAACCAGTACGGCGTGTGTGTGTGTGTGTGTGTGTGTGTGTGTGTGTGTGTGTGTGTGAGAGAGAACCAGGGTACTTCCTGTTCTTGACTTCTTCTCTGATCCTCTTTCAGGTCCATCATGGGAGGAAAGTTGAGCAAAAAGAAGAAGGGATACAACATCAATGACGAGAAGACCAAAGACAAGGACGCCAAAGGGGAGGGGCCGTCCGCCGAGGAGAGCGAAGCGCCGAAAGACAGCAAAGACGAGGCCACCGCCAACGCCAAGGAAGTAGCGAACGACACGGCGGCCAAAGAGGCCCCGGCGGCTGACGCGGCGGCGGCGAAGGACGAGAAGAAGCCGGAGCCCGAGAAGGCCGCGGCCAACGCCGAGCCCAAGGGGGAGGCGGCCAAGGGCGGCGAGGAGAAACCAGCAGCTCCAGCAGCCAGCGAGAGCAAAGAGGAGGCCGACGCCAAAAAGACTGAGGCCCCCGCAGCGCCCGCGGCCAAGGCCGAGGCCCCGCCCACCGCCGCCGCCCCCGAGCCCAAGCCTGCCGAGGCCGCCGCCCCCTCAACACCAGCCGCCGAGTCTAAAGAGGCCAACGCCACGGAGGCGCCGAGCAAGGATCAAACCGTAGCAGCTCAAGATTAACGGACAGCTTCTCCCCGGAGACGCCCCCGACGACCACGACCACGACCACGGCGGCGGCGCCCGACCTTCTCCTGCTGTAGTATTGAACTTTGATACCAGTCTGTGTCGCCCATCCCATCGTTCCCATCAGTCACCCAGTCAGAGGTCGAACCGTCTCAGCTCCACGCCCGGGGTGGGGGTCACGCCCCCCCCCCCTCCCCCGTCACGCCGCTCACCTCCGGTTCCCCGCGACGCTCCCGCCTCCAGGCGGTCCGAGCCCCGTGATTCGCGGCTGCTCGTGGGCTCGTGGAAGCTCACGTGCGCGAGCAGAAGACGCCGAAACATCTCGATCTTCTGCTCCAGCCCCCCCGGCCCCCCCCCACCCTCCTGCTGACCTCGATCGATCGTAGCACAAACAGCAGGAAGTCGCCGCACGTCTCCATCGTTCTTCCTCTCGACTCCATTAAAAAAAACCTTTAAAAAACCTTAAAAAAACCCTTAAATACTGCATGTCTGTGGTTGGTTGAGCCTGTAGTCCCGTCTTTTTGGTGGAAAAAAAAATATTTTAAAATCCATATTTTCAGTCTCCATGGCAACTAGAGTTGATATTTTCATGTCTTCATCGTTCCTTCACTCGTTCATCCCCAACAAACCAGAACCGATGCATTTAAATGATCTGTACTTGTAGAAATGGTGCAACAATAAAAAGATGAGAAACTGATTCAACCCTGAAGATTCTCAAACTGTTTCTTAACTCTGGTTTGGGGGCGGGGCTTGTCTCCCACAGAGGGCCGTGATTGGTGCACGTCGTTGTGGGTGATTAGTTCAGATCAGCTCAACTTTAAAGGCTCGTCTGGGATCAGGCTGCTCTTCCATTTGTCGTGTTCCCTCAGCCGAAGACGTCCTCATTCTTCTGCCGCTTCAAATATTCAAAACGTTACGTAAGAACGAAGGACGGAACTGAATATTTCAGTGTCTCGTCTGAGGAATGCTTCAAATGAGTTTGGCTGATAAAAGAGGGAAGAAGGCGGCCAATCTGAGGAACAAAGAAGATAAAGGGCTGTAATTAAGTGATCAAATCATACAAATATCAATATTGATCATCTATGTGTCTAAATAAGCTCCTCCCACATCACAGGCCCTGCCCACCAGCCCAGAGGACTTCCTGCATCACTCTGATTGGCTGAAGAGACTCAGGCTGTCGCCTAGCAACAGAACCCTCACATCCATCCTCACCCTCCACGTGGGGGGGGCATTTGATTGACTCACACACACACACACACGTCCTCCATCTTCGCCATCTTGAACTGGTGACATCATGCAGCCAAGTGAACAGGAAGTGACATCAGGTTCAAGTCAACCGTTACCATGGTTACGGGGGGGCAGACAGTAGGTTTGATGGTTTCAGTAAACCTCTACTGGTCTCCCAGTCAGACCAGCTTCGGCCCCACAGGTGTTGAAGACCCTTCTTGTCCCAGCGCCCTCTGCCCCCCCCTTCTACCCCCCCTTCTACCCCCCCTTCTGCCCCGCCCTCTGCCCCCCCCCTTCTACCCCCCTTCTACCCCCCCTTCTGCCCCGCCTTCTGCCCCGCCCCCTTCTACCCCCCTCTTCTGGCCCCCCTTCTGCCCCGCCCCCTTCTACCCCCCCGATCTCCTTCCTGCCCCCCCCACCTTCCCTTCTGCCCCCCCCATGTCCTCGTTGACCCATTTGAGCTCTTTCAGGTGCAGCCTCAGCCCAGCAAGACATCACAGAGCTCGGGGGCTTGTTGCCTAGCAACAGGCAGCATGTCGGCCCCGTGTGGCGGCAGCCAGTTTTATGTAACCACGACGACCGAATGTAGGACACTCGTTCTTCTGGGGCCGCTCAGACCCCCCCAGACGACGGCTGTCAGTCATCCGACAGACGCTTCTGTAATCAGACACAAACGTCTCAAACTCACGTAAGGTTCAAAGCTCTCACAGATCAAAGGCGGCGGTGCCTCGGGCCTGGCGTTGACCTTTGACCTGCTGGGGTCGCTCCCTCGGGATCTGGGAGCAGAATTTAGTCACAATGAAACATCAACAGCATGAATTCAAAACTCTTGGTGACCGTCTCACCTAAGTCACCTGCACTAATGACATCATCACCGTTGGTGTACCTGAGCAGGTGTGGGGAAGCCCCGCCCCCGAATCACTTCAGGTGGTGACGTCATGATGAAGGAAGAAGAAAAACTGAAGACAATAAACTTGACCCAGAGAAAAGGTCGAGTGTGTGTGTGTGTGTGAAAGAGTGTGAGAGAGTGTGTGTTTGTGAATGTGTGTGAGTGTGAGAGAGTGTGTGTGAGTGTGCATGTGTGTATGTGTGTGTGTGTGAGTGAGTGTGGGCATGTATGTATGTGTGTGCATGTGTGAGAGAGTGTGTGTATGTGCGTACGTGTGAGTGTGTGTGTGCATGTGTGAGAGTGTGTGCATGTGCATGTGTGAGAGTGTGTGCATGTGCGTACATGTGAGTGTGTGTGTGCACGTGTGAGTGTATGTGTGCATGTGTGAGAGAGTGTGTGTATGTGCATACGTGTGTGTGTGTGTGTGTGCATGTGTGAGAGAGTGTGTGTATGTGTGCATGTGTGAGAGAGTGTGTGTATGTGCATACGTGTGTGTGTGCATGTGTGAGAGTTTGTGTATGTGCATACGTGTGAGTGTGTGTGTGCATGTGTGAGAGAGTGTGTGTATGTGTGCATGTGTGAGAGAGTGTGTGTATGTGCATACGTGTGAGTGTGTGTGTGCATGTGTGAGTGTGTGTGCATGTGTGAGAGAGTGTGTGTATGTGTGCATGTGTGAGAGAGTGTGTGTATGTGCATACGTGTGAGTGTGTGTGTGCATGTGTGAGAGTGTGTGTATGTGCATACGTGTGAGAGAGTGTGTGTGTGTTGGAAACAGGAACAGAGAGGATTGTGGGATTGTTGTTGCTGTGTGTATTCATGTTGATTTTAAAGTTCTTCACAGGTTTGTGATGAAGCACAAACAGAAACACACACACACACCCACACACACACGCGCGGTTAAACCTCCCTTCCCCCATCGTGACAGCCGTTGCCATGGTAACCCCTCTCTCCTCCTGTTCCTCTTCTGGCTGTGGCGTCAGGTTGTTTGATGTCTCCGTTCCTGTCGGAGATCACGTGGTTCCTCTGCTTCTCTCAAAGCGGGTTGGCTAAACAAACAAATCACAAACACACACGTGATTAAACCCGAAATCCGACGTAAAGTGTTTTTATAACAGACGCTAAAAGCGTCCCTTCAAACTGGTTCTTCTGCCTCAACTTCTACGATTAATGACGATTCGAGCGGAAACGGTGGTCGCCTGACGTCAGGCTGATCTCCGTCTCCACGGCAACAGATGAGCCGCGGTCCCCTGTGAAGTCGGCCGGCCTCTGCCGCCCCCCAGCGGCCGCAGGCGCTCACCGCACCCCGGCCGTGACGTCATCGCGCAGGAAGGGAGGCGGTGACGTCACCAAACCCCGCGTAAATGAAACATATAAAACAGAGAATGAAGGCAGCCAGGCTTAAAAAATTAGACCCCTTTTATTGTTTTCATATATAAAAGAAATACAAAAAAGAAAGGGTTGGTGGGTGGGGCTTTAGGGTCGGGGCAGAAAGGGGGGGTCACACACGAACACAGAGGTCCTGTCCCGTTAGGCCCCTCCCCCCCTCGGTGTCTCCTCCTCCAGCGGCGGGATCCCATTGGCTGAGTTAAACCTGAGTGGGAGGAGTCAGACTTCTGCTTGCAGCTGATTGGCCAATCCAGCCGACGCAGGTGCGGCCCGGAGGTGCTGGACTCCGCCCCGCCTCCTGGGGGGGCGCCCTACCTCTGGGGGGGGGGGCGCTCCACCTCCTGGGGGGGGCTCCACCTCCTGGGGATGCCCCGCGTCCTGGGGGGGTGGCGCCCTCTGGGGGGATGCCCCGCCTCCTAAAGGGGGGCTCCACCTCAGGGGGGGCTCCGCCTCCTGGGGGGGGCTCCACCTCCGAGGGGGCTCCACCTCCGGGGGGGGCTCCACCTCTGGGGGGCTCCGCCTCCTAAAGGGGGGCTCCACCTCCAGGGGGGCTCCACCTCAGGGGGGGGCTCCACCTCCGGGGGGGGCTTCACCTCTGGGGGGGGCTTCACCTCTGGGGGGGCTCCACCTCCGGGGGGGCGCTCCGCCGGCGTTTCTCTACTTGTGCTTCCTTTTGTGCTGATTTTTAGTTTCAAGGGTTCGAATGTTTTCCGAAAGCTCCGCGGAGACTCTGAGGGCCGTGTGGGGGCGGGGCTAATGCTAGAATAATAATAATTACACGTAAATATACGCAAGTGGAGGCTTTGATCTCTTTGATCTCTTGACGCTGGTGGCGGGGGAGGGGGGGGCGTGTCCCCCTGTAGCCCGCCGGGGAACTTCGCGGTTCGGACCCACCTCTGGAGACGCCATCAGATTTACGAACCACCTGGGGGGGGGAGGGGACACCCGGGGGGGGCGGGGCTTCGCCTCAGTTCAGCTCGGCCTTGTCGGCGGCCTCGGCGTGGTGGGCACCCCCTCGGGGCCGGCGGCCCCCAACAACGTCCTGCGGTTGTAGTGGTGGCCCTTCATGATGCCGGAGTTGTTGTTCTCGTTGAGGATCTGCTTCTGCTTCTGCCGGTTGAGCGACTGCACGAGGCCCAGCACCACCGCCGCCAGCGTGTACTGGCCCGGCATCCGCCGCGGCTGCAGGATCAGCGGGTTGGGCTGCACGCGGCCCAGCAGGAAGTGCGTGCGGATCTTGCCCTCCTGCTCGCTGATGCCCTTCACGTAGATCTCGCCGCGGTACTCGAAGGCGAAGCCGCGCTCCTTGAGGATCAGGAAGGTCTCCTCGGGGACCTGGATCTTCCCGCTCACGCCCGTGCTGTCCATCCGGCTCGCCAGGTTCACCGTCTTCCCCCAGATGTCGTACTGCGGCTTCTTGGCGCCGATCACGCCCGCCACCACCGACCCGTGGGCCATGCCTGCGGGAGAAACGCCGTCATCGGCTGCCACGCCCCCTCGGCGGCGGCCTCACCGATCCGCAGCTCGAAGTTGTTGAAGGAGTGCTTGTTGATCTCCTGGATGCTCTCGTTCAGCGCGATGGCGAAGTCGGCCAGCGCGCACAGGTGACCCCACTTGTCCTCGCACTGCTGCGGGAGGAGAGAGCCAATCAGATCGGCCGCCTCGGCAGGCCCCGCCCACGCCCCCGGGGGTCACACCTGTTTCTCCGGAGACAGGCCGGAGACGGCCATGTAGGTGCTGCCGATGGTCTTGATCTTCTCAATGTCCTGGAAGCGATCCTCGCCGAGCAGCTGCGACCGCGACAACGACAACGACACCGTTACCTCGTTTATCCTGAAGTTAAACAGTTCGATGAACGTGATCGACCGGCTGATCAGCGGCCTCGGCTCCTGCTTCCCGATTGGCCGAGAGGCCCGCCTTTGATCTCACCTCGTCGAAGTCAGCGATGATCTCGTTGAGCAGCCGCAGACACTCCACGCCCTGGTTGTTCATCTCCGTCTGCGAGTAGAAGTCGGCGAAGCCGGGGATGGACGCGAACATCACGCCCACGGCGTCGTAGGACTGAGAGTACAACTCCTGGGAGGATCAAAGGCAGATCAAAGCGGTCAACAAATCACGTTCCCTGAAGATTAAAATGACGAAAATTCCTTTGAAAGGACAAAAGACGGCGCGAGGGTCGGCCATTTTGTCTTAATGGGGCCCTTTGATGTTTCATCCATCATCTTAAAAGGGATCTTCCAGATTCTCCAGATTGTTTTTGTCAGATCAAAGCGGTTCCCGCGTCTGGCCGCCAGGGGGCAGCATTTGATCTGAGTTGAGCTCAAACTGGACCCGCCAACGGTCCCCGTTCACTTCCTGTTTAATGACGTCACCCTCCTTTGATCTTCCTTCATCACACCCCAGACTCCATGAGTCGCGCCCCCCGTCCTGCTGGAGGCGGGGCCGGCCCCTAACGAGGCCCGCCCAGGTGTGTAACGCGGGCGCGGCGCGCTGACCTCGTTGTCGCGGTCCTTCTCCAGGAAGTGGCGGGCCACGTGGCTGGGCAGGATGTTCCTCAGCATGTTCTCGTTGTGCTCCCGCAGCTCCTTCATCTCGTTGATCTCCTCCTTCGCCTGGACGCGCCACAGGAAGTCCAGGCGGGCCGTGTACTCCAGCTGAGCGCACACACACACACGCGGCGTGCGGGGTCAGGTCAAAGGTCAGAGGTCATCAGGGGTCAGGGTCACCTGGCCGGTCTCACCTGCTGGCCGTGGTAAAAGACGGCGAGGAGGAACATGACCATCAGCAGCAGCGACGTCTCCTTGGTGCCCAGAAAGTTCCTGTAGGAACAAAGCAAAGCTTTGATGGAGCAGCTGGTTCAGGGAGATCAAAGGAAAGTTTTCCGGAGGAGAAGGAGGGGGTCGGTAATCCGGGTTAATCCCGTTAATCCGCCGTCCCCCAGCAGGCCTGAGAGGAAAGGTCAGCGCTGACAACACCTGAGAGGTGAAGGTCAGCGCTGCTTCCCGCTGAGCTCCACAGGTGAGGAGCTCACCTCTGGATCAACAACATCTGGTTCAGGTGGGGCCTCACCAGGACAGACCACGCCTCCAGCCCAGAAGATCAAAGGCACTCACTCGGCGCTGTGGTGGACGCTGTCGTAGCGCGTGAACAGCGAGGTGTAGAAGGCCTCCGTCAGCAGCGAGTACACGGCGATCATCACCAGCAGCACCGCCAGCTTCAGCACCGAGTTGAGCCGCAGGAAGACGGCGCAGGTGACCATCGCCAGGACGCCCGTGAACACGAAGTACTGGAGCAGGACAGGGGAGCCACAGGTGAGTACTGGTACTACTGAAGTATTAGTAGCGGATTAGTAGTGCTACTGCACTACTACTGTAGTATTATTAGTGCTGTACTACTAGTACTACTGCACGACTACTGTAGTATTATTAGTACTGTACTACTAGTACTACTGCACGACTACTGTAGTATTATTAGTACTGTACTACTAGTACTACTGCACGACTACTGTAGTATTATTAGTACTATACTACTAGAACTACTGCACGACTACTGTAGTATTATTAGTACTGTACTACTAGTACTACTGCACGACTACTGTAGTATTATTAGTACTGTACTACTAATACTACTGCACGACTACTGTAGTATTATTAGTACTGTACTACTAGTACTACTGCACTACTACTGTAGTATTATTAGTGCTGTACTACTAGCACTACTGCACGATTACTGTAGTATTATTAGTGCTGTACTACTAGTACTACTGCACGACTACTGTAGTATTATTAGTACTGTACTACTAGTACTACTGCACGACTACTGTAGTATTATTAGTACTGTACTACTAGTACTACTGCATTACTACTGTAGTATTATTAGTACTGTACTACTAGTACTACTGCACGACTACTGTAGTATTATTACTGCATCAGCTGTGTAGTAACACAAACATCTGGCGCGGCGTTGCTGCCTGACTCTGAGGAGCGGTCACCGCCGTTCCGATGGCGTCGGGGCGCCGACCCCCCCTCGGGTCCGAGCAGATGCTCGTACGGTGAGGGGGCAGATGGCCCAGACGGGAAGTACCTCCGGGTAGAAGCAGATGTCGGGGGCGGAGGCGGACGCGTTGAAGGTCTGGTTCCTGAAGGCGCCGGACTTGTCGAAGTCGCACCACAGCTGCGAGAGAGGACGGCGGCGTTACGACCGATACGGGCGCCGAGCGCCGCGCGGCCGGCGGAGCGGAACCTACGATGTTGATCATGGCGCCCAGGAAGTTGATGAGGATGGAGACGAAGACGATGACGTTGCGGGCGGCGTACGTCTCGTTGATCCAGCAGCACGCCGTCCGCAGCACCAGCGGGAGACACTTGTAGTCCTCCGCCGTGGTGACGAGCACCAGGCACGCGTGCAGGACGATGAGGACCGAGAACTGGATCACCATGGTAACGGTCCTGCCCAGACACGACACCGTCAGCCGCGTCCACAGGGGGCGGGGCTCTGAGAGGGGCGGGGCTACAGGCCCCTCCTACCTGGTGGAGGGCAGCAGGCTCTGGATGGTGGTGATGAAGATGAGCACGATGAAGGCGCACACCAGGTTGGACTTGAACACCTCGTCCCTCATCTGGGAGTACTGGAGGGGGAGACGGGGGGAGACGGGGGGAGACAACGCGTTCAGACAGCGGACAAAAGTCGCTCGCCCCAAACACGAGACGACAGCCAAACATGCACCCGAGCGTCGGGGGGGGACCAGCACCGGCAGGCGAGCTGACCTCTGACCTCCACAAGGTTCAGGATCAGGAAAAAGATTCCTGGACGAGCAGATTGGGAAAACACGGTTTTCCTCTTTCGCTGCGTCTCCTTTGGGAATTTGAGAAAGTGGGCGGAGACCTGACAGACAGCCAATCAGAGTGGAGAGTCTCGTCGCCGTGGTGATGGTCCCACCCAAGGCCCGCCCCCATCCGTCTGAGTCTCAAAGGCTGCTGGGAAATTAGCAAGACTAGATCAAGGCTAAGTAGAGGAATAGAAAAGGGGCGGGGCCACCAAAGATCACAGGTTGAGTCAAGAGATCAAACAGAAACAAGGAGGAAGCAGGAAGTGGGTCAGAGGGTTCACAGACGCAGCAGGAAGAAGCAGAAAGAAGGAAGAGTTACAGCAGAGCATTCACCAAAGACCACACCTGAGTCACCTGAGGGTCACCTGAGTCACCTGGGGTTCACCTGTGGGTCACCTGAGTCACCTGTGGGTCACCTGAGTCACCTGTGGGTCACCTGGGGTTCACGTGAGTCACCTGTGGGCCACCTGGGGTTCACATGAGGGTCACCTGAGTCACCTGTGGGTCACTTGAGTCACCTGTCGGTCACCTGAGTCACCTGCATCACCTGTGGGTTACCTGGGGTTCAACTTTAGTTCACCTGTGGTTCATCTGAGTCAACTGTGGTTCACCTGTAGTTCACCTTTGATCAGATTAAACCAGATTACACTGGATTCTTCTGAAGTACTTTACAAAGATAATGTTTCTACCTCTGTCTCTCCCTCCTTCTGTGTCTCTCTCTCCCTCTCTCTCTCTCCCCCTCCCTCTCTCCCTCCCTCCCTCTCCCCCTCCCTCCCTCTCCCCCTCCCTCCCTCTCCCCCTCCCCCCCGACATCACCAGGTTGTCCTTCGTGGATGCGCTGCACACGACGAAGACGACAGGTCCAACAGAGGACGTGAGTAAACTGAAGGGCGGTTCCAGGGTCAGCGAAGGAGCCTCAGGGGTCAAAGGTCAGCCCAGGGGTCTGACCTTTGACGTAATGTTTACATTAATGATACAGACGTCAATCCTCACTGTGGTTCGGTCTGCGGCGAACAGCGCCCCCGCAGGCCAGGCGTGGTATCGCACCCCCGTCAGCAACGGCGCACTCTCCCGGTCCAGACGCAGGAATCGAACCCTCGACCCTGGGGGGGCGTGCCCCCCCCCAGCCGACCTTCAGTTTACTCAAGCAGCAGAAGCGTGTGTGTTCTGGGGGGGGGACAGCAGGTCTGCCTAGCCCCAGCAGCTACCTTCTCTTCCAGGCTGGAGTCTTTAAACATCAGTGAGAAAGGCTCGATATGCTCTCTCCTCAACTTATCGCCACTCCGTAAGTCGATGGCGCTCTCTATTCGCTCGTTAATTTCCTCGGGACCAGAGTGGACATGCAAAGCTTGTGCGAGATGGTTTGGAAGCAGATTTATTGAATTTCTCGTTAGGGCAGCCAGAGTCTAGAGGGAAGCACATGCACACAGAGTCAACCTGCTCGCCCCCGCTCCTCCTCCGGGTTACAGACCGCATCGCCGCCACATCTGGAAACAGCCCCAGTTCCACCCCCGTGTCCCGCTTTGGGGGGGGGCAGATGTTTGCAGATGTGGCCGTGATCGTCACGACAACAGAAGAAAACAAACCAAACAGGCAGCTGACGGCCAAGCATGCAACGGTCATCCTTCCTCTGTCGGAACATCAAAGACCGAGCTTTTACACACACACACACACACGTACACACACACGCGTGTTTGTCTGCACATCTGTTTGTTTATTCACACATCTGTCCACGAGCGCACGTCCCGTCTCTGCCTGACCTCAGGCGCCCCCCGCTGGACGAGACGGGAACTGCAGCTAAAATAACATTAAAAACACGAGACGGCCCCTCCCCCTCCCCTCAGCCGTCCAATCACGGAGGCCGGAGGGTCCGCCGCGACTGCGCCCGCCATGCGCACCCCCAAGGACACGCTAAAGGGCACATGCTCCGGTTCCTGACAGAAATGTCGGGGGTGGGGGGGTGATATACGGTGCATTAATAACGGGATAATGTTTGCCCGCCAGCAAAGGGCAGGCGGGGGAGGGGAGGGGGGCGGGCCCGTGGAAACCGCCGCGTCTGAGGGATCCCACCGGGGGGTCCGAGCGCGTTCGCACCGCCAGCGGAGCGCAGCCGCGTGTCGGCGGCCCAGATTTCACGGCGCAGAGACGCAGAAACTGGGTCTTGTGAGGGAAGCCGGCCTCCTCGGGGGGGGGGGCGCTCCCACGGCGCCGCGCATCACGGGAGCCAGCGGGCGCTCAGCCAAGCATGAAAGAGGCACCGACAGGCGCTCAGCCGGTGTGTGAGTGTGTGTGTGAGTGTGTGTGTGTGTGTGTGTGGGGGGGCTCTGGGAGCCCCCGTCACTGCTGAGGCCACGCCCCCTCACTGGAGGAGCTTCATCCAGCTGACGGGCGACCTGAAGAAGCCCAACGCCCCCCTGAAGCTCCGCCCCCCCGGCTCAGGTCGACGTCAGCAGGACGTTAACGTCTGCGAGTCGACCCAAAACCGCCGAACTACAGAAGGTCACGACTCCTGGAGGTCGACGCGGGCGAGGAGGGCGAGCCCCCCCCCACAGACCCGGCTCACTCACGTTCTGCTTCCCCACGATGTTGTCGAAGGGCAGCTCGGGGCTCCAGGACGCCTCGTTGAAGGTGGCGCTGCTGGCGCGGCGGTCGGCCGAGCCGCCCGCCTCCTTCATGATGTCCTCGGGCAGCGTGAGCAGGCTCTCCTCCGGCTGCTTGATCAGGAACGTCTCGATGTTGTGGCGCCGCAGGAAGTCGTTGCGGTCCTTCCCGTGGCCCTCCTCCACCTCGTAGTCGCCGTTCAGACAGTCGAGGGCGGCCTTGGAGATGTGGATCCTCCTGGAGGAGCAGAGGGAGCTGTGAGGAACCAGCACACACACACACACACACACACACACACACACAAACACACCCTCACTCACACACACACAAACACACCCTCACTCACACACCCTCACACACACCCTCACTCACACACACTCAAGCACACACACACACACACACACACACACACACACCCTCACTCACACACACAAACACACCCTCACTCACACACACACACACACCCTCACTCACACACACACAAACACACCCTCACTCACACACACACACACACCCACACCCACACACACACACACACACACACACCCTCACTCACACACACAAACACACCCTCACTCACACACACACACACACCCTCACCCACACACACACACACACACCCTCACTCACACACACACACACACACACCCACACCCTCACACACACCCTCACACACACACACACACACTCAAGCACACACGCACTCACTCACACACACACACACACACCCACACCCTCACACACACCCTCACTCACACACACACACACACACACACACTCACCCTGGGATCCCTCCAGATTCCAGCTTGTTGGCGATGTCCACGTCCCAGGACCAGACGTCAAACTGCCACTTCCTGAGCCCCAACACGCCGCACAGCACCGAGCCCGAGTGGATCCCGATGCGCATGTCGATGTCGTGTTTGGTCCGCGAGCGCACGTACCTGCCGAGAACGAGGCCCGGTCACACCAGTGTGTGTGTGTGTTTGTGTGTCTGTGTGCTGTGTGTATCTGTGTGTGTGTGTGTGAGTGTGTGTGTGTGAGTACCTGATGGTCTTCAGCATGCTGAGGCCCATCTCCACGCAGCAGTGGGCGTGGTCTTGTCGGGGCTCAGGTAGACCCGACACGCAGTAGTAGCAGTCCCCCAGGATCTTGATCCGGAGGCAGTGGTGCTCCTGAAACCAGCCAATCAGCAGTCGGGAAACCGGCCGGGGGCGGGAACCCCTCGTAACCACGGCGACGCCCCCCCCCGCCCTTACGTGCGCGAGGCGGTCGAAGCGGGCGAAGAGCTCGTTGAGCATCCGCACCAGCTCCTGGGCCGACAGCGTGGTGGACAGGTTGGTGAACCCTTTGACGTCTGCGAACAGGATGCTGAGCAGCACAGCCCAAAGGTCAGGGGTCAGAGGTCGGGCCGGCGCTCCCGGCGGCGGCGGGCTCACCTGACGTTCTCGTAGCGGTGGATGTAGATGCGGTGGAACTGGTGCTGCAGGTGCTCGTCCTCCACGTTGGTCATGTCGTTGATCATCTCCAGCACCACGAACCGGGGCAGCACCGACAGGACCAGCCGCTCCTGGGGGAGGCACACCCGTCAGCACGCTGGCCCCGCCCCCGAGGTCACCCCCTCTGGCCCCGCCCCCGAGGTCACCCCCTCTGACCCCGCCCCCGAGGTCACCCCATCTGACCCCGCCCCCGAGGTCACCTGACCTGACCCCGCCCTGACCTGGTCATGTGACTCCTCCGCCCTGAGCTGCCCACTTTATCTCAAGTGTTTCCTATCGATTAGGCTGTTTTCAGAACAGAACTTCCAGGAACACAAACCACAGAGTGTGTGTGTGTGACTGTGTGTGTGTGAGTGTGTGTGAGTGAGTGAGTGTGAGTCTTAATGTGTCACAGCAGTGGATCGATACTGTGTCCACCTTGTTGTCATTTCAGCAGGGTCATTATCAGAGCTGCTAACGTTCAGTCCTGTCAGCTGAGCGCACACACACACACACACACACACACACACACACACACACACTCACACACCCCCATAATAATTAACAAACCCTCACAAACACACTAAAAACACACACACACTACACACACCCACACACATACATATTAAACACAGAATACATAAAAACACATAAACACACACTTTAAACACAGACATACATAAAAACACACACACTAAACACACACTTTAAACACAGACATACATAAAAACACACACACTAAACACACACTTTAAACACAGACATACATAAAAACACACACACTAAACACACACTTTAAACACAGACATACATAAAAACACACACACTAAACACACACTTTAAACACAGACATACATAAAAACACACACACTAAACACACACTTTAAACACAGACATACATAAAAACACACACACTAAACACACACTAAGCACACACATACAAAATGTACCCACACATACATAAAAACACACACTATAAACACACGCACACGAAATGCACACACACAAACACACATATCTAAAAATACACATGCATCAACACACACACACGAACAAACAATAAACACACACACACACACACTGTGTGTCCCTCCACCACAGCTGATCAAACAATCGATATGTGATCGATCTGACCTGTCGCTGGTTCTCCGTCTCCAGCCGCAGCCGCGCCTCGATGCAGCGCCGCGTCTCCAGGAAGGCCTGGCGCTGGGCGCGGTCCGACAGGTAACTGATGAAGATGCCGGCGGTGTTCATGCACAGGAACAACACGGCCTGGGCCGCCACCTGAGGACACACAGGCAGACGTCAGGCGCACGCCGTCGCCACGGAGACCCTCTTATCAATCCACCAGCTGATGGAGGAAGAGCTGTTGATCAGTGATTGATCCATATTGGTTATCGATGACCGTCGCAGGTGAGCGTTTGGCTCAACGCCAATGGACCCGATGAAAACAAGCCCCGCCCACCGCATTGTGAAATCCCCAATGAGGATGGCGTGGCCCTGCCCCTCCGTGGCTGCCAGGCCCCGCCCCCCTTCTAGAAAGAGCAGCGGTGTTTTCCTTCAGACCTGGCGGACGGTCGCGGCGCGGGTTGTTTTGCTCGCCGCCGCGGCGCCGCCCCCCCCGGGGCCCCGCGGTGTCTGCCAGGAGCGCGGCGGCGTGTTATTGTGTTTCACCTGAGCGCTCCCAGGACGCCATCAGCCCTGATTCAATTTCTAAGTGGCGCCCTGAAGGCCTCTGCCCCTCCCCGAGGGACCCAAATTAAAAAGCCCAGCAAGCTGCGGCGGATGCGCCAGCTGCGGCGACATCGTGTCATTTTGGAAAAGAGCGGCGGCGGGTGAATCAGCGTGGGGGGGTGAGGGGGGGTGAGCTCATTATGGCGAGACGCCAACGATGTGGACGTTTTAACGAGGCCTCGTTAAGAGCACGAAGCCGACAAACAGCCGCCATCACCAGGAGACGCGCGTCTGCACATCTGGGCGCCGCCGCAGGTCACATCTGCAACAACAGGCCCCGCCCCCCCCCCGGGCTTGTGGTCACCATGGCGCCGGCCCCCGTGACCTTTGACCTGTGGCTGGGGTACAGGAACCTTCTCTTGAGGTCTCAGAGGGGTCAGGGCCGAGCGGCGGCAGAGTGAGACCTCCCGTCTGCCAAAGCTGCTCGCTGCAGACCCCCCCCAGTGGGCGGGGCCTCCTGGAGATAATTAGTGGTGACATCATGAAGCTTCCTCGCCACCTTCAAGCGGCGCCAGTCTCCTCGCCCAGCCCGGGTATGAGCACCCGCGCCCCCCAGGACCAGACCCCCCAGGACCAGACCCCCAGGACCAGACCCCCCAGGACCAGAATCTCCAGGACCAGACCCTCCAGGACCAGAATCTCCAGGACCAGACCCTCCTGGAACCAGACCCTCCAGGACCAGACCCCCCAGGACCAGACCCTCCTGGACCAGACCCCCCAGGACCAGACCCTCCTGGACCAGACCCCCCAGGACCAGAATCTCCAGGACCAGACCCTCCAGGACCAGAATCTCCAGGACCAGACCCTCCAGGACCAGAATCTCCAGGACCAGACCCCCCAGGACCAGACCCCCCAGGACCAGACCCTCCTGGACCAGACCCCCCAGGACCAGAATCTCCAGGACCAGACCCTCCTGGGCCAGACCCTCCAGGACCAGACCCTCCTGGACCAGACCCTCCAGGACCAGAATCTCCAGGACCAGACCCTCCTGGGCCAGACCCTCCAGGACCAGACCCTCCTGGACCAGACCCTCCAGGACCAGAATCTCCAGGACCAGACCCTCCTGGACCAGACCCTCCAGGACCAGACCCTCCTGGACCAGACCCTCCAGGACCAGACCGCCCCCCTCCAGGACCAGACCCTCCAGGACCAGACCGCCCCCCTCCAGTACCAGACCCTCCAGGACCAGAATCTCCAGGACCAGACCCTCCAGGACCAGACCGACCCCCTCCAGGACCAGACCCTCCAGGACCAGACCCTCCAGGACCAGACGCCCCCTCCAGGACCAGACCCTCCAGGACCAGACCGCCCCCTCCAGGACCAGACCCTCCAGGACCAGACCGCCCCCCTCCAGGACCAGACCGCCCCCCTCCAGGACCAGACCCTCCAGGACCAGACCGCCCCCCTCCAGGACCAGACCGCCCCCCTCCAGGACCAGACCCTCCAGGACCAGACCGCCCCCCTCCAGGACCAGACCCTCCAGGACCAGCAGGGTTCATGATGGAGGCAGCAGCGGAGGCCCAGGAGCTCAGGGGGACGACCTGATGACCTCCAGGAGGTCTGAACATCGGGACCGAAGCTCCTGCTGAAACACGTCAAGTAACCCGACCGCTCAGCATCGAGGGCTGTGATTGGTCCAGACCGCCGTGGGCCGAGCACACTGGACCCTGGTCCCCACAGGTCCCCCGTGTTCTCCAGGTCGGGGGCTGTTCCAGCAGTGGTCGCCTGTTAGAAGGCCCGGCCCCACGTGCCCCCCCCCTCCCGAGCACGTGATCCTGACATTCGCCGGCGGCGTGGCGGTGTGCCAGCCCCGCTAATGTCAGCGTGGACGCAGCTCTGGGGCAGGAGAGTCGGAGGAGTTCTGCTCCACTGCCTCCGTGACTGATGCAGCCGACTCAACGCCATCAAGTCCTCCATCAGAGCCCCCATGCCCCCCCCCCCCCCCCAGAGCAGATATTTACAGCCACAATCCATCACGACTCTGTTCCTCAGCGGGAAATGAGAAGATCTCATGACTCCAGCAGCTCCAGCCTGAATGAGGAGAATGAGATGTTGCTTTCATCTGACCTGCCACCCCCCCGTGCCCCCCCCCCCCCCCAAGGGCGCTCAGAGCGTTTCATTCACAAATCAAAGATTTTCTCATCGATCTGTAATCGATGGTCCAGAAGGACAAATGGAGACTGTAGAAGAAGTCTGGGCCCTAAAGAGCTCCTGATAAAGTCGCTCATTGATCCCACAACAAACGCCTGAAAGCCCCCCCCCGCCCCGGCCCCTCACCCCCCGGCACCCCCTCACCCCCCCCTCTGATTCTGGGAACAGAAGAAGAACTCAAGGTTTCCTTGTGTTCCTGCAGTCGTCCGTTTCCCCATCAGATAACGGTAATCCCACAGTAATCTCATTTGAGCGCTGACCCGGGGGGGGCGCCGCTGGGCGCCGCCGCCCTGAGCAGATTAGAGCTGGAAGGTAATCCAGGATGAAATCATCCTTCATCTGAAGAATAAGCTGAAAATCACCTCACTTCAGCCACAGATCCTCTCAATATGCTGCAGACCTGAGCACAAGTTAATCTGAGACCCACCTCTCTAAGATCAGCCTGGAGCCCCGCCCCCGCCGCAGTGTGGCCCCGCCCCCACCACAGTGTGGCCCCGCCCCTGCCACCACGCGGCCCCACCCACGAGGAGACCACGGGACCTGCCCGCGTGATGAAGACGAACGACGCCTCTTCACCTCCGAGGTCGCGCTCTTGACCTCTGGAGATCTTTGGGAGAGGTAACGAGGTGCAGAGTCGTTTGACCTCCTGACCCCGCCTCCAGCGCCACTTTAACGACCCGGAACCTCCCACCAGACGTCTGATCCAGCGGGACACTTTCATGGAGAACAAAGCATCAAAGGCGACGGGGGCTCATCAATATTCCATCAGCTGAGGTCCAAAGACGCCGTCACATCAAACGCCTTCACCGTCACAGTCAGCTGACCCCAACAGCTGACGGCGGCGCCGCCGCCAAGACAAACGTCCTGGAAGCGCCCGATTACCATTTAAAGACCGCTGGAGCAGGTCTGGAGGGTCCCTGCAGGAGCACCGCCCCCGTGGGAGGCCCACCGTTAGGCTTTATAGAATCATGATCAAAGGATCAAAGCATCCATACGAGCAGCGGTGGAGGAGAATCCTTCAGCAGCAGAGTGTCTGATGATGATGGAGGCGGAAGAGGAGGATGGAACGCCACATGAAGGAAGGAGCTGGGCTCCACTCCTGCTCCAGAGCTGAAGGTTCCTCCAGAGCTGAAGGTTCCTCCTTCAGGAACAGACTGGATCCAGAATCAACCCAGAGGAGGACCTAAACCCCATACCGAGCTTCTGGTCCAGACGAGAAGGACTTTTAGATCAGTAAACCATCAGGAACCACCAGTGAACCAGGAGGAACCAACAGGAACCATCCATGAACCAACAGGAACCATCCGTGAACCAACAGGAACCATCCATTAACCAACAGGAACCATCAGGAACCATCCGTGAACCAACAGGAACCATCACTGAACCATCAGGAACCATCGCTGAACCATCAGGAACCATCACTGAACCATCAGGAACCATCGCTGAACCATCAGGAACCATCACTGAACCATCAGGAACCATCGCTGAACCATCAGGAACCATCACTGAACCATCAGGAACCATCACTGAACCATCAGCAGCAGCTGGAACCATCAAAACCATCAGAAGAGCGAGGCTGTGGTGGTGCCGCGGGGCTCGATGACAGCAGGCTGGAGCTGAAAGCTCTTAAACGGCGACAGTCTGGTGGAGACGAGGGGTCAGGCTGAAATGTCAGTGAGAACCTGACGGGGGGCTCATTAAATATTCAGGAGGGCTGAGTGCTCCGTCTGGTCGGCTAAGATTGTCCTGGATCAATGGTGTGAAACCAGCAAGATAAAGGGGGGGGGGGGGGAGGAGGGGGAAGAGGAGGAGGAAGAGGAGGAGGGGGAAGAGGAGGAGGAAGAGGAGGAGGAGGAGGAAGAGGGGGAGGGGGAGGAAGAGGAGGAGGGGGAGGAGGTGGAGAAGGAGGAAGAGGAGGAAGAGGAGGAGGGGGAGGAGGTGGAGAAGGAGGAAGAGGAGGAGGGGGAGGAGGAGCAGTGCTCCATGGATGGTGCAGACTCCAGACGGTGTAACGGTCAGAGCTGCTGCAGGGAAACTCCTCATTTACACGTTCAGAGGTGAAGATCTCATCAGAGGAGCTTCAAACAGAACAGGTGTGAAGCTCCTCTGTGAGGGTGTGAGTGTGTGTGTATGAGTGTGTGTGTGTGTATGAGTGTGTGTGTGTATGAGTGTGTGTGTGTGTATGAGTGTGAGTGCATGTGTGAGTGAGTGTGTGTGTATGAGTGAGTGAGTGCGTGTGAGTGTGTGTGTGAGTGAGTGTGTGTGTGTATGAGTGTGTGAGAGAGTGTGTTTGTGTGTGAGTGTGTGTGAGGTTATTTCTGGATTTCCGACGTTTCACGGCTGCAGTCATTAAAGTTCTCCTGGATCAGGTTCCTGGTCCTGTATACTGGTTCCTGGTCCTGTATACTGGTTCCTGGTCCTGTATACTGGTTCCTGGTCCGGTCCAGCATCGATCTGTGACGTCAGAGGTGACGGGGTCTCGCCGTCATCGGGAAGATTAAACGCCTCAGACACAAAGGAGGCCATCGATACGGCGGCGGGGTCGATGGGGCAGGCTCCTCGGAGACGGACGCGCCACGGCGGCGGCTGGAGGACGGCGGGATCGATGAAGGTCGACCGCAGAGCGCTGACATCGACTCCCACGTCCGACGTTGTCACGGCGACCACCACGATCTGCCGCTGTCCTCGCCGCCCTAATCCCCCCCGCACGCCATCCAGCTGTGGCGGCGCCTCGAGTTGAGACGGAACACGCAAGGACGCGGTCGTACACGCCTAAGTGTGCGTGTGTGTGAGTGTGTGTGTGTGAGTGTGTGTGTGTGTGTGAGTGTGTGTGTGTGTGTGAGTGTGTGTGTGAGTGAGTGTGTGTGTGTGTGAGTGAGTGTGTGAGTGAGTGTGTGTGTGAGAGTGAGTGTGTGTGAGTGTGTGTGTGTGTGTGTGTGTGAGTGAGTGTGTGTGAGTGAGTGTGAGTGTGAGTGAGTGTGTGTGTGTGAGCGTGTGTGGGAGCAGGATTGTAGCAGCTTCCTGAGGTCAAAGGTCACTCAGGGTCGACTTAGACTTTAATCAAGTCTCCATCAGTCGCCGTGACCTCTGACCTTTCCTGTGACCCCAACCAGATGTGGAGGGGTCCTCCCGACCCCCCCAACAGATGCAGGGGAAGACGTCCAGCAGGGGGCGATGGAGGGGGGGTTACAGGTACTGGACCGGTTGGGCACATGAACACACACACACACACCTGACGTCCAGCCCCCCTCACACACACACCTGCACACACACACCTGACATCTAGTCCCCCTCACCTGTTCGGACACACACAAACACACTTGATGTCCAGCCCCCTCCACACACACACACCCTCACACACCTGCACACACACACACCTGACGTCCAGCCGCCCTCACACACACCTGCACACACACACCCTCACATAGCTGCACACACCCTCACACAGCTGCACACACACACACCCTCACACACACGCACTCACTCACTCATACACACACACACTCATACACACACACTCATACACACACACACTTATACACACACACACTCACACACAAACACACTCTCTCACACACTCATACACACACACACTGCACACACCTGCACACACACACCTGATGTCCAGCCGCCCTCACACACACCTTCACACACACACCCTCACCCCCCCCTCACACACACACACCCTCACCCCCCCTCACTCACACACACACACCCTCACACACCCCCGTCACCCCCCACACACACACACCCTCACCCCCCCCCTCACACACACACCCTCACACACCCTTTCACACACCCCCTCACCCACACACCTTCACACCCCCTCACCCCCCTCACCCCCCCCTCACCCCACACCCCCCGCTCACCTGGTTGCCGGACAGCCTGGGCCGCGCCCCGAGCACCTGCATGAGGATGTGCATGGCGGAGGTGAGCAGGCCGGCCAGGATGGCCCAGGTGAGCGGCACGGGCAGCATGCTGTAGGTGGCGAACAGCGCGAACAGCACGTAGCCCACGCCGTCGCCCAGCGGCCCGTAGCCCAGCCCCGCCGCCAGCACCTGCGCGGCCATGGCGGCCCAGGTGAGCGCGCCGCCGTACTGCAGGTGTCCGTGCGCCTCGGGGTCCTTCCGCGCCGCCACCGACGCGCACACGAGCAGCTCCAGCGCCGCGAAGCCGCCCAGCAGCGCGGCCCTGGCGGCGTCCGGCGGCGCGGCCGCGAGCGCCAGGTGCAGCAGCAGCAGCGCGAGCTTGGTCAGCGCGTCCAGCAGGTTGACCACCGCCACCGCCTTGCGCCGCTGGCGCAGGAAGTAGCGCTGGTACAGCCGCTCCAGCTCGCGCGAGCGGAAGGCGCCGCGCAGCGTGGGCAGGATGACGCCGCGGTACGAGCGGCCCCAGCTCACGAAGAAGTCCGCGTGCCGCGGCGCGCAGTCGCGCGAGGAGCCGCCGCCGCCGCGCTCGCGCTCCGGGAACACCCTGGTGCCGCCGTTGTTGTGCTGCGCGCGGGGGCCCGGGTCAGGGGCCGCGCCGGGCCCCCGGGGCCCCCCCGCCGGGCCCCCCCCGCCGCCCTGCTCGTGGATGAAGCGCTGCTCGGTGATGTGCCGCACCGCGTCCTGCCACAGCAGCCGCTTGGGGCGCGCCCCCCCCCCGGGGGTCCGGTCCGCGGGGCCCGGCTCCGCGCTGCAGCAGCGCACCTCGGACAGCTCCATGGCCCCCCCCCGGGGCCCCCCCCGCCGCTCCGCCCTCCGCTCGCTCGTCGCTCGGGGCTTAGCGCGACCACTCGGGGGAGGCGGCGTCGAACCGGGGGCGCGCGCGTCCGCGTGCGCGGCTGGAGGTCATCGTCGCGATTCCGCCGCGGAGGAGGCGGCGGCATACACGCAGCCCCCCCCGGACTACCCCAGCGTCCATCGGGGGGGGGCGGGGGTCGGGCCGGGGGAGCGGCTCCGCGCGTCGGTGGCACCGCTGGGTCCGCGCGCTCACTCCCCCATTCCTGCGGGGGAGCACCAGCCTCGCGGGGGGGGGGGGCGGAGAGGGCGACGGTTCTGCTGGGGGGGGGGGTCCGACGGCACCGTCCGAAAGTTCCAGGGCGCGAGCTCCCTTCTCCCGCCACCACACCGACACGAGGCTCGCGGCTGAATGCAACACCTGGCTGGGGAGGGAGGGGGGAGGAGGGGGAGGGAGGGGGAGGAGAGACGGACGAGAGAGAGAGAGAGAGAGAGAGAGAGACGGGGGGGGCACCGAGACGCCGTCCCTCCTGACGCTGCGTCCCGGACCACCGGTCAGCCGTGTGACGTCACAGTCACCTCGGCCGCGTGCGCAGGTTGCTGCCTTGATCTTTTGTTGTCGTTGAACAACAAAGACCGGGGGAGGCGGAGACCGAGTCGTCTCGTGACGTCATGACTCCGGGATGACGCTAGATTATAATCCGATGGAATCGTCTCGTCGCTTTGAGCTCAATCACGTGGTCGTCCTATAGGAAAGGGGCGGGGCCTGCGCTGTCTCTGATCTGCTGTCGGTCAGGACGTCATCAGCAGGTCCTCAGGTGCTCACGTGACCCAGCTGGGAGAACATCTGGATCACCATGATGTTCCACGTGTGCAGGTCTCACCTTCATTAACGTAGAGTCACATTTATCCTCACATTCACTTTGGTTTCTCAATGTTTTCAATAAAATTAAACCTCAAACGTCTGATTCCTTTTGATCACATCAAAGTACCGAGACACTGAAACCACGTGACACAGTGACTCTCCAGTGGTGCTCCAGTGGTCCTACAGTGACTCTCCAGTGGTGCTCCAGTGACTCTACAGTGGTGCTCCAGTGGTGCTACAGTGACTCTACAGTGGTGCTACAGTGGTGCTTCAGTGGCGCTACAGTGACTCTCCAGTGGTGCTACAGTGACTCTACAGTGGTGCTCCAGTGGTGCTACAGTGACTCTACAGTGGTGCTACAGTGATGCTTCAGTGGTGCTACAGTGACTCTACAGTGGTGCTTCAGTGGCGCTACAGTGACTCTCCAGTGGTGCTACAGTGACTCTACAGTGGTGCTCCAGTGGTGCTACAGTGACTCTACAGTGGTGCTACAGTGATGCTTCAGTGGTGCTACAGTGACTCTGTAGTGACTCTCAAGTGGTGCTTCAGTGGTGCTCCAGTGACTCTACAGTGGTGCTCCAGTGACTCTCCAGTGGTGCTACAGTGGTGCTTCAGTGGTGCTACAGTGACTCTGTAGTGACTCTCCAGTGGTGCTACAGCAGTGCTACAGTGACTCTACAGTGGTGCTACAGTGACTCTACAGTGGTGCTCCAGTGACTCTCCAGTGGTGCTACAGTGACTCTTCAGTGGTGCTACAGTGGTGCTCCAGTGACTCTACAGTGGTGCTACAGTGGTGTGCTACAGTGACTCTCCAGTGATGCTACAGTGACTCTACAGTGGTGCTACAGCAGTGCTACAGTGACTCTACAGTGGTGCTACAGTGAAGCTTCAGTGACTCTCCAGTGGTGCTACAGTGGTGTGACAGTGACTCTCCAGTGGTGCTACAGTGACTCTACAGTGGTGCTACAGTGATGCTTCAGTGACTCTCCAGTGGTGCTACAGTGGTGTGACAGTGACTCTCCAGTGATGCTACAGTGACTCTACAGTGGTGCTACAGCAGTGCTACAGTGACTCTACAGTGGTGCTACAGTGAAGCTTCAGTGACTCTCCAGTGGTGCTACAGTGGAGCTGTCAGTGACTCTCCAGTGGTGCTACAGTGGTGCTACAGTGAAGCTTCAGTGACTCTCCAGTGGTGCTACAGTGACTCTACAGTGGTGCTACAGTGATGCTACAGTGACTCTACAGTGACTCTACAGTAATGCTACAGTGATGCTACAGTGGTGCTACAGCGGTGCTGACATCTCTAATCTGGGGCAGCTCACTCTCTTGTCCTTTAATATTAATCCCAAACAGTAAAATTGAAATTAATCCAGGATGGACAACCAGCACATACAGAGTTCTCCGCAGGAATTCTGGGTAATGAAAGCTTAATTTAGCGATTTATTGGGGAGGGAAACCTCAGAGGCTCCACCCCCACCCTTGCTCGCCCCACTTTTCCTTATCTGTGCAACGCGGGCTTGAGGTCTGTCAGAACCCAGCAGACTGGGATTAGATGGGCTGAAATTATTCCTTCCCAAACCTTCAGGAAGAGACGTCGTCCTTCTGAGGAGCAGCAACCCCCACTTTGACTCACGTGTGGCTCCAGGCAGGACCAAAGTTCCCTCATTGCTATTCCGTCTATTTTTAACCTCCTTTCGTCTCCACTGTAGCTTCTTTTTTCCTGCTGATTCTCGGGATGAGAGAATTTCTGAAATCTGTCCCCAAACCCGCCGTTATCAGGCGGCAGCAGAAGCCTCCTGATCCAACACGTCCTTCATTTGACCTTATCTGACAGGGTGAGAGGAGACAGAAACGTTAGTGCTGCATGGTGACGTCAGCAAACAGGCAGGAAGTCTCCAGCCTTTCAAAATACTGCTGCTCCATCAGTTTATTGATTATGGATCCGAAGGACCTCTGAGGACGTAGTTCAAGAAGATTCTACTGTGTTGAGAACGACCGTCTTGATCAGACCTAAAACGTTGTCGTTGGACAACCGTGAAGAGCGTCGCTGACAGAGACGGTCGGCGTTCTGAAGGTCGCCAGAGGTCACCAGAGGTCACAGCTGAGGAGGGAAGTTGGGTTAATTTCTCATTAAAATGAGCCTGTTTAGCATTCAGGCAGCAATCAGTCCGTCACCGGCCGACAGCTCAGCGGGGTCACCTGACAGCCCGTCATTTCCACCACGACGTGACTTTTCAGTGTCGAGACGAGAGCGTACGTGTGAGCAGCTCCGCCTGCGCCGCAGCACGCACGCTGGCTCCAGACGTGAACCGCTGGTTCAGGCTGGTTTCTGCTGGTTAAACAGCACACGTGACGCTCTGATGTGCATCTAGAGCCACGCGCAGCCTTTATTCACGCGTCAACGCGGCGCTCAGCGCTGCCTCCAGCGGCCAGGTGGCGCTACTACAGGCCTGGGAGCACCAGCCCCACTTCCTGTCGACGGTCTGTCACTAATTGATCGT
>CAJVRN010000015.1:10720000-10742500 GCA_911728415.1 Lagocephalus sceleratus
TTATGTGGCCGAGGACCAATAACCGCTCTGATCTTCTCTGAAAACTTTTTGAAAAGCTCCAGAAATTGGACAATCATGGCATTGATTCTGGCCGTTGGGGTGATTCGCTGGTTGACTGGAGTTTGTTCGGTGCTGGTCTGTGAGGAGCTGAGACTTTCTCTCACCTCATCTTGAATGATGTCTGTTAAGACCTTCAGTTCATCGTTGTCTTCTTCATTTTGGATTCCCAAACTTTCTTCAATTGTTTGAGAAAGACTGTCTTCTATCTCAGACAGGACATGTTCCTCAGACGTCGGTGTGGGAGACCTCAGATTTGTTAAAACATTGGTAGACAGGTTTGCAATAATTTCTAAAACTAATTCTGCTATTAAAATTCTTGTGGTGTCATCAGGCCGTCCAAGTATGAATGACTGCCACTGTTCCTCTGTTGTTCTCTTGAGGAACGACTGAAGGAGTTCTTGAATACCTTCCATGATGGATTCTCTTGTATTTTGTGTTGGATTCATTTTGCTAGGATGGTTGTTAGTTTGTTCGGTTGGTTGTTGATTTAACAAATATCGGCTAATGTTAACCTAAATAGATGATATATATCTGCAATTGTTTTGCTTTGTTTTTGATTTTATATCGTTTAATCAAAGCACAAAGGTTTAGCATCTCAAAGCAAGTTCAGGCAAAGGCATTCATCAAAGCATTTTTAACTCCCCACTCAGCAGTGTATTAACACGGTTTTAATGACACGGGACATTCAAGAAAATTTTGTTTTATCCGGAAATAAAAAAAGAAAATTTGTTTTCTCCTGGTCTGAGATCAGACACCTTCAGCGCTCTGCTTCCTCTGAGTCAAACGCTGCTACCTTTTTGGTTCCTGTTCTGTTGAGGTTCCAAAGAAGCAGCCCGGTTGTTCCAGTACTAAACGGTGACGTTGACACGCCGCAGACGCTCAGCGCCACGAAAACTGACCAATTAAGTTGAAAAATCATATTCCGATTTTTTCTTTCATATTTTCGAACTGAGCCTAAAATGGAAAAAACAGACATTCTTTACATTTTCTGTGCCTTTCTTTCTTGTTTGGGTTCGTCGCGCTGAAGTGACATCACCGCAATTTTTTGAGCCATCCAGTGGGACCACTGTTTCCATGGAAACGCTCCCCAAAACAGTACAAGCTCGCACAAGAGAGTAGAGTAGATCAAAGTAGATCAAAGTAGAGTAGATCAAAGTAGATCAGAGTGGAGTAGATCAAAGTAGATCAGAGTAGAGTAGATCAAAGTAGATCAAAGTAGAGTAGATCAAAGTAGATCAGAGTGGAGTAGATCAAAGTAGATCAGAGTAGAGTAGATCAAAGTAGATCAGAGTGGAGTAGATCAAAGTAGATCAGAGTGGAGTAGATCAAAGTAGATCAGAGTGGAGTAGATCAAAGTAGATCGGAGTGGAGTAGATCAAAGTAGATCGGAGTGGAGTAGATCAAAGTAGATCAATAGTAAATCAGCGTCTAGGAGAGCAGGAGTGTGTGAAGCTGGTCGTGCTCTGTCGATGGCGGATCACCTCCACGTGTGAACACGCCGCCGTGGTCGATGATCCGTGGTAGCAGAAGCACGGGAGGTTCGGCGTCATTAATCACGGCGGTGGTTCGATGGCGGGTGTCGTATCTCATCAGGTCAAAGTGACGACGCAGCTGTGCAGTTAATGAGTCACACCCGCTGCACGCCGCCGCGTCTGCATCCACCTCACACCGCTCGTGGCTCAACCTTAGAGAGGGCACGGCTCAGGTCAACGCTGACTTCCTGTCTGACCATGAACACGCCTGTAAATCCACCCTGAACCGCCACACGTGAGCGGACGCCGATAAACTGACCTCGGCGATCACGGCCGTCGAGATGGGCCAGCGAATAAATCTGCTCCACAACCTCCTGATGCTGATGACAGCGTCATAAAGTGGTGTGAAACGCTTGTGTGTATGTGAGTGAGTGTATGAGTGAGTGTGTCTGTGAGTGTGTGTGTCTGTGAGTGTGTGTGTGTGAGTGAGTGTATGAATGTGTGTGTGAGTGTGTGTGTGTGTGAGTGTATGAGTGTGTGTGTGTGAGTGTGTGTGTGTGAGTGAGTGTATGAGTGTGTGTGTGAGTGTGTGTGTCTGTGAGTGTGTGTGTGTGTGTGTGTGTGAGTGAGTGTATGAATGTGTGTGTGAGTGTGTGTGTGTGAGTGAGTGTATGAATGTGTGTGTGTGTGAGTGTGTGTGTGTGAGTGAGTGTATGAGTGTGTGTGTGAGTGTGTGTGTGTGTGAGTGTGTGTGTGTGAGTGAGTGTATGAGTGAGTGTATGAGTGTGTGTGTCTGTGAGTGTGTGTGTGTGAGTGAGTGTATGAATGTGTGTGTGAGTGTGTGTGTGTGTGAGTGTATGAGTGTGTGTGTGAGTGTGTGTGTGTGAGTGAGTGTATGAGTGTGTGTGTGAGTGTGTGTGTCTGTGAGTGTGTGTGAGTGTGTGTGTGTGTGAGTGAGTGTATGAATGTGTGTGTGAGTGTGTGTGTCTGTGAGTGTATGAGTGTGTGTGTGAATGTGTGTGTGTGAGTGAGTGTATGAGTGTGTGTGTGAGTGTGTGTGTCTGTGAGTGTGTGTGTGAGTGAGTGTATGAGGTGTGAGTGTGTGTGTGTGAGTGTGTGTGTGAGTGTGTGTCTGTGAGTGTGTGTGTGTGTGTCTGTGAGTGTGTGTGTGTGTGTCTGTGTGTGTGTGTTTTGGTTCGCTCAGCGCTCAGACGTTTGTCTACGTTGTTGCATCACTTCCTGTCTGTCTCGGTGATCCTAAAACGACTTCATTAATTAATTAATTGTTGGACCATTTAATCATCAGCTCATCACATTATCGGTCTTTTGGGGAGGGGGTCATGATGGGGGGGGGGTTAGCGGAGCCGAAATAGAACGTTCATTTCGGAGGCTTTTAGTGGAATTACAGCGCTGAAGGTCACGAAGGCTTCGTCAGGCCTGTGATAACGGAGGCTGCGCCCCCGCATGGCCGCAGCTGGTATTACACCCAGGCGAGGGGGCCAGGTCCCTGGGCCCCCCAGCCCTGAGGAGCTGGGCCCCTGCCCACTGGACCCACCCAGGGGGGCCCCCAGTCCCTCGCCATCGCCCCCCCAGGGACCACCCTGTCCAGGATAGCTCCGTCTTGACCTTCTGAAGGTCGCGCAGGAGCGTCTTCTGACCCCCGGGCGTGGCACCTGCATGGCCACGCCCCCGGCCACGCCCACCACCAGGGGCTGCAGCGACCACACACGCCGTCTTTTGGCCTGCTTTCGTGACCCGGCGGTGCGAGCGCGTGTGATGGGATTAAGCAGATGAATATCTGCAGCACGCCTGGACGGCAGATCTTCTCCATATTAAGGTCATGCTTGCAAACAGGAGCTGGAATAAGGAGCTTAACTTGGGCCCAAGTATCGTTCTGAGTTTTAATAAGCGAACGGATCATCAGCTTACGGAGCGCAGACTTTAGCAAATCTACTGGAAAACCGTCCACCAGGGGGCGGGGTTACACTGGCCACGCCCCCCGCGTGGGAGTGGGCCGCCTGGTGGACAGGAGGTGTAACTGCAGCCTCAGTCCTTCATCATCATCATCATCAGGCAGGTTCAGGTTCACACACACACGCACTCACACACGCACTCATACACACACACACACACACACACACACACTGGATCTGAGCTGTTTGGACCTTCATCTGCATCTGAATGAGGAAGAAGATCACAGCAGAGTTCAGAGGCAGCAACATCAGAAGATCCCAGAAGTGTGTGTGTGTGTGTGTGTGTGTGTGTGTGAGTGTTTTATTACCGGAGGTGTTCTGGAGGCTCCAGGTGGAACGGAAGGTTCTGAGAGCGCTGCAGCGCTGCAGCGATGACTCATGGCCTCGCTGCAGCGCTGCAGCCCTCGACAACAGCAGCACGCCAATCACATGGTGCTGATGGGGGGGGGGGCAGGGTGTGTTTGTGTGTGTGTGTCTGTGTGTCTGTGTGTGAGTGTGTGTGTGTGTGAGAGAGAGTGTGAGAGAGTGTGTGTGTGAGTGTGAGTGTGAGAGTGTGTGTGAGAGAGTGTGTGTGAGTGTGTGGAGTGTGTGTGTGTGTGTGTGTGTGAGTGTGTGTGTGAGAGTGTGTGAGTGTGTGTGTGTGTGTGTGAGAGTGTGTGTGTGTGAGTGTGTGTGTGTGTGTGAGTGTGTGTGAGTGTGTGTGTGTGAGTGTGTCCTGATAGAACTGTGAGGACTTTGGGGATGGTCCTCAACACTTCAAAGGACTGGTTGAAGGTGAGGTGTGGTTCTAAGGTTCATGGTCAGGGGTCAGGGGTCAAGGGTCAGAGGTCAGGGTCAGACCCCGGAGGTCTCCAGTGGTGCTCCAGATGTTCTGGCCTCTGTTTGAGGATCTGATTGAGAGCGGTTCGTGTCAGCGTGAAGCCGCCTGAGGGCGGACGGACTCAGACGCGCTCCTCGCCGCGCTGCTCCTCCTCGCCGCGCTGCCGGCGGCGTCTGGCCCTCACACATCATCCGAGCTGACACCTCCCTCTCCTGGACGCCGCCGCCGTGGCGGGAAGCGGCTGGCGGCTGGAGCTGGTGGAGAGGAGCCGCTTCCTGCCGGAGGCGGTCCTGAATGGCGATGATGTCACAGCGATGACGCAAGAGCCAAGTGATCAAAGCACCAGCCTCTTTCATCCAGAACAAAGCCTCTGGAGGCGTGGCCTCTTTGACGTCTGGACCAATCGATCGATCGGCTGATCAAGTATTGACAGACCAACAGTGTGTGTGTGTATGAGTGTGTGTGTCTGTGTGTACCTGTGTGTGATTTGTGTGTGTATCTGTGTACCTGTGTGTGTGTGACTGTGTGTGTACTGTGTGTACCTGTGTGTGTGTATCTGTGTGTGTACTGCGTGTACCTGTGTGTGATTTGTGTGTGTACCTGTGTGTGTGTGTATCTGTGTGTGTGTGTGTGTGTGTGTGTGTGTGAGGCCCAGCAGACTACAAGCGTACACACTGTTCACACCAGGAGTCGGTCCTAAATGTCAAGTGTTGATAAATGTCAACTATCAGCGGTCGCAGGAATCAAAGCTGCGACTGAACAAACACTCGTCTGGACGCAGGCGGAGCTGCGGAGGTCGTGACCTCTGACCCCGAGGTCAGCTGATGCCCTCACCTGACGTATGGAGCGCAGGTGCTCTTCCTGTTTTATTTTGGTAGGCTGGGTGACTTCCTCTCAGTCTCGTATTGATTAACCCCGATCACGCCTCAGGTCAAGACTCAAGTTACCCCATGGCTGTTGCCATGGTAACGTGGAGGCGGCTGCTTCTTTCCCCGAGGCCGCACCACAGTGATGGAGCATCTCCATCCTCACCAGGAGGTGATCTCCAGATCTGATCCTTCTGAGTCTCATGTTCTCCTGGTGTTTCATGTTCTCCTCTTGTCTCATGTTCTCCTGGTGTTCTCCTGGTGTTCTCCTGGTGTCTCATGTTCTCCTCTTGTCTCATGTTCTCCTGGTGTTCTCCTGGTGTTTCATGTTCTCCTGGTGTTCTCCTGGTGTCTCATGTTCTCCTGGTGTTCTCCTCTTGTCTCATGTTCTCCTGGTGTCTCATGTTCTCCTGGTGTCTCATGTTCTCCTGGTGTTCTCCTGGTGTTCTCCTCTTGTCTCATGTTCTCCTGGTGTCTCATGTTCTCCTGGTGTTCTCCTCTTGTCTCATGTTCTCCTGGTGTCTCATGTTCTCCTGGTGTCTCATGTTCTCCTGGTGTTCTCCTGGTGTTCTCCTCTTGTCTCATGTTCTCCTGGTGTTTCATGTTCTCCTGGTGTTTCATGTTCGCCTCTTGTCTCATGTTCTCCTGGTGTCTCATGTTCTCCTGGTGTCTCACGTTCTCCTGGTGTTCTCCTGGTGTTCTCCTGGTGTTCTCCTGGTGTTCTCCTGGTGTCTCATGTTCTCCTGGTGTTCTCCTGGTGTCTCATGTTCTCCTGCTGTTCTCCTGGTGTTCTCCTGGTGTTCTCCTGGTGTCTCAAGTTCTCCTGGTGTTCTCCTGGTGTCTCATGTTCTCCTGGTGTTCTCCTGGTGTCTCATGTTCTCCTTGTGTTCTCCTGGTGTTCTCCTGGTGGAGCAGCGCTGCGTCTCCTCCCTACTTATCCTTGTTCCATCTGGCAGAAGATGTGAGCAGGTTCCCTCTAACCCCTCTCAGGTAGTCGACAGGTCCAGGGTCACATGACTGCCGCATCCCCGTGTCTCTGAGAGGTGTCCTCACAGCAGAAGTTGCTGCCTCAGGCTGAAGGTCGTGGCTGATCTACAAGGTCGTTGTGGTCGGCGCTCTGGTCACCTGACGTGTTTAGCTCCGCCCCTGCTGCCGTCAGAGCTTCAACCCACGGACCTCCTTGGTCCTGTCTGAGTCATCTCCTGAATGTCCAAACAGGATGTTGGGTACACACGGGGTGATTATATGTGTATATGTATATATGTATATAGGGTGAGGGGGTCATTATTAATATGAAAGCTGTGTGATCTCAGCGGTTGTATAAATAAATGTGCTGACTCATGGTTAACTGGGTTAATGTTCATAACAGAGCGGTTCGGTTGGTCACATGACCCACCTCCGTCTGCGCGTGGACGCTCCCATTAGAGTAATTACACATTCAGACATTAGCATTTTAGTACTGTGTGTGTGTGTGTGTGTGTGAGTGTGTGAGTGTGAGTGTGTGAGTGTGTGTGTGTGAGTGTGTGTGTGTGTGTGTGTGTGTGTGAGTGTGTGTGTGTGAGTGTGTGTGTGTGAGTGTGTGTGTGTGTGTGCAAATCCTTTAATCACCTCTAAGTCTATTGCTGGGGGGGTAGAAAAAGGTCCTAAAGAGCTTAAAGAGCACAAGTGGCACACTTTCACACTAACAGGTTATATTTAGTCCACTTCTGGTTCTGATTAGCTTCTGGTGGACGGTTGTGACAGTTCAGCATCCCCTCTGGGTTCAGACCAGTCCGGACTGGGACTGTACTGGGACTGTACTGGGAGTGTACTGGGACTGTACTGGGACTGTACTGGAACTGTACTGGTTGGGTCAGGGTCAGAAGTCAGTCACATCTATCTCAGTACACTTACAACAAAACAGCACAAAATCAAGCGCCACCAGGAACCGGTGTCTAAAACGAGAGAAGAGCCGTTAGTGTTGGTGTCCCTCACCTGTGATCAAGGTGAGCCAGCCTCAATACGTCTGATATTAACCTGTTACACGTCAGCACACGCGGCAGTTAACCTGTAATAAACCTGTAATTACTGGAACAATGACACGATGTCGTCTTAATGTAGCCCTCACACACACGCCCTCGCGCGTGCACGCTGCCCTGTGTGTGTGTGTGTGTGTGTGTGTGTGTGTGTGGGTGGGAGCTCTGATTTCCGACAGGTACGCGGTACCCTGAACGCCGCTTCCGGTCAGACGCGTCTCCGCTCCGTCGTTAGCTCGGCGGCTAATTCGCGCCGACTCCGCGGGCCGTTCCGCCTCTGCGGGGGCCCGTTCAGCACCAGCGGGGCTCCGGGACGCCGCGGCCGGGCTCTGGGCGGCCGCTGACGGCGTCCGGGGACGGCGTCAGCGGGGGGTTCGACGCGGCCGAGGCGACATTCCGACACCAGGTGAACCGAGAGCATCTGAAGCTACATGGAGGCTAACTGACGTCACCGGCAGCCAATCAGCGACGAGATACCGCGGCACGAGCCAGGATGACGGCAGGTGAGACCGGGGGGTGAGACCAGGGGGTGAGACCAGGGGGTGAGGGGTGAGACCAGGGGGTGAGGGGTGAGACCAGGGGGTGAGACCAGGGGGGTGAGGGGGTGAGACCAGGGGGTGAGACCAGGGGGTGAGACCAGGGGGTGAGGGGGTGAGACCAGGGGGTGAGACCAGGAAGGGTGAGAGGGGGTGAGATCAGGGGGGGAGGGTGAGACCAGGGGGGTGAGGGGGTGAGACCAGGGGGTGAGGGGTGAGACCAGGGGGTGAGGGGGTGAGCCCGGGGGTGAGGGGGTGAGACCAGGGGGGTGAGGGGTGAGACCAGGGGGTGAGGGGTGAGACCAGGGGGGTGAGGGGTGAGCCTGGGGGGGTGAGACCCGGAAGGGTGAGAGGGGGTGAGACCAGGAAGGGTGAGAGGGGGTGAGATCAGGGGAGGTGAGACCAGGAAGGGTGAGAGGGGGTGAGATCAGGGGGTGAGAGGGGGTGAGACCCGGAGCGTGAGATCAGGAAGGGTGAGATCAGGAAGGGCGAGAGGGGGTGAGATCAGGGGGGTGAGTGTGAGAGAGTGACAGCTGTTGTTAATACCATGTAGTTAAGGTGTTAATCTGGATTAATACCAGAGCCAGTTTAACATTACACCAACAATACAGGAGGTTAGGGAGGACAACCAGGTGGGTTATTGATGATCAGGATTATTGATGATCAGGATTATTGATGGATTATTGATGATCAGATGGATCAATGTTGTTGGTTGTAATATGGTCATTTCCTGTAGACAGGATGTGTGACACGTAGGTGAGCAGGAGATACAGCATGAAGGACGGTTTAAGTAAACACACACACACACACACACCCACACACACACACACACACACACACCCCTCTCCTGAAGAAGCTCTGTGTTGTGTTCACTGTCACCTCTGAGTCACCTTCACCTGTTTTATTGATCACCTTTAACACAAACATGAAGAGTCCAGGTCCAGGTCCAGGTCCAGGTTTAGGTCCTGAACCAGGACCAGGTCCAGGTCCAGTTCCTGGTCCAGGTCCAGGTCCTGGTCCAGGTCCAGGTCCTGGTCCAGGTCCTGGTCCAGGTCCAGGTCCTGGTCCAGGTCCAGGTCCTGAGGGAGAGTGTGTGAGTGAGAGTGAGAGAGTGTGTGTTGGTGCTGTAGAGAAACAACCCTCCACTGACCCCCAGTCAGAAACACCCAGGTCCCTGAACTGGTTACTCTATGGTCCATCACAAAACACCACTAACACGCTACTAGTCCAACCAGTACACACCAGTACAGCTAATCTAACTAGTCTTGAGTTCCTGTCTAGAGTTCCTGTTTCTGGTTCCTCCTCTGGTTCCTCCTCTGGTTCTTGTGGAAGACGTTTTGTTCTTCAGAGGAGGTTTTGTCCTAAAAATAACTTCAAAGCTGCGGCGGCGCCTCTGTGTGTTTCCTGCGTGGCGGCGGCGGGCGGAGCTTTGATCTGCTGCTCCTCGGCGTGCTTTGAAGGATTCTCCTCTTCGCTCAGGTCCCTCAGGGGTTCCTGCAGGTCCTCCGGGCCTGGACCCAGAACCTCCTGAGAGGTGGTGGAGGTTCTCCTGGACAGTCTGAGTGACCTCATGATCAGCCCAGCTCAGGAGCAACCGGGCCTGACCAGAACCAGAACCTGTGTGTGTGTGTGTGTGTGTGTGTGTGTGTGTGTGTGTGTGTGTGTGTGTGAGTGAGTGTGTGTGCGAGAGATGAGTTTAGGTGTCAAAGGTCACTGAGAAACAGGCGGTAATGACGGTAAATTAGTGTTAACCATGTTAAGAGGAGGCGGGGCTAGTGGTGGTATTGATCAGTGGTGGTATTGATCAGTGGTGGCATTGATCAGTGGTGGTATTGATCAGTGATGGTATTGATCAGGAGCTCCTTCAGAGCCAACACTCAGATTAATGATCAGTTAAAGACCGTAGGGTGGCGGTCATTCGTACAGCAGGGGGATATTTCCTCCAGTATTGATCACCGATCGGGTGTGTTTGTGTTTTGTGTGTCTCTGTTTGGACAGAATGGATCAGTAATCAATCTTGTTATTGAGAAGCTCACCAGAGCCTCGTCGAGACAAGTCACCTTTCTGGGGAAGAATAACCAGAGCGTCCACTTTAATAAGCCAATAACCAGGTTGTCGTGGTCAGGTCTAAGCCACGCCCCCTCGCCGTAGCACGTCATTTATTGGCCACAGCGCCCCCGCAGGACGCCAGAGGGAACTACAGGCATCATGATCTCTGTCTCGCTCACGTCTGCTCATGTGGAAGTGTGACTGTAACCACCATCTGTAACACACCACGGAGCTGTGTGTGTGTGTGTGTGTGTGTGGTGTCTGTGTGGTGTCTGTGTGGTGTGTGCATGTGTGTGCGGTGTGTCTGTGTGGTATGTGTGTCTGTGTGTGTGGTGTGTGTGCATGGTGTCTGTGTGGTGTGTGTGTGTGTGTGTCTGTGTGTGGTGTCTGTGTGGTGTGCATGTGTGTGTGTGTGTGTGTGTCTGCCCACGCCCTCTATTATTATCTCCTCATGCTTCTGCTTCACTGATTCTTTATTCCTCTCGTCTGCTTCCGTCCTGTGGGGTGTTTGTGTGCAGCAGCAACACACTCGTGTGTGTGTGTGAGTGTGTGTGTGTGTGCGCTCAGGGTTTAGAAACGCACTTGAAGCCCCGCCCACTCGACGTCTCCATGCTGTTGTGTGGGGGCGGGGCCACCTGGGTGAGGTCAGTGGAGAGTAACGCTGTGCGGTGAAGGTGTGAGGATGTCCTTCAGAGGCTCCTTCCTGTGCGTCTCCTCCTGAGACGCTCACGTCCCCCCCGCTGTCCTCCTGTCCTCTTCTGTCCTGTGAGGACATCTCAGGAGGACCTTCTGGAGCTGGAGGTTGGACCATCTGCACCGTCCGTGTGGATGTTCCTGTACACGCCGTCTGTGATGGCGCCGCGGTCATGTGACCCGTCCCCCTCCTGTCCTCTGAGCTGTCCCTTCCCAAAAGCCGTCCCCCCCCCTCGCCTCTCTGCTGCCATCATCTGAAGGAGGGCGGGGCCGCAGGCTGGTGGGTTTCTTCAGAGCATCACTGCGGCTTTCATCTGGTGGTCAAAGACATGGACTTAATCAGGTGGAGGTGCGCTTTAATCTTCTAGATTACCTCCTGGGAGGAGATTAGAGGTGTGTGTCCTGGCCGTGCTGCCGGGGTGGAGCAGGTTCTGGGGTGTGAGCAGAACCTTTGATGCTCCTCTGAGCTCCCTCTGGTCCTCTGAGCTTCTCCTCCACGTCGGCTGGGGGGGGTGGAGGTCGAGCGCGGGGCCCCGGAGGTTCTCCGGTTCCTCCCGCCTGGAGCTGTGCGTCACGCGGCGGGTCAGGTTGTGTGTAAGCCGAGCCTCGGCTCACCTGAGAGGAGCTCGCGCCTCATTGGCCGCGCAGCCAGGTGGTGTCTCTGAGGAGCCGTCAGCCTGACCTGACCAGACCGTGGAGACGTCCTCGTCCACACCTCAGGCAGAAGGTCAGGGGTCATGTCGTGCCTGTGGATCTACCTGAGGAGCTACAGGCAGGTTCCCGGGGCCGAGGTCAGCGACGCCTTTGTCTCCAGGCAAGCCTCGTCCAGTCCTGGTAGGACCTCTGAAGACCCTTGTCCTTTTCCTGGTTCTTCTGTGAGCTTCTGCTGCGTGTCCTTCAGCTTCTGAAGCTCCAGTCACAGTTTGTAGGACCTCTGGCTGGTCCAGGGTGGAGGACCTGATGTTCAGTGGGTCAGGAGCTCCTGATGGAGCTGTGGAGGTCTTTATGGAGCTACCCTGGTGAGATGAACGAAAGAGGGCGGTGGTGGTGGTGGTGGAGGGGACCTCAGGAGGTCAGCTGGACCAGCACAACCAGCCACAGGAGACCTCCTCACCTCAGGAGGACCTCCGGGGTCGGATGAAGGTCACAGGGTCGGCCGTGACCTTCGCGAAGCTCTGGTGTGAAGCCTCTGCTCAGGCTGCAGTAGCACACTCACACACACTCCACACACACACAGCTGTTCTGGTCACGTCTGACCCGTGAGGTCCTCCACCTCTCCCTCGGTTCTGTGACGTCAGCAGGATGAAGCAACGACGGTTCCTCTCACACTTCCTGTCCACGCCGCCGCCCGCTGACTCATCGCTTTTACTGCGGGTCAGTCGATAGGAGGCGACGCGTCGCCTGAATACAGAGTGGATCTGAGTGGATCCTGGAGAAGATGAAGGTGTCAGATGGTCGGAGGAGACGGTCAGGCTCCCCCTGGTGGAGGCTCCTCCAGCAGCGTTCGGCCTGGAGAAGGTCTCCTGGAGGACCACCTGGGCTTAACCCTTTCTGCTCTGGTTGCAGGGGTGTGCGGCTGCTGCGGCCCGCTGCGGCCCAGGTACAAGCGCCTGGTGGACAACATCTTCCCCGAGGACCCAAAAGTGAGCGCCGCCACATGACCTGGGTCCAGGCTGTCCTCCAGAACGACGTCCTGGTGTCTTCGCGGAGCTCCAGGTTCCTCTGCAGAGACCTCACGGTTTGACCTGTCTCCTCAGGACGGCCTCAGCAAGTCCGACATGGAGAAGCTGACCTTCTACGCCGTGTCGGCCCCAGAGAAGCTGGACCGGATTGGGGAGTACCTCGCCAAGAGGCTGAGCCACGACGTGGTGCGGCATCGCTACGGGTGAGACCCCAGTCGGCCTCTGACCTGAGATCAGCAGAGACGTTCTCCTGAGGGAGCAGATCCATGAACATGGATGGTCTGTGATGGTCCTCCTGAAACACACCAGCCTTCAGGAAGGAAGAGGATGGTGGTGAAGATGATGGTGGTGATGAAGATGATGGTGGTGATGAAGATGATGATGGTGATGGAAGATGATGAAGGTGGTGAAGATGATGGTGATGGAAGATGGTGACGATGAAGAAGAAGATGATGTCAAAAATGTGATGAAGATGATCGTGAAGATGAAGACAATGGGGATGCTGATGAAGATGTGATGAAGACGATAATATGACGAGGAAGATATTGCTGATGGTGATGAAGATGATGATGTAGCTGATGAAGATGCTGTGGTTGTGGCTGCAGGTACGTGGTGATCGCCATGGAGGCTCTGGACCAGCTGCTGATGGCGTGCCACTCCCAGAGCATCAAGCCCTTCGTGGAGAGCTTCCTCCACATGGTGGCCAAGCTGCTGGAGTCCAGGGAACCGGACCTGCAGGTCCTGGGGACCAACTCGGTGAGACTCCTCCCTCTGTGAGCCGGCCTTCAGGGGTGTGTGGGCACAGTCTAGAGGTCCAACCAGTCCAACCAGTCTAGAGGTCCAACCAGTTCAGAGGTCCAACCAGTCCAGAGGTCCAACCAGTCCAACCAGTCTAGAGGTCCAACCAGTTCAGAGGTCCAACCAGTCCAGAGGTCCAACCAGTCTAGAGGTCCAACCAATCTAGAGGTCCAACCAGTCCAACCAGTCTAGAGGTCCAACCAGTCCAGAGGTCCAACCAGTCTAGAGGTCCAACCAGTCTAGAGGTCCAACCAGTCCAACCAGTCTAGAAGTCCAACCAGTCCAACCAGTCTAGAGGTCCAACCAGTTCAGAGGTCCAACCAGCTTCATGGGGGGGGTTGACTATCACCCTGTCTACACCCAATAAAACCAGTCCAGGTCTGGTACTATGGACTGGTCATTAGTCTCCTCCCATTACACCTGACTGTCAGGGAACCAGACCCAGTCAGAACCATCTCGTTGAGTCAGGAGGACGTGTGGGGGCTGAAGAACGTTATGTCGACTTTGTCGTCTTCTTCTCCCAGTTTGTGAAGTTCGCCAACATCGAGGAGGACACGCCCTCTTACCATCGCCGCTATGACTTCTTCGTGTCCCAGTTCAGCGCCATGTGCCACTCCACGCACGAAGATGCAGAGACCAGAACCAGGTGAGGTCCTCCAGGAGGTTCTGCCCCCACCTGTGACACCACACGCCCCTGTGGCCCCTCCCTCCTGCTGTTGTGTCTCACCTGTGTGTGTGTGTGTGTGTGTGTGTGTGTGTGTGTGTGTGCGTGTGTGTGTCAGGATCCGTGTGGCGGGCATCAAAGGGCTGCAGGGCGTGGTGAGGAAGACGGTGAACGACGAGCTGCAGGCCATCATCTGGGAGCCCCAGCACATGGACAAGCTCATCCCGTCCATGCTGTTCAACATGCAGGACAACGAAGACCTGGACAGGTGCGAGGGGCCGTCAGATTACCAGCCCCCTAATCTGGCCGCAGCCCCCCCCCCCCTCTGGTTCTGGTGGTTTCCATGAGAACTAAAATCTATTTTTGGAGCCGTTCTCTTCCCTCCGTTCTTCTGAGCTCCTCGTCGTCCTCCCACCTCCTGTGGAGGAATTCAGAGCTGAGACACGAACGCTTCCCGATAATCCGCAGAATTTTCCCCGCTGTCAGTTTGTCGGTGAGGTTCAAAGGTTCCAGCCTGGATGGTGGCGACGGCTTGTCACCATGGCAACGGGGACGGGCTGGGACCTCCGGTGGGAGCAGGAACTGGTCCCGTCCCAGTTAAGGACCCAGGTGTCTCTCCATTCCCCTCCTGACAGCTAATCTCAGTCTGATCTCAGATTTACTGGACAGTCTAATCTGTTGAGGATTCCCTCCTCAGGGATTATCTGAGGGAACATTCCAGCCGTGGCTCCTGAAGGCCCAGATTATAGTCCTGACGGCCGCTGGGGCCCAGAGGAGCCACCAAGTAACGCAGCCCAGACCGGCCCTGCTCAGTGTGAGATTACACTAATCTCTCTCTCGCCCACAGGGCGGGGCATCCAAGCACGCCATCGGTGGCCGGTCAGGACGGCGAGGAAAACCCGGCGACGCTGGCGGAGAACTGCTTCAGGGAGCTGCTGGGGAGGGCCGCCTATGGCAACATGAACAACGCCGTACGGCCCGTGTTGGTGTGAGTGCACACGTTAATCTGACAGTCCTCAACACTCAGGGTCTAATCTGGGTCTGAACAGGGCGTAATCTGGGTCTGAACAGGGCGTAATCTGGGTCTGAACAGGGCCTAATCTGGGTTCAAACTGGGTTTATATTCGGTCTAATTTGAGTTTATTTTGGGTCTAATCTGAGTTTATTTTGGGTCTAATTTGGGTTTATTTTAGGTTTAATCTGGTGTCATTTGGGTTTATTTTGAGTACAGTTTGGGTCTAATCTGGGTTTCAGTCTCAGAATGTGAGCTGGACACCTGGATGTTGATGCAACAAACAGAAGATGTTTTATGAGACGAGTCTCTATCACACAGACAGCAGACCTCTCACATACACACACACACACACACACGTGCACACACACGTGTACGCACACAGGAAATTAAACGAGCTGTTATCACTCCAGCGGCTGAAGGCGGGCCTCCTGGGTGTCTGGCGCTGCGGCGGCGGCTCCTCTTCCTCAGGTTCATATAAATTGGGCGATTACGGAGCGCCGGCGCCCGCTGAGGTGTCTCTGCTCTCACTTCCTGTTTCTGCTCCGCTGAGCCGCTCGCCGTCTGGACTCACCTCTGTCCTCCAGGGTCGGATACGCACAGCTGAGGGACGAGGTCAGGCTCCACATGTTCCCCACATGTTCCCCAGATTGTTGAAGGGGAGGGGCTTCATCACCAGAGTCGGTGGGAGGGGCTTCTGCATCTAGTGGGAGGGGCTTCTGCATCTCCAGGGTTGGTGGGAGGGGCTTCAGCCTCTGGTTGATGGGAGGGGCTTCAGCCTCTCTGTGGTTAGTGGGAGGGGCTTCAGCCTCTGTGGTTGGTGGGAGGGGCTTCAGCCTCTCTGTGGTTGGTGGGAGGGGGTTCTGCATCTAGTGGGAGGGGCTTCAGCCTCTCTGTGGTTAGTGGGAGGGGCTTCAGCCTCTCTGTGGTTAGTGGGAGGGGCTTCAGCCTCTGGTTGATGGGAGAGGCTTCAGCCTCTCTGTGGTTAGTGGGAGGGGCTTCAGCCTCTGTGGTTGGTGGGAGGGGCTTCAGCCTCTCTGTGGTTGGTGGGAGGGGGTTCTGCATCTAGTGGGAGGGGCTTCAGCCTCTCTGTGGTTAGTGGGAGGGGCTTCAGCCTCTCTGTGGTTAGTGGGAGGGGCTTCAGCCTCTCTGTGGTTAGTGGGAGGGGCTTCAGCCTCTCTGTGGTTGGTGGGAGGGGCTTCAGCCTCTCTGTGGTTGTTGGGAGGGGGTTCTGCATCTAGTGGGAGGGGCTTCAGCCTCTCTGTGGTTGGTGGGAGGGGCTTCAGCCTCTCTGGTTGGTGGGAGGGGGTTCTGCATCTGTGGTGTAAACCTGTAACGATCAGACTCCATGGTTGATTTGACCTTTGACCTGGATGTTGCTGTGCCCCTCAGTGAGTTGTTCATGGTGTTTTACTTGATGGTAATTTGCTCTCAGGGGTGTTGTTACACTAATTAGTTCCCCACAGAACCCCACACACACACATTTACACCCACACACACATATTCACACCCACACACACACACATTCACACCCACACACACACACATTCACACCCACACACACACATATTCACACCCACACACACATCCTTGTACTTCCATCTTTGTGAGGACCTTCATAGACATAATACAGCCCTCTCCCCATCCTAACACCCTGACCCTGACCTGTCCTAGACACACTAAAATGTCCTCACTTTGATGGTAGAATGCAGATTTTGGTCTTCAGTATGTAGCCAGCACAAGAACACACGATTATGGATTCACACCCACGTGCCTCCTATAGCTGATAGTGCAGACTGTAGATGACTATCAGCCTCACACCTCCTGTGTGTGTGAGTGTGTGTGTTTTCAATGTCACCTCCAGCAGTGTCCTCTCACTCGCAGTAACCCTGCGCCCCCTGCAGGTCAGCCCGGGTCACTGCAGCCGCGTCTCCTCTTCTTCATCACCAGCTTCATCATCCTCGTGTCCTCCAGGTGTTGATGATGTGGTGATGAGAAGATTAACTAAGATTAACTAACCTACCAGCACCTTCTCCGGGTCTGTGAAGGGAAGGTCAGGTTGACTGCTGTTTTCTCACATCTGGATCTGTGGAGATGATCACCAGTAGCTGAAGCATGTCCACAGCTGTCAGAGACCAGTTCTTCACCTGCAGCACCTCTGACCTTTGACCTCCGTGTCCTCACCATGTTGATGCCCCTGCAGGCACCTGGATAACCACCACCTGTGGGAGCCCAACGAGTTCGCCGTGTCCTGCTTCAGGATCATCATGTACTCCATCCAGGTACGGTCCAACGCCGCCGCCGGCCCCGCCCACGCCCGCGGCCACCACGCCACGCCTCATGCTGTTGTCACGGCGACAGGCGCAGCACTCGCACCACGTGATCCAGCAGGTCCTGAGCCACCTGGACACGCACAACAAGGACACGCCGCGGGTCCGAGCCGGGATCGTGCAGGTGCTCCTGGAGACGGTGGCCATCGCCGCCAAAGGCTCCGTGGGTGAGTTCCTGCCGCCGTCGGCCCGCTGCAGCAGTGGGTCTGGTTTTGGGTCTGGGTCTGGGTCTGGTTCTGGGTCTGGGTCTGGCTCTGGTTCTGGGTCTGGTTCTGGGTCTGACCCGGTGGAGCCGGAGCTGATGAGGACTAGACCTTCTGTGTAACAGCCTGGTCTGAACAGGGATGACTCTGGAGACCAAGCGGAGCCACGCCTCCACCTCTGAGCTCTCCACCCCTCCTCACCTGTGGCTCGGTACGGTATGACGCGTGGTCACCTGTAGTCAGACCCCGCCCCCTCACCTGGCATTAACAAGCGTTCTGAGCGACGACAGTGTGGGCACAAGAACCCGTCTGTCTGATGGTTTGAGAAGCTTGTTAATGCCAGAAACCAGTAAAGGTCAGATAGAAACACCTGAGGAGGCCACCAGGGGGCAGCAGAGGGCTGGGTTCTTCATGTGAAACGAGCAGAGATGAAGGTCCTGATGGAGGATGAAGGTCCTGATGGAGGATGAAGGTCCTGGTGGAGGATGAAGGTCCAGGTGAAGGTCCAGGTGAAAGATGAAGGTCCTGGTGGAGGATGAAGGTCCAGGTGAAGGTCCAGGTGAAAGATGAAGGTCCTGATAGAGGATGAAGGTCCTGGTGAAGGTCCTGATGGAGGTTGAAGGTCCTGGTGAAGGTCCAGGTGAAAAATGAAGGTCCTGATGGAGGATGAAGGTCCTGATAGAGGATGAAGGTCCTGGTGAAGGTGCAGGTGAAGGTGCAGGTGTTTCTCCTTCTGGTGTGTAACTGGTGGTGTAGATTAGCTCGGTGATGTTTAGTTCCTGCAGCAGAACCGTAGAGACGCAGTCATCAGTGTGACGATGCTCAGGTGAATAAAGCAGTAAACACACAGGCTGTGTGTGTGTGTGTGTGTGTGTATCTGTGTGTGTGTGTGTGCAGGCCCCACCGTGCTGGAGGTCTTCAACACGCTGCTCAAACACCTCCGCATGAGCGTGGACTTTGAGCTGGGCGACGGCTCCAGGAGGAACTCGGCCGCCAGCGTCTCGTCGGGCCGCAGCAAAGAGAGCGAGGAGCGCATCGTCCAGAACGCCATCATCCAGACCATCGGTACCGCCCCACGAAGACACGCCCACTTTCAGACGCACTGCCGTACCTCTGACCCCTGACCTCTGACCTCCAGGGTTCTTCGGGGGGAACCTGCCTGACTACCAGCGAGCCGAGGTCATGATGTTCATCATGGGGAAGGTCCCCGTGTACGGAACGCCCTGTCACACCCTGGACACCGTCAAGATCGGGTCAGGCCACGCCCCCAGGCACGGGTCACATGGGGGCGCAGACAGGAAGTCACCCTGTTGTCTTTGATGTTGCAGACATCAAGGAACAAAGAGGATCCAGACCATGCTGCTGAGCTCCCTCATCATGGTCAGACACACACACACAGATACACACAGACAGACACACACAGACACACACACACAGATACACACAGACACAGATACACACACACAGATACACACAGACACACACACAGATACACACAGACAGACACACACAGACACACACACACAGATACACACAGACACAGATACACACACACACAGATACACACAGACACAGATACACACAGACACAGATACACACAGACACACACAGATACATGCACACACACACAGATACATGCACACACACACACACAGATACATGCACACACACAGATACACGCACACACACACACTATTGTTCACCCCCCCCTGCCCCCTCCAGGTGACCTCTGGCTTCAGGTCCAAGTCCATGACGGCGGCGTTGCCCCCGTCCTTCCTGGACCCGCTCTTCTCCATCTCTCTGATGGAGGACAGCGAGCTGAGGCAGCTGGTGCTGGAGATCCTGCACAACATCATCGATCGCCATGACAACCGGGCCAAGCTGCGGGGCATCAGGTGTGAGCTCTGGTACTGGTTCCAGCATCGACCGCCCATTAACCACCGCTGTGCTGCAGGGTCATCCCCAACGTGGCGGCACTGAAGATCAAACGGGAGAAGATCTCCAAACAGGATGTGGCCTTCATGAAGAAGGTGAGAGGAAGTCCTCAACTGGGCTCTGCTCTCTGCCATCCTCTGATGTTCCTCTGATGTCTTCTGATTTTCTCTGATGTTCCTCTGATATCTTCTGATGTTCTCTGATGTTCCTCTGATGTTCCTCTGATATCTTCTGATGTTCTCTGATGTTCCTCTGATATCTTCTGATGTTCTCTGATGTTCCTCTGATGTTCCTCTGATATCTTCTGATGTTCTCTGATGTTCCTCTGATGTTCCTCTGATATCTTCTGATGTTCTCTGATGTTCCTCTGATATCTTCTGATGTTCTCTGATGTTCCTCTGATATCTTCTGATGTTCTCTGAGGTTCCTCTGACGTTCCTCTGATGTTCTCTGCAGCACGGGCAGCAGCTGTACCGCCACATCTACCTGGGCTGTAAGGAGGAAGACAACGTCCACAAGAACTTCGAGCTGCTCTTCACCACGCTCGCCATCCTGACCATCGAGCTGGCCAACGAGGACGTCATCGTGGACCTCATCCGCCTCGTCCTGACCCTGCAGGTGAGCGTTGTGGACGTGCTCCGGCTGGTCCTCCTGAACACCTGGAACGACCCTCGCGTCCCCTCCGGTCTCCTGCAGGAGATGACCCTGGCCAACGAGGAGAACCTGCCCATGTTCAACCGCTGCGGCGTGATGGCGCTGGTGGCGGCGTACCTGAACTTCCTGAGCCAGATGATCGCCAACCCGCCGTTCTGTCAGCACATCAGCAAGGTGAGCCGCGCCCCTCGGCCCCAGCTGCTGGAGGTCCCGTCTCTGAGGCTCCTGTCTCCAGGTGATCGAGCTGAGGAACCTGACGGCGCCCTACCTGCTCCCGGAGCACGTGTTCAGAGACAAGTGTCCGTAAGTCTGCACGCCGCCAGGTGCTTCCAGGTGTTCTCCAGGTGCTTCCAGGTGTTCTCCAGGTGCTTCCAGGTGTCTCCAGGTGCTTCCAGGTGTTCTCCAGGTGTTCTCCAGCAGATGTCTGGATGGAGAACACCTGGTCAGCTGGGGCAGATGCTGAAGGTCTGCTGGATCCGCCCCCGTCCTCACGCCCCTGTCTCCGCCCCCAGGCTCCCCGACGCCTTGCAGAAGGACGAGCGCGCGCTCTTCTTCCAGAGCGCTGACGTGGCCGACGTCCTCGCCGGGCCCGGCTACGCCGTGGACAAGCTCGCCATCCCCTACGTGCCCCAGGTGACAGGTGAGGCGCCCCGCCGCGGCCCCCCGCGCCCGCCGCGGCCGACGCCCGTAAACGCTCTCGTCTGCTCTTCTCAGTCTTGTACACCGTCGGGAAAATCCTGCACCGCTGCAGACAGACGTCCAGAGGTACCGCTAGATTAGCACGTTAGCCGCAGGTAGCCTTAGCGCCGGCGCCCCCCCGACGGCCCCGGTTAGCTTTGATCCTTTGATCCTTTTCTCTTTCTCCGCTCCTCTTTGGATCGGTCTGCGGTGAGTACGCCCGTGTAGAAGACGGCGAGCGGTCGCAGACGAGGAGAGCGCCCGGAGCGCCGTCACAGGTGGTTTTGGATTAAACGGGATTATTAATCTGAGCTCGTCCCGCAGACGAAGACCGGCTGACCAGGAGGAAGAGCTTCGTGGACACCGTGTCCCTCCAGGTGGACATCATGTCCAGCAGCCTCCCTGACAAGGTGAGAGCAGGACGGATGAGGTCATCGGCCAACGATGATGTCATCACCCCGGTGATGATGTAATCATCTCGATAATGACATCATCGTCCAATGATGACGTCATCACCCAACGATGACCCCCCCCCGTGTCTGCAGTCTCAGCTGGCGGAGGAGATCACCTTCGAGACCCTGAAGAAGGCCATCGGTAAGGCGATGCGCGTCACGCCCCCTCGGCGGTCCGAGGGGCTGATGCTCCCATGATGCACCTGTGCGCTCAGATGCGGCGGGCGTGGAGGAGCAGGAGCGGGAGCGGCGCCGCCAGGTGACGGAGAAGTTCCAGAAGGCCCCGTTCGAGGAGCTCGCCGCCCACTGCGAGTCAAAGGTAGCCGCCGGCAACGCCATCGGGGTCGTGACCCCGACCTGTACAAACCCTCTCCCCCCCCTCTCCTCAGGCCCACCTGCTGCACGACCGCCTGGCTCAGATCTTCGAGCTCACCATCAGGTCAGGTGACCGGGTCATGTGACCGCCACCATCTGACCGCCGCCGTCTAACGGCCGGTGTCCCCCGCAGGCCCCCCCCCAGCCCCTCGGGCGTGGTGTCGCTGTCCGCCGGCCACGCGCAGCACCAGTCGGTGCCCGTGTACGAGATGAAGTTCCCCGACCTCTGCGTCTACTGAGCGCCGCGGCGGCGCCTTCACGTGGTAGATCTACAAACGCTTTGATCATTTCAACTTGACAACACAAAAAGAGCCGCTGAGCTGAGATAAACCGCTTCGCGACGTTTTCGCTTCAGATTAAGTTTCCGTTTTTTGACGTTTTAATCTAGTTATGACGGTACGGCGGATGGTTACGTTAGCCTCTTCACCAGGACTAGTTCAAGTCCTAGAGGACTAGTTACTAGTCCTGGTAACTAGTCCTGGTGTCCTTTACCAGGACTAGTTGGGATTAGTGCTTTAATAGGATTAGTGCTTTAATGGGACTAGTTCTTTAACAGTCCTAGTGCTTTAATGTGAGTAGTGCTTTAAAGGGACTAGTTATCTAATGGGACTAGTTCTTTACTGGGATTATCTCGTTTCTGGATTTGCTGATGCTTAAAGGATGTTTGCGTTAGTACAAAGAAGACATGGAGTCCAGATCAAAGTCCAGATCATAGCTGCTTGGTTCTTCTGTGGTGGGTGACCCCTGCTGGTGGCGGATGGATACGTTAGTCATCAGAGGCAGGAAGTGACCAACGTTTAAGAATGAGGAAGAATCACTTTGCTCAGATTAACGGGTCAGACCGGATTAAATCTTTAGCATCAATCAGTTATTGATTGAATTAGGAATCAATTCTGTGGTTTTTGATGTTTAAAGCTGAAAATGAACAAATATTTTCTCCTCCGAAGCGCTTTTGTTCTTTAAAGTCTTGAAGTCACTTTATTGATTGTTGATAATCTTCCAGACATCTGCATGAGTCTGTGATGTCATCATGCTTCAGCCGGTCCAGGTTAATCTGGATTAAACACCTCTGAATGTTTCAGCATATCATCTATTTTTGTATTTTCGATGAAGCCTGTTGGCGTGGCCCGCAGCCACGAGGAGGTGTGGCGCACGTTTGGTGGGATGACGCAAATGTCAGCTGTTATTTTTGATAGAAATCTTCATGCGTCAAATCTGAATAAAACCATGAAT
>CAJVRN010000015.1:10747500-10825000 GCA_911728415.1 Lagocephalus sceleratus
GGTGCGTGCAGGAGCAGCCGTAGTCGTGCAGGTCTCGAGGACAGAGCCCCGACGAGCAGCGCAGCTTCGCCGCGAGGCTCGCCAGCGCGGGCAGGTCGTGGAGGACGGCGTGGAGCCAGGAGAAGCGCAGGCCCACGCACCCTGGGGGGTCACAAGGTCAGGAGGGGGCCACCTGTGGCCCGGGCCACGTGCTCTTACCGGTCAGGTGATCCGCCACCGGGTCGGCGCAGGCGGCGGCGGCGGCGGCGGCGTGGGGCGCTGCGGGAGGAAGGTGGCGTTTGTGAGCGGAGGTCAAAGGTCAAGGCGAATGGTCGGACTCACCGTGGGCGAGCGCCAGGAGCAGAACCAGCAGGAACATCGTCCACCGAAGAGGACTCGCCGTGGCAGCGCGGGAGGGGATCGCCGGCTTCTCCCACGCCGCCGCGCCGCCCACCACCTTTAAGGCCTCCAGCGCCTCCTCTGATTGGCCGACCCCCGACACCTGACCTGGGGGGGACAGACGGGCCTTTGTCCTCCACGACTCCGCTCTTATCTGATGATGACCTCGGGGAGGGGGAGGGGCCAGCAGGGCGCCATTGTCAGGGCGGGGGAGGGGCGGGGCCAACAGAGCCCTATTGTCGGGGGGGGGGCAGGGGGCGGGGCCACGCTTGGATCGTGTTTCCTCCAGGCAGAAACGGGAAGTTACGAACAACCACGACAAAACGGCGTCTTGTTCAAACGAGCTGGACTTGATTCAGGTGAAGGTGACGAAGGCGAGGATGAAGACGAGGACGAAGACGAAGACGAAGGCGAGGATGAAGACGAGGACGAAGACGATGATGAAGGCGAGGACGAAGACGAGGACGAAGACGAAGACGAAGGCGAGGATGAAGGCGAGGACGAAGGCGAGGACGAAGACGAGGACGAAGACGAAGGCGAGGATGAAGACGAGGACGAAGGCGAGGACGAAGACGAGGACGAAGACGAAGACGAAGGCGAGGATGAAGACGAGGACGAAGGCGAGGACGAAGACGAGGACGAAGACGAAGGCGAGGATGAAGGCGAGGACGAAGACGAGGACGAGGACGAATGCGAGGACGAGGACGAAGGCGAGGACGAGGACGAAGGCGAGGACGAAGACGATGATGAAGACGAGGACGAAGACGAGGACGAAGACGAAGGCGAGGATGAAGGCGAGGACGAAGGCGAGGATGAAGGCGAGGACGAAGGCGGGGACGAAGACGAAGGCGAGGATGAAGGCGAGGACGAAGGCGAGGATGAAGGCGAGGACGAAGGCGAGGATGAAGACGAGGACGAAGGCGAGGATGAAGACGAGGACGAAGGCGAGTGGGTCGTTGTGTCTCCGCCGCCATCGTCACGGTTTCCCGCACATCGTCCTCAAACACCGTCGTTTCAGACCTGAGGTCACACGGGAGAGGGGCGGGGTCACGCCAGGCCCCGCCCCCTTGGGACAGGAGTGATTCTGACACACCTCCCCAGACGTGAGGGGAGGCGGAGCCTCGTTTTCACCTCTCAGGTTATCGGACGTCTGAGGTGAACAAACTCGGATTATTAATCTGAGATGATCAAATCCAGATGATCATGGTTCCTGAGAAGGGAACAGCCTGTCCTGATGGTCGCTGATCCAAGACCGATTCACTCATTGATTACAGGTTACACTCCAGGAGTCAGCTGACCTGGTGCTCAGGTGAGGTGGTTCACATAGAAGATAATCAATAATCAATGACAGGATGAACGCGAGATAAAAGACGTCTGTCTGTAGTGTGTGTGTGAGTGAGTGTGTGTGTGTGTGTGTGTGAGTGAGTGACTGTGTGTGAGTGTGTGTGTGTATAAGTGAGTGACTGTGTGTGTGTGTGAGTGAGTGTGTGTGTGTGAGTGTGAGTGAGTGACTGTGTGTGAGTGTGTGTGTGTATAAGTGAGTGACTGTGTGTGTGTGTGAGTGAGTGTGTGTGTGTGTGTGTATAAGTGAGTGACTGTGTGTGTGTGTGTGAGTGAGTGTGTGTGTGTGTGTGTGAGTGAGTGACTGTGTGTGAGTGTGTGTGTGTATAAGTGAGTGACTGTGTGTGTGTGTGAGTGAGTGTGTGTGTGTGTGTGTGTGTGAGTGAGTGACTGTGTGTGTGTGTGAGTGACTGTGTGAGTGTGTGTGAGTGAGTGTGTGTGAGTGAGTGTGTGTGTGTATGAGTGAGTGACTGTGTGTGTATGAGTGAGTGACTGTGAGAGAGTGTGTGTGTGAGTGACTGTGTGTGTGAGTGTGTGTGTGTGTATGAGTGAGTGACTGTGAGTGTGTGTGTGAGTGACTGTGTGTGTGAGTGTGTGTGTGTGTATAAGTGAGTGACTGAGAGTGTGTGTGTGAATGACTGTGTGAGTGAGAGTGTTTGTGTGTGTGTCTCAGGCTACTTTAATGTAAAGGCATACAAAGATCAGGAGGGGGTCGGGGGCGGTGCTGTCGGGGTCTCCCCCCCAGGATCAAAGGGGTCTCATTCAGATGTTAAGGGGGTGAAGGTTGTTCTGAACCACCTCAGTCATGAAGAGCTTGTTGCTAGGCAGAACTCAGCAGGTGGTCGGGTCTGAGGGGGGCGGTCCGGTCCGGGGGGGTTACCTGCAGAAACATGCTGGGCGACGGGGTCCTCCTGGGGGGCCCTGCGTTCCCCTTGGCCACCGCGCCCTGCGGCTCCTGGGGGGGGCAGACCCCCTCACCCCTCAGACCCCCCCCAGACCCCCCTCACCCCTCCCCCAGACCCCCCTCACCCCTCAGACCTCCCCCAGACCCCCCTCACCCCTCAGACCCCCCCAGACCCCCCTCACCCCTCAGACCTCCCCCAGACCCCCTCACCCCTCAGACCCCCCAGACCCCCCTCACCCCTCAGACCCCCCAGACCCCCTCACCCCTCCCCCAGACCCCCCTCACCCCTCAGACCTCCCCCAGACCCCCCCACCCCTCAGACCCCCCAGACCCCCTCACCCCTCCCCCCAGACCCCCCTCACCCCTCAGACCTCCCCCAGACCCCCCTCACCCCTCAGACCCCCCCAGACCCCCCTCACCCCTCAGACCTCCCCCAGACCCCCCCCACCCCTCAGACCCCCCAGACCCCCCTCACCCCCTCAGACCTCCCCCAGACCCCCTCACCCCTCAGACCCCCCAGACCCCCCTCACCCCTCAGACCCCCCAGACCCCCTCACCCCTCCCCCCAGACCCCCTCACCCCTCAGACCTCCCCCAGACCCCCCCACCCCTCAGACCCCCCAGACCCCCTCACCCCTCCCCCAGACCCCCTCACCCCTCAGACCTCCCCCAGACCCCGCTCACCCCTCAGACCCCCCTCACCCCTCAGACCTCCCCCAGACCCCGCTCACCCCTCAGACCCCCCAGACCCCCTCACCCCTCAGACCTCCCCCAGACCCCGCTCACCCCTCAGACCCCCCAGACCCCCTCACCCCTCACCCCTCCCCCAGACCCCCTCACCCCTCAGACCCCCCAGATCCCCCTCACCCCCTCAGACCCCCCTCACCCCTCAGACCCCCCAGACCCCCCTCACCCCTCAGACCCCCCAGACCCCCTCACCCCTCAGACCCCCTCACCCCTCAGACCCCCCAGACCCCCCTCACCCCTCAGACCTCCCCCAGACCCCGCTCACCCCTCAGACCCCCCAGACCCCCTCACCCCTCAGACCCCCCAGATCCCCCTCACCCCTCAGACCCCCTCACCCCTCAGACCCCCCAGACCCCCTCACCCCTCAGACCCCCTCACCCCTCAGACCCCCCCAGACCCCCCCCTCACCCCTCAGACCTCCCCCAGACCCCCCAGACCCCCCTCACCCCTCAGACCCCCCAGACCCCCCTCACCCCTCAGACCTCCCCCAGACCCCCCAGACCCCCTCACCCCCTCAGACCTCCCCCAGGTCCAGAGAGCTGTGTGACGTCACACTGAGGAGGGGGCCTGACAACACAGAAAGGTTCTGATCGATCAATGATCACCTTCTGATCAGTCGCCAATCAATAGCGTCACAACAACAATTACAGCAGAAAACAAATCGATCGCCTGAGTTTTGATGGTCAGGATGAAGTAACGATAAACGGCCACCAGGGGGCGCAGGAACCACGGAACTGATAGACGATTATTGATTAACCCCTGACGTGCTGACAGCAGTATTGATGAGCTGATCGTGATTATTGACGTTACGTTAGTTATTGACGGGGACAGGTTAACGTTTAAAAACAAAACATGAAGCTAAACCGAGGCTTTAATGGGCAACAACGTAGTCGATCATGTGACCCCTGAAGGAAAACAATCAGAGGAACACGTGACTGCGATCAGTCCACCTGATTGGCTGGAATTCATCAGAGTATTGATGAGGTCGATGGGGTCGATGGGAGCTCTGGGGCAGAAGAAGACGTTAACGAAGACGGTCCTTCTACTTTTAATCTGGATTATGGAGGAACAACAAACTGATCAACACCAATCTGATCTGATCACAGATCAATACAGTCAGCATCCCAATATAGGAAATATTTGATAATGGATCAGATGGGTTTAGTCCCAAATCACACTTGTGCACCAGGATCAAAGCAGATGTTTTTCTGTCTGGAACCTCAAACATCTGGAATCCCATTGTGAAGTTAGGATTATTGATGTGATTATTGATCACTGATCAGCTCTTACCTTTGGAGTTCTCAGCTCCTTTCTCTCCTCTTCTGCTTCCTGAAGCTGCTGATAAACGTTAGATCAATCAGACCAATTATCAGATGATCTGATTTCATATTCAGTTTGATCAATGATGAATGATCAATACAGATTAATGATTTTAACTCAACATGAAACACCTACTTTGTGTGAGGAGGAGGATGAAGAGGGTGAGGAGGAGGAGGAGGAGGAGGAGGAGGGAGGCTGTGGAGGAGAGGAACTGATGTTTGGGTCTGTGTGTCTCAGTCATGATCCTCTGATCAGAAAATATTGATTTATGTTTTTAGTTATTAACTAAACCTGCTAAAAATCAGATCAGAAATAATCAATAGATCAGATCTTCATCAGTGAATAAACAGAATAACTTGTTTCATTGTTGTTAAATGACGCTCTTTTAAGTCTTTTAGTTTAGAAATAAAAACATTCCAAGAATCTTCAACTTCTAGAGTATTTGAGATTTTTACAATCACCTTATTTATACTTAAGTAAATCCAGATTTAGGATAAACTACAGATGAAAATAAACTTAATGATTTATAATGAATAAAAATGATCAAAGAGAAGCAACAAAACTCACCTCAGATCACCATGGCAACAGGACATGGATTAAACCTGAGAAGTGAAAACTAGAAGATCAAGATGGAAGAGGGGGGGAGAGAAAGAGGGGGGGGGGAGGTAGGGAGAGAGGGGGAGGAGAGATGGAGAGAGAGAAACAGGGGGGGCTGATCCAACTGTAGATAAAAGATGAATCTCAAACTTTCTTCAAACTCAAAATATCAGAAGAGGAACTGAGAGTGTGTGTGTGTATACTGTGTGTGTGTATACTGTGTGTGTGTGTGTACTGTGTGTGTGTATACTGTGTGTGTGTGTGTACTGTGTGTGTGTATACTGTGTGTGTGTGTGTAGTGTGTAGTGTGTGTGTGTGTATACTGTGTGTGTGTAGTGTGTACTGTGTGTGTGTACTGTGTGTGTGTGTGTATACTGTGTGTGTGTGTGTACTGTGTGTTTCAAAAAGGACTCAGTTTGTATTTTCAATCCAAACTTTATTGATAACTGCTGCAGATGACAGACGGAGGTGAAGAAGACGTTTGCATAATCGAAGCGACCCTGATGAAGAGTGAGGAGCTCCACCAGAGGACCCCACATCTGGAGCATCTGGAGCATCTGGCCCACGGCCGCTGAAGCTGCGCTATGTACAGCCACAGGTCACATGACCCTCCCGGTCCCGGAGCTCCAGCGCGTCTGTAAAGGTGTGGCGCCGCGCTGACGGTCAGACACGGAGACGGCGGCGAAACGGCGAAGGCACAAATAATCCCACAAGTCCAGTTAATCCAGAGTTCGACTGGGAACAGTAAAGTGCTCCTCCGTCAGCTGACGCAGCGTATGGCTTTACCCCCAGGGGGGAGACCAAGAGCAGCCCCCCATCCTCACCCCCTCCCTCCCCCCCAGTAGTCACATGACCCTCAGACGGGCGATGGAGAGAAACGATCGAACGACGACGAGCTCTTTCACACCTTCATCCTAATCCGAGCTAATCTCAATCTGACCAGCCTGGAGGTCACATGACCCTGGGGTGGAGGATCAAACACAGATTATTGATCACTGGGGTGGAGGATCAAAGACAGATTATTGATCACTGGGGTGGAGGATCAAAGACAGATTATTGATCACTGGGGTTAATCTGGACGCAGGTTTAGTCGCTGAGATTAAAATCCTGTTGAGTCTCTGTTCATAGTCCCAGGATGGAAGACGTTGGTGTTCTCACCAGTTTAACAGTAATCTGCCCCAAAATACAAATATTCTGACTGAAGAGCTAAAATTGGGTTTGAACGGGATTAGGAAATAATTGATGACCTTTGACCTCTACGCTGAAATTTGACCCTAAAAAGCACCATAAAAAAAACAATGTTCACATTCATAAATCCAGTGAGTGTGTGAGTGTGTCAGAGTGAGTGAGAGTGTGTGTGTGTGTGTGTGTGTGTGTGAGTGAGTGAGTGAGTCCTGGTGTGAAACACTAAATGTTGGACATCTGATGGTCACATGATCGTTCATACGTGACAGAAAGGCTCCTGATGTTTCCACCAGGTGAGTCCAGGAGGTGGCCTCACCTGGAACACACACACACACACACACACACCCTGAACTTCCATCTCTGTGAGGACATAACCCACCCAGGTCCTCACACAATCCACCTTAACCCCTGACTTCTGACCCCTCAAACACCTTGAGCTGACCTGACAACCAGACAATGTCCTCACTTTGGTAGGGAAACCTCTATCAAGTAGAACACACACACACACACACACACGCCCAAGCCGTAAACTGACCCCTGTGACCTCTGTGACCTCCGTGACCCCCCCCCACCTGTCGCATCATCATGCTAACCATGCACATATCAAAGGAAGCCTCATATCAAAGAGCCTTTTATAAAAGGGCGTGGCGAGGAGGCCCCCCACCAACACCCCCCCTGAAGGTCGTCTACTCTAAGGTCGCATGCGTTCATGCAGCACGTCGCAGTAAAGCCTTCGGTGTATATGACGCGGACGTAGAGCTAAGATGTGAGTGCGCTGTACAACTTTACACGTCTGCTCCCTCGTTGCCGTGGCGATCTGCGTGGGTGGCGGTGAGGCTGTGGGCGGGGCCCGGTAGACCCCCCCCCAAATGTTCTGGCTGAGAGCCGTGACCCCGCCCAGGCTGGCGCGTCCAGGTGCACGCCAGACGCCGGGTCGTCACCAGGTGTCGAGCGTTCCGCCGCGGCCACGCCTCTCATGGGGGCGTGGCCAACACGCCTTCACCAAGCCCCTCCCCCGTGGAGGACAGCGGGAGGGGCCCCCCGCTGGGGGTGAAGGGGTCCGTGTCCGTGTCCGTCTCCCCCTCGGCCAGGTGGCTCGGCCGGGGGCGGGGCCAGACGCCGTCCCCGGACGCCGCGGCGGCGGACAGGTCGCGGGCGTCCTCGCCGTCGCCCCCCCCGGAGATGCTGAAGCCGCTGGGCGAGCGCTCCAGCTCCTCGTGGGTGACCGAGAGCATGGACAGAGGTGTGTCGGCCCCCCGCCCCCCTGCGGTCCTGCCCGCCCCCCCCGACAGGTCCTGCAGGGAGCTGATGGGCAGCACCGTCGGACGCTCCGTGTAGGTGGGGACGGCGGCCAGGGGGGGGCGCTGCTGCACCACCACGGGCACCTGGTACGCCAGGTGAGGGAAGCCCTCGGCGTAGTTGAGGAACACGCGGCGGATCTCGCCGGTTCCTGTGGGGTGACACGCCTCCAGGGTCATGTGGGCGGCGCCGACAGAGTCCACCTGCAGGTGCTCCGTGTGCTGGATGTGCATGTCCACCAGGAAGTCCAGCTTCTTCTCCATGTCGTCCATCTGTGGGACGGAGAGCAACGGTTTCCATGGTAACCGGGAGAGGGCGGGGCCGAGGAGGAGGCGGGGCCGAGGAGGAGGCGGACCTACCTGCCGCTCCACCCGGACAAATCTGCCCATCATGCTTTGGTCCTCAGCGTCTGAGATGGAGGGAGCTTTGGGGACGGGGGATTCGTGCCTGGGACACAGGTGGGACACAGGTGGGACACAGGTGGGACAAAGGTGGGACAAAGGTGGGACACAGGTGGGACACAGGTGGGACACAGGTGGGACACAGGTGGGACCCAGGTGGGACACAGGTGAGCGCTGCTACCTGGGCGACTGGCTGGACGAGTAGGTGAAGGGCGGCTTCTGGGGCTTCTTCTGTTTGGGGGTGAGGGGGGGTCCGGGGGCCAGGATCATGTCGATCCTTGAAGGAAGAGGAAGACGTGAGGGAGGAGCAGGAGGCGTGGCCAGAGGCGGCTCAGGTGAGCTGGGCTCACCTGGTCTGGAGGTACTTGATCCTGCAGAGCATGTCCAGGTGTCCAGCGGAGTACTGCTCGATCACGTCCTTCACGTCGTAAGGCCTCAAGGTCTCCTTGAAACGCTTCTTGTTCAGGAGGAACTGCATGATCCTGGAACAGAGTCAGCCATGAGGAGGGGGGGGGGTGAGGGGTGAAGGGGGGATGAGGGATGAAGGGGGGTGGTGATGGATAGATGAATGAATGACCCTTGAAGGCCCCTTGAAGAATCCTTGATGGCCTTGAAATTATCCTTCTTAAAGGCCCCTTGAAGGCTCATTCAAGGCACTTTCAGGGTTCCTTGAAGGCTCTTTCAAGGCCCTTTCCAGGCTCCTGGAGCTGCAGCTCCCTCAGGTGTGATGTTCTACAGTGAACCAGGCTGAAGGAGCACCAGAAGGTCAAAGGTCCTGACCTCACGGCCCTGATGACCAGCTTGAGAGTGGGGATCATCTCTTCCATCAGGATGTCCGGAGGAAAGCCTCGCTCCTCCGCCGCCGGCTCGGCCAGCGCTCCCGTATCTGAGGGAGGAAGAGGAGGGTGATGAGGGCCCCGCCCCTCGCGGGGGGGCCCCGCCCCTCGCCGGGGGGGCGCCGTACCCTCGGAGCTCTGCCTCAGCGTGTAGGCCCTCATGCGGAAGGCGGTGCGGAGACGCTCGCGGTTGCTGAAGCCGGCAGGTTTGGGCTCTTTGGACGGACTCTCCTCCACGCCCTCGCTGGTCCCCGTCGACCTCCTGCTCGCCGTCGCCCCCGGCGAGGGCCGGGTGTTGGGCAGGCGGACGCGCTCCAGGATGCTCGGCTTCTGGCTGGAAGGACAACGACCGTCAGCCCCGGAGCACAACGGCGAGCCGCCAATAGAGACAATCGGCTCCGACGGCACAAGCCCCGCCCCCAGCAGCTAAGCCCCGCCTCCAGCAGCTAAGCCACGACCCTGGCAGTCTGACCACGCCGTCAGTGGAGGGATCTAACCCGGCGGCGGCGAGGTCCTCAGGTGTCAGAGCAGAATGTGTAATGAGCCCAGGTAGGCTCCGCCCCCCCAGGACATGGAGGAGGCTTCACCAACCACCTCTGAATTGTTAATGAGGGGGCGGGGCTTGTCTCAGGTCGGGCTGCGGCTGTGGACTCACCTCACCATGACCTCCAGGTGTTCCTTCCTGTGGGCAGAGACAGAGAAGGCGGGGTTACACCCAAACGAGCACAGCTGTAACACCTGCTCGCCATCGTGGTCGCCATGGAAACCACCGACCCCGAAGAAGAGCGACGGAAATGAAAGTTTGAGCAGGAGTCAGGACGGAGTGTGTGTGAGAGTGTGTGTGTGTGTGTGTGAGAGTGTGTGTGTGTGTGTGTGTGAGAGTGTGTGTGTGTGTGTGTGAGAGTGTGTGTGTGTGAGAGAGTGTGAGTGTGTGTGTGTGTGTGAGAGTGTGAGTGTGTGTGTGTGTGAGAGTGTGTGTGTGTGTGAGAGTGTGTGTGTGTGTGTGAGAGAGTGTGAGTGTGTGTGTGTGTGTGAGAGTGTGAGTGTGTGTGTGTGTTCTACCTGAAGCAGGGCAGAGAGATGATGGTCTCATAAAACCTCCAGGTGGCGATCAGGTCTTCTCTGACAGGATTGGTGGAGTAATACCTCCAGGCAGACTTGAGGTGAGCAGAAAGGTCAAAGGTCAGGGGTCAAGGGTCAGAGGGGGTCTGGGGCTGCAGGTGTCTCACCTGGATCAGGCCTGCTGCCGGGTGTCTGCGCTTCTCAAAGTGCTTCTGTCTGTGCTGCTCCTGGACCTTCAGGGCCAGACCCGAGCCCAGGATGCCCTGGAGACACGAGCGCACGTGAGCACGCGTGAGTGTGCACGTGAGCGTGCACGTGAGCGCACGTGAGCGGCGCCACCCACCGCGGGCAGGGCGAAGAAGGACACGCCGATGAGGGCGAACATGCCGGCCAGCAGGCGCCCCGCCCAGGTCTTGGGCGTCTTGTCCCCGTAGCCGATGGTGGTCAGCGTGATCTGTGAGGACAGCAGGGTGACGCTCGCACGCACGTGCACGCGCTCACCTGACCACTGGGGCCGGATCAGACCAGTGACCTCTGACCCCGTACGTACCAGCCCCCACCACAGGGCGTCGGCGTAGGTGTCGAAGTCCTGCGTCTTGGGCGGGGCCGTGGGGTCTTCGGGCACGTCCACGGAGGCGTCGTCCTTCTCCACCAGGTAGACCAGGAAGGACGCCAGGATGAGGGACAGGAAGCCGATGTACCAGGCCGTGATCAGCTCCTGCGGGGTCAGAGCGCAGGTCCAGCGGGGGCCGCCCCGCCCACCCCCCAGGCCCCGCCCCCACCCCTCAGCCCCCAGGCCCCACCCCCTCAGCCCCAGGCCCCGCCCCCACCCTCTCAGACCCGCCCCTAGCAACACCCAACTCAGGCCGTTCCCAGCTGCCCCTCAGCCCCGTCCCCTCAGGCCCGCCCCAGCTGTCCCCGCCCCCACCCCAGGCCCCGCCCCCTACCTTGCTGTGGGCGTAGATGGCGGACCCCAGCAGCTTCCAGGTCCCGCCCCTGCGGTCCATGCGCAGCATCCTGAGGATCTGCAGGAAGCGCAGGCTGCGCAGCGACGTGGCGAGCACATTGCCCTGGTTCCGCACCGCCACCACGGGCACCGAGGCGATCAGCACGAAGATGTCTGGGGCGGGACCAGCGGGAGGCGTGAAGGAACCCCTCGGGAAGCCCCGCCCCCCTCCTTACCTAGGACGCAGAGCGGCTTGCGGGCGAACTGCAGACGGCCCCTCCAGCCTTTGTAGCGGCAGCGGCAGCCGGCGGCCCAGATCCTCAGCGCGAACTCCGCCCCGAAGATGAAGATGGCGAAGGTTTCCTGAGGGCGGCGACACGCGAGAGCTCAGTCCCCGCCCAGCGCCGCCCCCCGCCCAGTCCCCAGTCTCACCAGTATGACCAGCCAGTGGGCCGACACCTTCTCGTGCTCCTTGAACGTGGTGAGAACGGCCAGAATGAGACACCCCAGGACGATCAGGAACCTGTGTGCACACACACGCACACGCACACGCACACACACGCACACGCACACGCACACACACAAACACGTTAAACAGGTCATAAAACAAGAACAAAGCGTTTTCATTGATCAGTTGTGATTCAACAAATCTGAAAATGTAATAAAATTATTTTACTTTATTAGAATTCAATAAAAACAAGCGGCTGCAGTTCACCGTCTCACCGCCAGGGGGCGCCACAGCACCACACGACACCACTATCATGTTTTAAAACAACAGATTATGTTGTTTGTTTACGGTCTACCTGTTCTCTTTCGTTCTTTACGAGCACAAACAAACCCTCGGAACCCCAACAACAGCCCTGAAGGCTGGTTTAGTCCAGGTGAGGCTGAAACCTTAGTCTTCCTGACAGGTGACTCAGATGTCCCAGCAGGTGAACTTGCTCCGCCCACTTTGCCAGGGAGGCTTCAGGTGTGATGACGCAGCTCACCTGAGCACCAGGTCGCCCCCTGGCGGGCCCCGGGGGGGTCACGTGGCCCCCGCCCCCTCATTATCGGCCTGACTGACGGTGATCGATGTTTCCTGACGCTGGTAAACGAATATTTGAGAGACCGTCAGTCACACTTCCTGTTATAATCCAGATTAGAGCACATGACCCCGTGACCTCCAGGGGTCACGACCTCCGGCCCCCTTCACTGGGAGGAAAGGTCATGTGACCACCTGAAGTCCCCAACAGCCAATCCCCATTAAACCAGTACAGTCAGAGGGTAGAGGACTGGTTATACTGGGACAGAGGGGGTAGAGGACTGGTTATACTGGGACAGAGGGGGTAGAGGACTGGTTATACTGGGACAGAGAGGGTAGAGGACTGGTTATACTGGGACAGAGGGGGTAGAGGACTGGTTATACTGGGACAGAGGGGGGTAGAGGACTGGTTATACTGGGACAGAGAGGGTAGAGGACTGGTTATACTGGGACAGAGGGGGTAGAGGACTGGTTATACTGGGACAGAGAGGGTAGAGGACTGGTTATACTGGGACAGAGGGGGTAGAGGACTGGTTATACTGGGACAGAGAGGGTAGAGGACTGGTTATACTGGGACAGAGGGGGTAGAGGACTGGTTATACTGGGACAGAGGGGTAGAGGACTGGTTATACTGGGACAGAGAGGGTAGAGGACTGGTTATACTGGGACAGAGGGGGTAGAGGACTGGTTATACTGGGACAGAGGGTAGAGGACTGGTTATACTGGGACAGAGGGTGTAAACTGGTGTGTAACTGGGATGGTCTGCAGTCTCTCTCAGGCTGACAGGAGGTCAGGTTTAGCAGCGTTAGCAGAGATTCCCACAGGAAGCTGTGCTGGATGATGGATCCTCACCCCCCCCTCACCCCCCCTCACCCCCTCAGAGGGAGGGGGGAGGACGCAGGAGCTGATCTGGGATCTGCTGAGTGAGCAGAATATCTGACAGAATAACCTCCCAATGTTCCCAGTACAGACAGCTGACAGCTTCATCTTCCACCATCTCCAGTGGGGGAGGGGCGTGGGGGGGGGGGGGGAGGGGGAGGGGGGGGTCACACGTAAACATCCACCTGATGTTTTAGGTTGTGATCAATCAAAGTGATCAGCTGACTTCACTGATCAATGAGGGTCTTTTAATCACCGCAGCAAAGATTGATGAGTTCTGTCAAAATAAAAGTCTCATCAGCTCATTGCCCTCCTGTACTGGTCATACTGGTCATACTGGGACACAGACTGGTCGTACTGGGACACACAGACTGGTCGTACGGGGACACACAGACTGGTCGTACGGGGACACACAGACTGGTCACACTGGGACACACAGACTGGTCACACTGGGACACACAGACTGGTCGTACTGGGACACACAGACTGGTCGTACTGGGACACACAGACTGGTCGTACGGGGACACACAGACTGGTCGCACGGGGACACACAGACTGGTCGTACTGGGACACACAGACTGGTCGTACGGGGACACACAGACTGGTCGTACTGGGAGGGCCTCTGGGCCAGGGTAGCGAGCAGCCGTGTGTGTTTGCGTCTCGTCTCTGAAGCTGTGAACCGCCGTTGGCTGCTGAGGTGTGATAGCGTCAGACCGTCTGTGGTCACGTGACGCCACGCAGGCGCGTGATTGGACAGACTTTCCGCGTCATCGGTCGCTACAGGTGAAAGGTAAACGTGTGTTTAGGAGCGATCAATAATCAATACTGCTGACTACAGACGAGGGTGAACACGTCGGCCCGGAGCAGCCGTGGGCGGGGCTTATCTCACACACACACACACACACACACACACTCTTCTGTCTCCATGTGAAACCTGCTGCTTCAGCACCCTGACTGACACGCATTGTGTGTTACCATGGAAACAGCTGCGCAGCGGAATAGCCTGCCCGTCGGGCGTGTCGGCGAAACCACTCGCACCTTGTCTGTGAGCGTCTCCATGGCAACATGGGGCTCAAGGTTTCGTGCACGTTGTGACGCGATTGGTCGGTCTGAGGAGCCTGCGGGCTTCAAGGGGGGGCGCAGGTCATGTGACCAAAACAGCAGCCGATTGGCTGAAGTGCATCAGGTCACAGCGGGAACAGCCGCACGCCAAATGTCTCCTGATGTGATCAGCAGGTGGGAGGTGATCAATATCTGATCAGGATGAATCTGATCTGTGATCAGCAAGAGAGAGACGGTCACATGACCTCCAGCACCGCCCCGTGTGAGGCTCCAGGAAGCCCCTGCGTGTCTGCCGGGGAAACCCCGTCTGGAGGCACCAGTCGTGCAACAACGTGGATGAAATCATCGATAAGCTGCGTTTCCATGGAGACCTGCCAAAGCCCTTTCCAGTTGCTGCTGCGCCCGTCAGGTACCAGAAGCGGCGACATCACACACCTGATCGCCCATAATCGATGAGCAGCAGCGGTATTGATCGCACGGTCGCCGAGGTGCCACAGAGGCGTCACGCCTCGTTGACACCGACCGTTAGACGCCGGAAAACGATCCTCAAAGACTCGGGATGCTCCAGGTTTGAAGAGGAGGAGATCTGGGTTTTCCCACAGTCACTGCAGCCTGTAAACGCCTCACAGCCAGACCAGCACCCTTCCAGGCTCCGCCCCCCTCAGAGGAGCCCCGCCCCCCACAGGAGCCCCGCCCTGGACCACGTCTGAGGCCCCAGCAGGTCCTGGGCGGGGCCGCGGCGTGGCGGAGGCGTTGTGGGAGTCGTCGTGACAGCCGGAGCGCTGGAGCCGCCAGACTGTGACTCACGCCGCCGACTACAGCCGAGCGCTTCGCCTCACCGCCAGACAAACGCGTATCGACTTCCCGTCTCCTGCGGCCTGATTGACTCCTCCGAAGAGCTCGGCGCGCTCTGACATCTCTGCGCCGCTTCCAGCCAGCGCGGCTGAGCGAGCGCTCCTCGGCGGGCGTCGGCCGCACGCGGGACGGACGCCGCCGATGTAATTAACCGAGGTCGGCGTCCGGCCCGCTCATCAGGAGGCGGGCCGGAGGAGGTCGCCCAGAGCTTCAGAAGCAGGTTCAAAGTTCCACGAACACGGACAGTTCAGACGTTTAAGGGTTAAAACAAGTGAACGCCCGACCCCCGACCCGCGACCCCTGACCCCTGGTGTGTGATCACAGCCTCACTGAGGCGTGAGTGTAAACATCAGAGGGAGTTTAATATGCTTTGATATTGATGTGGGAGTCTGGGACTTGAACCAGGAACCTCAGGTCACCGCGACAACCGCCTCTGTTTTGGTTGGCGAGCATTTTTAGACGGGGTTGCCTAGCAACACAGCGTCATCCACGCACGTACCTCCCGATCCGAGGGACCCGCCGCGAGTCCAAATATACCAGCCTGTCCTCGGCGGCGAGGAGGCGGGGCTTAAAGTTCTGCTACGCAGCGGCGGATGGGAGAGGCGGGCGGCCGCGCCGGGGCTGAGGCCGCCCTCCATCCAGAGGGGTTACCGTGGCAACAAGTCGCAGGGTTCCCCTGGCAACCGGTGCGACCAGCCCAGATACCGTGGGGAGCGACGAGGAGGGGGCGGGGCGCTCCCTCGTGAAGGCTGAGGCCTCGGCCAGGGGATGTGATGTCAGCAGGGCCCCCTGAGCTTGACCTTTGACCCCAACACCTCCACCCCGCTGATTTAGTGTTTAAATATTAACTTCACTAAAACTACAGAAGATGCTGGTGATGAAATATTCATGAGGACCACGAGCCACACACACACACACACTTGTCCTATCTCTGTGAGGACCTTCATCACCTTCATGGACCACCCAGCCCTGACCCTGAACGTTGACCTCTGACCCTAAAGCCTAACATTAACATTAAGACCAGGAGGATGCTGGTCCTCAGTATGCAGCAAGACACACACACACACACTATTAATTGAGTTCAGGATTGCGCCTATGGGAGGGGCTTGTTTCGAGGGGGCGTGGCCTCTCAGCCAGCTGAATGTTTCCAGATTTTGGGTGAAAACACAAAAGTTTCTGTTTCAACAAGAACGCTTGAAAACAAAAACTAAAAGAAAACGACATGGAAGCGCGCTCCAGAGGGGAGCGCTTCAAAACGCTGCAGACGCACAAGAACGTACGTGTGTGTGTGAGTGTGTGTGAGAGTGTGTGTGTGTGTGTGTGAGAGTGTGTGAGTGTGTGTGAGAGTGTGTGTGTGTGTGAGAGAGAGTGTGAGAGTGTGTGTGAGAGAGCGACTTTAGTCAGATCAGCCAATCAGATGCAGAAAAGAGGAAAAAGGTTTGAATCTTGTGCAGTCAGCACCCCCCCCCAACACCCCCCCCACAACACCCCCCCACTGTGTCCTCAACACCCTTCAAACAACAGCGATCCAGCCGACTGTTCATCCTCTGCTTGCTCATCACCCACAGCAGACCCCCGCCGGGTCAGGGTCAGATCTACTGGGCCCAGAACCCTCGGGCCCCCCCCACGCTGCCGGGACGGCGCTCTGGCGGAGCCGGCCAATCAGCAGGGGCGTGACGGCGACACTCAGGAAGCTCAGAGTGAAGCTCAGAGGAAACGAGAGAACGCCACGCTCAGACCGGAGGGACAGAAAAGGTAGAACAAACGGTTCCTGGGGCATAAATAAGTGATGAGAGCCTCCTGTGCACATAAGTGCTGACTGGGGGGGGGGTGGAACCCAACACCCCCACGGGCCTGCTGGAGAACAGCGCTTTAACACGCTGCGGTACCACCGCCCGACACCAGGGGGCGGTCAGGAGCACCCAGCCAAGAACTCACTAACAACTCACTACATCACTAACTAACTAACGAACCTGCTCATTAGTTAAACGACTAGATAATTAGATAAATGACCAGATAATTACTTAAATGACTAGATAATTAGATAAACGACTAGATAATTAGATAACAGCTAACACTACTCATTATGTAGTTCAGTCTGTTAGCATACCAGCATGAGCTAATTCAATCAGCCTGAAGACATTTGACATTGTTGTTGTATCCTGCTGAACACACACACACACAACACACACACACACAACACACACACACACACAGACGCTCAGATTACATTTGGAGAAAACAGCTGCACTGCTAAATAGCTAATTCATTGTTAGCACAAAGTGTGTCAGAGACATGATACATGTCAGACACACACACACACTCAGACACACACACGCTCACATTCACACACACAATCACACACTCACATTCAGACACACACTCAGACACACACACGCTCACATTCACACACACAAAACACACACTCACATTCAGACACACACTCAGACACACACACGCTCACACACACACACACAATCACACACTCACATTCAGACACACACACTCACATTCAGACACACACACTCACACACTCTTGGATTCGATCTTGTTTCTAATCAGTTTCTAATCTCGTTATCGTGGAGTAGCTCTGTTAATCATCTATGTGGCCCCGCCCCTTAACTGCTACGAGCTCTGTGATTGGTGGAGGCAGCCGTCTGTCACTGACAAGAGGAGGCCGCATCTGGGAACCCAGCAATGTGATTCTGAGAGGAGAAACGGTTAATTAGAGCTTCACGAGGAACCCGGAGGAACCCAACAGAGCCCAGAGGAACCAAACAGAACCCAGAGGAACCCAGCAGAGCCAGAACAGAACAGACCAAGGAAGGACAAAGGAGAGGTGAAGGACCCTGATGCCGTCCTGACCCAGTTTCTTCATAAAAGCTCCATCACAGAGACCTTCTTTATTTATTTGGACCTCCTCAATCAGGAGGTTCAGTTCAGGTTCTCCTCCTCAAGCAGGAGGTCCAGTTCAGGTTCTCCTCAATGTCCAGCAGCAAATATTTAAAGCTTTTATTTTGAAGAGTCAGACTGTTGTACAGTGAACCCCACTGTAACGCTGTAAGAACCCAGAATGTGGATGAAGTGATCTGCAGGAGAAAAGACACCTGAGGTCTGACCCAAAAGGAGGAGGAAGTTTGAACTTTGAGAGTTTAAATAAGAGAACTGTGGGAGAATGTTAAACCTGTGAGAAGAGTGTGTAAAAGTGTGTGTTTGGGGGTTTAAGGCCTTCAAACATGTAAAATAACTGTTAAAAATAAAGCTGTTTACTTCAGGATTTTGTCTATCGGGTTATTTGTGGAACGTGACCCCGATGAACGAGGGTTCACTGTACTTCATATTAGCCGAGAGACCTGAGGACACCTGAAGACAACTGAGGACATCTGGAGGTCAAAAGTTCAACTAAACCACCAGTTAACAAACCAGTCAGATTAAACCAGTCAGATTAAACCAGTCAGATTAATCATGTGAGATTCACTGAGGTTATTTTTACGGTTACAGGAAGTGAAGAGAGCCAGAAATCAGTGACAGTCTGAAATTACAGACAGCACACACACACACACACACACACACACACCATCCTCCTGAGGGTCCGATAGCTCCGCCCACCACTGTAACCATGGCGACAGTCAGACTCACACCAGGAGTAAACAAACTGTCTAGTCACATGATCACATGGTCACACCCTCTGTCCTCTGGTCCCCCGTCCTCTGGTCCCCCCGTCCTCTGGTCCCCCTGTCCTCTGGTCCCCCTGTCCTCTGGTCCATCCGTCCTCTGGTCCACCCGTCCTCTGGTCCCCCTGTCCTCTGGTCCCCCTGTCCTCTGGTCCATCCGTCCTCTGGTCCACCCGTCCTCTGGTCCCCCTGTCCTCTGGTCCCCCTGTCCTCTGGTCCACCCGTCCTCTGGTCCACCCGTCCTCTGGTCCCCCTGTCCTCTGGTCCCCCTGTCCTCTGGTCCACCCGTCCTCTGGTCCATCCGTCCTCTGGTCCCCCTGTCCTCTGGTCCACCTGTCCTCTGGTCCCCCTGTCCTCTGGTCCACCCGTCCTCTGGTCCATCCGTCCTCTGGTCCCCCTGTCCTCTGGTCCCCCTGTCCTCTGGTCCACCTGTCCTCTGGTCCCCCTGTCCTCTGGTCCACCCGTCCTCTGGTCCATCCGTCCTCTGGTCCCCCTGTCCTCTGGTCCCCCTGTCCTCTGGTCCACCTGTCCTCTGGTCCCCCTGTCCTCTGGTCCACCCGTCCTCTGGTCCACCCGTCCTCTGGTCCATCCGTCCTCTGGTCCCCCTGTCCTCTGGTCCCCCTGTCCTCTGGTCCCCCTGTCCTCTGGTCCCCCCGTCCTCTGGTCCACCCGTCCTCTGGTCCATCCGTCCTCTGGTCCCCCTGTCCTCTGGTCCACCTGTCCTCTGGTCCCCCTGTCCTCTGGTCCACCCGTCCTCTGGTCCACCCGTCCTCTGGTCCATCCGTCCTCTGGTCCCCCTGTCCTCTGGTCCCCCTGTCCTCTGGTCCCCCTGTCCTCTGGTCCACCTGTCCTCTGGTCCCCCTGTCCTCTGGTCCACCCGTCCTCTGGTCCCCCTGTCCTCTGGTCCCCCTGTCCTCTGGTCCACCCGTCCTCTGGTCCACCTGTCCTCTGGTCCCCCTGTCCTCTGGTCCACCCCGTCCTCTGGTCCCCCTGTCCTCTGGTCCACCTGTCCTCTGGTCCCCCTGTCCTCTGGTCCACCCGTCCTCTGGTCCCCCTGTCCTCTGGTCCCCCTGTCCTCTGGTCCACCTGTCCTCTGGTCCCCCTGTCCTCTGGTCCCCCTGTCCTCTGGTCCACCCGTCCTCTGGTCCCCCTGTCCTCTGGTCCCCCTGTCCTCTGGTCCACCCATCCTCTGGTCCCCCTGTCCTCTGGTCCAGGCTCATGGCTACAAGTGTATTTCAAGTGCTTGTGGACAGGTGGACAGTGGACAGGTGGACACTGAAGCTAGGAACGCTGCAACACCGCAAACAGGCTAATCGATCGATCCAGAACTGATCAATACACCAATTGTACTCGATTACCCATGAAGCAGCGGGTCCACAACCTGGTCCAGGTCCAGGTTCCAATCCTGTTCTGGTCCAGGTTCTAGTCCTGGTCCTGTCTCAGTGTGTAACCGGGCCCTGAGCGGTTCTCCGTCTGCTCGCGGTGTAAAGGTGAGTCTCCCAACGACCACAACCGCAGGTCCATTAGCGCCAGCGCGGAAACGACGCTTTAACCAAACCAATAAAGACGCAGCAGAACCACAAAGACCAGCCGGGTCCTCCAGGACCGGGTCCGTCTGTCCTGGTTCTGGTCCGGACAGACGGACCCTCAGCAACGTGACTAGAGAGAGGGGGTGGAACCCTGACGGGCCAATCAGAGGTGGGCGGGGCCATGGTTCTGGTCCCAGATGTGAGACCAGATGTGTTTCACCACAAATTAAAGCTTTTAATTAGTTTGACAAGAATCTCCGTTTTAATTTGAGACGAGTCGAACATCGACCCGAACAAAAGATCACAGCCCGATAATCCCCCAGATTAAATATGAACAGTCACCAGCAGTCACATGACCTGTCCCAGCGTTTCCATAGCGATTACCAAGGAATTACACACAATACAGCATTAGCACAAGCCAGGTGAGACACACAAACATCTGAACACACCACACAAACACAACAGGAACAATAAGTGAACACAACACACAAACACAGATGAACAACACACAGACAACACACAAAGCCAACAGATGAACAACACACACACACAAAGACAACAGGAACACCTGAATACAACACAAACAAAGACAACAGATGAAAAACACAAACAAACACAACACCCTAACACATCAGACAAACACACAAACACAACAAATGAACACACTTGAACACAAACACAACAAGAACACCTGAACACAACACACAAACACAACAAACACCACATGAACATGACATCCTAACACAACACACAAACAAAGACAACAGATGAACAACACACACACACAACACCCTAACACATCAGACAAACATCTGAAGCGTCAGGCGTACGTTCAACCGGCTGTTTTTGGTGACTCGGTCACCGTCCTGCTGCCGTAGCGCCATGACGACCATCATCGGGCGGACGAGTGTCGCCTGGTGGGACCGGGCCTCCTGTCTGGTCTGTCTGGACACCGGGACAAGGTCAAAGGTCACCGATGATCCGATCTGCTGACATCCATCTCACGTTGCCCCCCCTCTCTCTCGCTCTACCTGACTCAGCCTCTGCCGCAGCTCTGATTTGGGTCGTGTTGTTATGGCAACAACATTTTGGTTGGTTTGGTGCGAGGGGCACCGCTGATGGAGGCTGAGGCTCTGGAGCGGCGCCGGGCCCCGGTGCATGATGGGAGCTGTGTGGGCTTCCTGCCAGGAGCGCGCGAGGGCGCGGACGCGCCTCTCTGGGGTCGGAGGTCAAAGTTCTGAAAGTCCGGACGGATCCGCTGGTGTTCTCACCCCTTTGGTGCAGGTGGAGGAGGCGCGTGGGGGGAGTCCGGAGTGTCCGGGAGGCCGCGTGGGCGCCTGAACGCCTCAGCAGGTCCCGCGTCAGGTGGGTGACATCAGCGTGACGTCACACGCCGAACTTTAACCACGAGCGTTTCTGGCGTTGGGAGCCGCCTAATTAAGGCCTTAATTGGCCCAAACGCCCCCCCGGCCCCCCCAGGGGTCCCCCCGACCCCCCAGGGGTCCCCCCGACCCCCCAGGTGTCCCCCCGACCCCCCAGGTGCCCCCCCGGCCCCCCCGCAGGTACTCACACGAAGGCGTGGTACAGCAGCGCCCAGCCGCGCGGCCTCTCCAGCGCGTCGTAGATCAGGTTCTGGATCCGCCTCTGCAGGACGTGGTTCCTCTTGGGGGGCCGGCCGCGGCTCAGGGGGGTCTTGGCCAGCAGCCCGACGCCGATGCCGTCCCGGTCCCCCCCCCCGTGGTCCGGCGGGTCCGGAGGAGCCCCCGAGCTCTTCCTCCGCCCCCCGGACGTCCTGGCGCGGAGCCCCATGGCGAGTGCGTGCGGGGGGGGGGCCGCAGGGCAGGGCCCCCCCCGGGGCGCCTTCAGCCGCGGGTCATGCGGGGATGCGGACGGACGCGCTGCTGAGGAATCTGCGGGAGGAGAGCGCTCCCGACGCGCACGAGGCATGCGCGAAGGACGCGCGAGCGCGCGCCTGCGAGCACGCGGAGCGGGGAGAGTCCGGGCGGAGGGGTCGGACCGGGACCGGGACCGGGACCCGGACCGGGAGGGGGCCGAAGCCTGACGGCGCGTCTACCTGACAGTCGACCCTCCACGGGGGCGCGCCCGCGCGCGCGCACACGGAGACAAAGAGCCTCCGCACCGCAGACGGACCTGCCCCGCACACGACCGACAGGACCCGCACGTGGACGCGTGTGCGGGGATCCCTGCCTTCATGCACCTGGAGGGGGGCGGGGGGGGGCGGGGGCAAGGAGAGGAAGGGGGGGGGGGAGGAAGGGGGGAGGAGGGAGGGGGAGGAAGGGGGAGCCGGAGGTGCTGACAGTGTTGGAGGAGGCGTGCTGCACCTCCACGTCCGTTGGAGCTTCTTCTGGACCAGGGTCTGTCTCCAGGTCCCCCCTGGTCTAGAGGGTCCAGATCAGGGGTCTCCAGGTCCCCCCTAGTCTAGAGGGTCCAGACCAGGGGTCTCCAGGTCCCCCCTGGTCTAGAGGGTCCCCCCCAGGGGTCTCCAGGCCCCCCCACAGGGCCATGAGGCTGCAGGTCCTGGTCCCACCAGTCCAGCTCACCCAGTTTGACCAGTCAGCTGTTGAAGACTCAGATGAGCTGATGAAGTGAGTCCAGTCTGGTGCTGCTGCTGCTGGGTTGGACCAGAACCTGCAGCCTCATGGACCTCTGGGGGGGACCTGGAGACCCCTGGGGGGGACCTGGAGACCCCTGGGGGGGACCTGGAGACCTCTGGGGGGGACCTGGAGACCCCTGGTCTGGACCCTCTAGACCAGGGGTGACCTGGAGACCCCTGGGGGGGACCTTGAGACCCCTGAGGGAGGGGGGACCTGGAGACCCCTGGGGTAGAGCTTCATCCAGCTCAGACTGGGGGGGACAGAAGCTCAGAACCTGGACATGTGACCTCCAGTCACACACACACACACACACACACACACACACACACACACACACACCCAGAGTAGGACTCAAACCCACAACCCTCAGTCCAGACGGCCAAGTGATGCTGATGGAGGTGCTCATCAGGACCTCCACCGATCCACCACCTCAGGACCTGAACCAGGAGCACGAACACCTGTCCTCGTCTTCTCCTCGTCCACCACAGACGAAGCTCTGCTTGGACCTCCTGTTGCTGCTCATACTGGTCTCCTCCCAGTTCACCCAGTCCACCGCTGCTGATATAAATGAAGGTGTCTTCACGGCCATGTGACCCTCGCCTGGGCGCTGACCCCAGAGGTCAAAGGTCAGCTCAAAGCTGGTGTTTAATAAAGGCTGCAGCGTTCCTGGTCCAGGGTCCCAGCGAGGCTGAGGTGGACCTCACGTGTGCCGTATTGATTATTGATTTCAGAAGGCCACGTGAGAAGGTTGCAGCTTTAATAATGTTCCGATGGTCTGATTGATCACTGCAGCAGCTCAGAGCTTCAGGCTCCTCACACCATCACGCTGGAGCAGGACCTGGGGGGTCTACTGGGCACCTAGTGATGAACCTGTGAGGACCTAGTGATGAACCAGTGATGAACCAGTGAGGACCTAGTGATGAACCTGTGAGGACCTAGTGATGAACCAGTGATGAACCAGTGAGGACCTAGTGATGAACCTGTGAGGACCTAGTGATGAACCAGTGAGGATCTAGTGATGAACCAGTATCTAGTGATGAACCAGTAATGAACCAGTGAGGATCTAGTTATGTACCAGTGATGAACCAGTGATTAACTAGTGAGGATCTAGTGATGAACCAGTGATGATCTAGTGATGAACCAGTCATGAACCAGTGAGGATCTAGTGATGAACCAGTGAGGATCTAGTGACGAACCAGTGAGGAACCAGTGATGATCTAGTGATGAACCAGTCATGAACCAGTGAGGATCTAGTGATGAACCAGTGAGGAACCAGTGAGGATCTAGTGATGAACCAGTGATGATCTAGTGATGAACCAGTGATGATCTAGTGATGAACCAGTCATGAACCAGTGAGGATCTAGTGATGAACCAGTGAGGATCTAGTGATGAACCAGTGAGGATCTAGTGATGAACCAGTGATGAACCAGTGAGGATCTAGTGATGAACCAGTCATGAACCAGTGAGGATCTAGTGATGAACCAGTGATGAACCAGTGATGAACCAGTGAAGAACGTCCCCTCACTGGTTCACTCAGACGATGGGTACTTTGATAAGTAAATGAAGTCCTTCAGGTTTCCTCGTTGCAGACGTCTCCTGCAGGAATCACCGTCTGCACACGTGCCTCTCAGAGACGAGCAGGTCCAGCTCACGGACTGAGTCTGCCTTTAAAACCAGACCATCTGTCGCCATGACAACAGACAAAAATCAATGCGCTCTCATAACGGGGCCGAACAAACATCAGAGCTGAGCCAGAGAGGAGGTTCCTGCAGAGGTTCCAGGAACCTCCTGGGGGTCCTGAAGGACGGGAGGCTTCTGCTGAGGCAGCACATCTGGAGACAGCAGCCGTCTAAAGATAGACGCTGCCCTGACCTCTGACCTGCTGGTCCTGGGGGGGCGTCTGGTCTCAGTCTGGAGAAGCTGCGTCAGGAGGGGGCGGGGCCAGAGCGCCTCACCTGGGGGACGCCAGGTTCCTGCTCCCACAGGAAGTGCAGCTCGCCACGACGACCGGTTAAAAACCACACTTGGCCCCTCCCTCCATCCTGGCGTGTTTTATTAAACTCTTAGCCCCGCCCCCAGCCCCGCCCCTCTCCGGCTGCTCTCCCTCCTATTGGACGCTCTGATGCAGCGGCGCCGTGGTCGAGCGGCGGCCCCGTTCACATCAGCGGGGGGACGTCCGGGTCATCCTCAAGCCCCTCCCACGTGGGAGAGGGGCTTCTGGTGGGCGGGGCCAGCTTGGGCGTTTCCAGCGGGCCCTCTCTGGTCTGCTGGCGTGCCACGATGGCGCCGAGGTCCACCACGCTGCGCCTGCTGGGGTCCGCCTCCAAGCGCTCCGGAACCCTCCTGAGGATCAGAGGACAGGCGTGGCTGTAGTCACGTGACCCCGGGGGACCCGCGGAGGCCCGGACGGGGCCGATGACCTTCAGGCCGCTGAGGGGGCGTGGCCAGCCCGGCCCGGCGGCCCAGAACCTCAGAACCGGTCCTGCTGGTTCCGCTGGCGCTCGGGGAACGCCCCCACCGCGGTCGGGTCACCGGGGGAGGGAGCGTGGGCGGAGGCGCTCCCTTGATGGACCGTTATCGGCGTTATCGGCCGCATCAGCGGTCCTGCTCGGCGTCAGCGCACGAGGTCGGCGCTCACGTGACAGCTCGCACCGATGACGTCGCCGGCTCCGCCCCCCGGCTCCAGCGGAGGTCGTTAGAGCTCACAGGTAATGAGGCCTCCCTCGCCGCCCTCATCAGAGCGCCAGCGCCGTAATGAGCCGTCGTATCGATGAGTCATCCCTTTTAAAGTTTGCAGCCGAGGTCGGGGGGGCGGGGTCACGGGGTCACTCGCCGTTTGTTCCTTGAGGAGGATGAAGGAGTCACGAGGGACTCCAGCGGCCATTAGTGTGTGGGCGGGGCTACCGTGAGGGGCGGGGCCTCGGGCAACTGAACGCTGCAGCTGAAGATGACATCATCGCTTCTCCTGACCGAGGTCATGGGGGCGGAGCCTAAGCAGTCACACAGGGACGAGTTCACCTGGACAGGTGAACGTGCCTTCACTCACACACACACACACACACACACACACTCATAGACACACACTCACACACTCATAGACACACACTCACACACACACACCCTCTCTCACACACTCACACACACTCTCTCACACACACACTCACACACTCATAGACACACACTCACACACACTCTCACACACACACCCTCTCTCACACACACTCATAGACACACACTCACTCTCACACACACACTCTCTCACACACACACACTCTCTCACACACACTCACACACTCATAGATACACACTCACACACACTCTCACACACACACTCACACACTCATAGACACACACTCACACACACTCACTCTCTCACACACACTCACTCTCTCACACACACACACTCCCTCACACACACTCTAACTGCTCCTCTCGGGTCTCGTTTACGTTGTGCATCCTAAGTTCACGCTCACACTCGATAACGCAGCGGCTGAATGGATGAGGGTCCTCTCGGGGGGGGGCGCCACTCCGCTGACCTCTGACCTCTGGCAGCAGTTGGGCCTGCTGGTCCACTTCAACCTGGATTCCTGCCAGGGGTCAAGGGTCATTCACGAGCCCCCCCACGAGCTTGATGGGTGGGGCCACATGAAGGAGGAGAAAGCCAATAACACGGTCATGTGACCCAACGAACCTTCCCTCTTCCTGGGCGGGGCCTCTCTGGTGGGCGGGGCCTCTCTGGTGGGCGGGGCCTCTCCGAGACAGGATCTGATCTCCAGCCTGGGACAGAGGCAGAGGCTGTGAGCCCCCCCGTGGGGGCGGTCTCCTGATGCGGCGCCTCAGCTGGACCTACCCGGGGCATGGACAGGACCAGGTGTCCGCTGGTCTGGGACCTGTGGGCCAGAGAGCTGTCCGGCCTCACCTCTGCAGGAAGGACGATCTGAAACACCTGAGGGTGACCCCAGGTGATCAGAGGGGTCAGGGGTCACAGGGGTCCCCCCCGCCCCACACACACACACACACACCAGCGTACCTTCCCTTTGATTGTGACTCGAGCAAACGTGGGCTGGATGTCCACGTCCATCAAAGACGTGTCCATGTGCCTGTGGGGGGGGCAGAGAGAGGTGGGGGGGCAGAGACAGGTAGTGGGGGGGGCAGAGATAGGTAGTGGGGGGGGCAGACCTCTGGTCCAATCAGAGCCTCACTTGTAAACAGCCAGGTCCAGAAGGACCGTGTTGGTGTCCTCGTCCTCAGTCAGACGGAAGTCCAGCCTGGGGGGACAGGACACGGTTGTGTGTCAGAAACATGTGTGTTTTGTGTCAGTTGTGTGTGTGTGTTGTGTGTGTGTGTTGTTTGTCCTGTGTGTGTCTTGTGTGTATGTGCTGTGAGGACGTTGCAGTGCTCCCAGAGTGAGAGGTCCGTCCCCATAAAGGATCTTCCCTGACCTCATCACGTCCTCGGCTCATGTTACAAATGAAATCAGTCAGGTTTTAAGGCCCCTCCTCTGGCCTTGTCTGGATATAAACCTCCAGCTAATGGAGGGAGGCTGAAGTACACCCCCCCAGCACCCCCAACCCCCCCCTCCACCCCCCACCGGTACCAACAAATCAAAACTGAAGGCTACAGAAGGACCCATCACAGGAGGACGTGGAGTCACCCTGCTGCATGAGCAGAGGGGTGATGGAGGACTTTATGGAGGACAGCAAACTGGGAGACCCAGACCAGAACCAGCAGACCCAGACCAGAACCAGACCAGGCCTCATCTCCACCTGCTTCATTACTTTGGCTCGTTGATGTTCAAGGCTCGACCTTCTGGAGTCACCAGCATCCTCACAGCTCTGGGCTTCTCCTCTTTGTCCCTGCAGAGACAGTGAAGCAGTCTGCATGAGTGTGTGTGTGAGTGTGTGTGTGAGTGTGTGTGAATATGTGTGAGTGAGTGAGTGAGAGAGAGAACAAGAGAGTTATGAGCTGATTGGGGTGAAGGAGAGAGCTACATCTGTTCCAGGGATGTTCATAACAGATCCAGGAGATAATGCAGTCTCACACACACACACACACACACTCACACACTCACACTCACACACACACTCAGGTGACAGCTCCTCAGCTGTCAGTCAGGGTGTTTCATGTTCTTCAATCACACTCAGAGTAAATTAAGTGAATGAAGTCAGTCAAGGTCACATGTTTGCTTTGATCTGCGCCGCTGCTGACTGATCATCTCTGATGAGGCTTTACGCCGTCCTGCAGGCCCACGAAGGTCGGGGACCTCCCGCTGCGCTGGGGGCGGAGCCTGGGGGCTGCATGTAATCCCGTCATGATTGCGTGCGGAGGTGAGACGGAGGTCAGGTGAAGGCAGCTCCATCTCCAGCAGCATCCATAACGTTGACTCCTCAAGGTCGCAGCTCCGTCCAATCCGCTTCTCAAGTCTGTCGAGGGGGCGTGGCCGTCCGTCCGACCGTCAGCCGCCACGGTGACGGATGACGAGGGCGCGAGGGACGGTCCTGAGGGCCTACCGGCGTCAGCACTGGTCCCAGTCCAGACCGGGACCCGCCCCCGTGGTCCCAGGACCGGGCCACCTGTCAGAACCAGTGGTCCGGTTCAGAGGAGCTGCTGGGATCCACATGTAAATGGGGCAGTGGGCGGGGCCTCAGGCCACCAGACTGGTGCAAGAGAGAGAGGGAGGGCGAGCGAGAGCAGCACCTCATTAACACCGCCGACCTCGGGCCTGAGCGCTAATTAGCAGCACGGCCAGAAAATTAACTGGACCTGAGAAACACGAACGCGGCGTGCTGAGTCAGAGCGGGCCGGCGGTGGCGAGGGCGCGCCCCCCGGGTCGGAGCGTCCGGATTACTGGACTCAGGAAACTTTGTCCCAGAAGCTGCTGCGCTGTCACGCCGTCCCCGTCCGTCCTCCACGGACCCACAAATCACCCCGCCGCCGCCACGGCGCCGACGCAGCAGCCCGTGATTGAAGCGCTCCCCGGGGGGGCGTCCACGCTCTAAATCACCGGAGCCCCGTCAGCCGCCGTGAGGAACGGCGGCCTCCGACACTCAATCTGAGGAAGGGGGGTGAGGGGGGGCGGCCCTGCAGGTCCTTTAATCACGGCCTGGGCCCACGGCCAGGAGCGTCTTCGGACAGAGACGATGTCCCTCTGAACGCCGCTTCGTCCCACGACGTCGCCCCTCGACTTCCTCTTCGGGGTGGAGGCAGAGGAACGTTGATGATCACAAGAACATAAGCCTCAACTCGGACTCCAAAGAGGAGAGCAGCTCAGGTCTGGGCAGAACACGGGGGGCAGCGCCACCGTGTGGCCACGGAGCGGCGCTGCAGCCGTGTGGGGGGTGTGTGTCTTCAGGGTGTGTATGTGTGTGTGTGTTGGGGTGTGTGTGTGTCTTCAGGGTGTGTATGTGTGTGTGTGTGTAGGGGTGTGTGTGTGTCTTCAGGGTGTGTGTGTGTGTGTGTGTTGGGGTGTGTGTGTGTCTTCAGGGTGTGTGTGTGTGTGTGTGTTGGGGTGTGTGTGTGTCTTCAGGGTGTGTGTGTGTGTGTTGGGACACCTCTGAGCACCCACCTGTCCCCCTTCCTCCTCTCCTCCAGGTGATGGTGGGCCTCCAGGCGTGACTCTGGGCTGAAGGCACACGGGGTGTTCCAGAATTGGTCCTCCAGGCCGGGGTCGTCCTCTAGGGGGGCCTGGGGGGGGGGCAGGGTCAGTTTGGGCCTGCTCAGCAGGGCCTGGTGAAGAGCAGGAGGTCCACCCACGCTGTGCTGGCGGCGCCCCGGCTCCTCTGCGCCTCCTGTCGTTCCCGGGTCCTCCTGGTCCGGTGGTCCTCCTCCTGGTCCCTCAGGACCCCCCTCAGCTCCTCCAGGCGCTGGCGGGCCCCGAGCCTCTCCGAGCGGCTGACCTGAGCTCCGTCCAGCCACTGAGCACAGCCACAGCCTCGTCATCCCTGGAGCCCCCCGCCCCTGAAGGTGGGGGGTCTGGACTCACCGCCAGCTGAGGGAGGGTCACCACCACGTAGTCCCGGTAGCCCTGGAAGGCCGCGCAGGGGTTCCCCACCAGGAAGAGCTCCGTCAGGTGGAGGTTGTGCCGCAGCCGCTCCACGCCGCTCAGCCCACCCACGAAGTTCAGGGTCAGGTCCAGCTTCTGCAGGCTCTCGCAGCCTGGAGGCAGCAGGAGGACACGCCCGTCAGCACACACTGGGGGGGTCCTGGACCTGGGCCACCTCACAGGTGAGAGAAGGCCAGCCTCAACCGCTCCTCCTGCACACTGACCTTCCAGGTTCTCAATGACCTCGATGTTGTTCAAGGCCAGGTTCAAGTACTGCAGCTTCTTCAGGTGGCCCAGGTTCTCTGGAGCATCAACGGAGGTCGTCAAACCTGATGAAGGTCACGTTCAACCCCGGCGGCTCCTCACCGATCCTGGGGATCAGGTTGTTCTGCAGGTACAAGATCTTCAGCTCCCTGCACCAGCGCCCGATGTGCTCGATCTTCTCGATGTCCTGCTGGTGCAGAGAAACCTCCTCCAGGGAACAGATCTCTTTGTCGTTGTGCTCGGCCCGCTTTCGGAGCAGCTCCTCTGTGACTGCACAACACACACACACACACACACACACACACACACACACACACACACACACACACAGCAACATACACACACACACACAGCAACATACACACACACAGCAGCAACATACACACACAACAGCAGCACACACACATACAACAGCGATCCAGCAGTGGATCGTTAAATAGTAAAGAGACATTTGTGTTAAATAAGAACAAAGTATTAATGTACATTTGATTAACTGCTAACTTAGCATTAGCCTCTGGCCTAATAAAGTCAAAGTTGTAAAAGGGACAGTGTCGTTAGTAATCGAGCTGGTTAGTAGCACTACTTACTAACCAAGACAAGTTACTAACCAACACTAGTTATTAACCTCATTAACTTCACTTTAATTAACCAGAGTAACAAACACCTGTTGACGCCACTGGAAAATTAGCCACAGTTCGACATCGTTAAGTCTTAAAACTGGACTTTAAGTCTTCATTTATTTTATAATCGGACAAACACGACGATTGTGCCAATATATCTGCGCACATTTGCGCGTTTTCTCCAAATTCGTGTGGACTTTTTACTTACTGTAAACCATCTTCTCTTCGGAGTCGTGGTTGCTATGGAAACCGACCAACCCAGTGCTGCGTTGAAGGACCGTGGGAAAGTCGAGCTACCCCGAGTCAGAGCCGGTTCGTCGGCTTGGCAGGGTCCAGGGGGAGGAGGCGGTGACGTAAACAAACAAACAAACAAACAAACAAACAAACAAACAAACAAACAAACAAACAAACAAACAAACAAACAAACAAACAAACAGATAAGTAGGAGAGAGTAAATAAACAAATCAACATACTTTCATACCGGTGTTGTTGTCGAAACATGATCAGATTTGCTTATCTATGATGATGATGATGATGGTGATGATGATGATGGTGATGATGATGGTGATGATGATGATGATGATGGTGATGATGATGATGGTGATGATGATGGTGATGATGGTGATGATGGTGGTGATGATGATGATGATGATGGTGATGATGATGATGGTGATGATGGTGATGATGATGATGATGGTGATGATGGTGATGATGATGATGGTGATGATGATGATGATGATGATGATGATGTGATGATGATGATGGTGATGATGATGATGATGATGATGATGATGGTGATGATGATGATGATGGTGATGATGGTGATGATGGTGGTGATGATGATGATGATGATGGTGATGGTGATGATGATGGTGATGATGATGGTGATGATGATGATGATGGTGATGATGGTGATGATGATGATGGTGATGATGATGATGATGATGATGATGGTGATGATGGTGATGATGGTGATGGTGATGATGGTGATGATGGTGATGATGATGATGGTGATGATGATGATGATGGTGATGATGATGATGATGATGATGGTGATGATGGTGGTGATGATGATGATGATGATGATGGTGATGATGATGATGATGATGATGATGATGATGATGATGGTGATGATGATGATGATGATGATGATGGTGATGATGGTGATGATGATGGTGATGATGATGATGATGATGATGATGGTGATGATGGTGATGATGGTGATGATGGTGATGGTGATGATGGTGATGATGGTGATGATGATGATGGTGATGATGATGATGGTGATGATGATGATGATGGTGATGATGGTGATGATGATGATGATGATGATGGTGATGATGGTGATGATGATGGTGATGATGATGATGATGATGATGGTGATGATGATGTAACCTGAACATAAACGTCTGTACTTAAACGTCTCTTGAGCGAGACGAGACACGCGTAGAATGTGCTTTTATTTTGAAAGGGTAGTCGTTCTATTCCACGCACACTCAGGAGGAGCGGGAGGCGGAAGTAGCGTCCACAGCCGCCGCAGCCACAACAACCCCACCAACAACCCCACCACCAACACCACCCCACCACCACCCCCATGGCGCGCCTCGCCGCGCTGCAGGCGCAGCTGTCGGCCGTCATGGACGCGCTGAGCCGCGCCGCCGTGGCGCACATCTGTGAGCTGGTGCGCAGCTGCTGCCAGCAGGAGGCGCGGGAGCTGCGCAGGGAGCTGCGGCTCGTGCGGGACGCGGGGCCCGGGGCCAGCCGGGGGGGCCTCAGCCCCTCTGCAGGCCCCCAGGGGCCCCGGGCCCACCGCCGGAGGAGGGGCCGATCCGGGGGGGCCGCGGCGCCGCCTGCAGGCGAGGACGTGAGTGCACCGTCCAGACTGTCCCCCGAGGACAGACGAGGACAGCCTGTCCCTCCTGGCCCCCTCAGAGCTCACAGACATGAGAACCTGGAGGTTCTGGGACCAGGTGGTCCACCTCTGGAGGTTCTGGGACCAGGTGGTCCACCTCTGGAGGTCCTGGTCCACCTCTGGAGGTTCTGGGACCAGGTGGTCCACCTCTGGAGGTTCTGGTCCACCTCTGGAGGTTCTGGGACCAGGTGGTCCACCTCTGGAGGTCCTGGTCCACCTCTGGAGGCCCTGGTCCACCTCTGGAGGTTCTGGGACCAGGTGGTCCACCTCTGGAGGTCCTGGTCCACCTCTGGAGGTTCTGGTCCACCGCTGGAGGTTCTGGGACCAGGTGGTCCACCTCTGGAGGTTCTGGTCCACCTCTGGAGGTTCTGGGACCAGGTGGTCCACCTCTGGAGGTCCTGGTCCACCTCTGGAGGTTCTGGTCCACCTCTGGAGGTTCTGGGACCAGGTGGTCCACCTCTGGAGGTCCTGGTCCACCTCTGGAGGTTCTGGGACCAGGTGGTCCACCTCTGGAGGTCCTGGTCCACCTCTGGAGGTTCTGGTCCACCTCTGGAGGTTCTGGGACCAGGTGGTCCACCTCTGGAGGTCCTGGTCCACCTCTGGAGGTTCTGGGACCAGGTGGTCCACCTCTGGAGGTCCTGGTCCACCTCTGGAGGTTCTGGTCCACCGCTGGAGGTTCTGGGACCAGGTGGTCCACCTCTGGAGGTTCTGGTCCACCTCTGGAGGTCCTGGTCCACCTCTGGAGGTTCTGGGCCCAGGTGGTCCACCTCTGGAGGTTCTGGTCCACCTCTGGAGGTCCTGGTCCACCTCTGGAGGTTCTGGGACCAGGTGGTCCACCTCTGGAGGTCCTGGTCCACCTCTAGAGGTCCTGGGACCAGGTGGTCCACCTCTGGAGGTTCTGGTCCACCTCTGGAGGTCCTGGTCCACCTCTGGAGGTCCTGGTCCACCTCTGGAGGTTCTGGGACCAGGTGGTCCACCTCTGGAGGTCCTGGTCCACCTCTGGAGGTTCTGGTCCACCGCTGGAGGTTCTGGGACCAGGTGGTCCACCTCTGGAGGTTCTGGTCCACCTCTGGAGGTCCTGGTCCACCTCTGGTGGTTCTGGGCCCAGGTGGTCCACCTCTGGAGGTTCTGGTCCACCTCTGGAGGTCCTGGTCCACCTCTGGAGGTTCTGGGACCAGGTGGTCCACCTCTGGAGGTCCTGGTCCACCTCTAGAGGTCCTGGGACCAGGTGGTCCACCTCTGGAGGTTCTGGTCCACCTCTGGAGGTCCTGGTCCACCTCTGGAGGTTCTGGTCCACCTCTGGAGGTTCTGGGACCAGGTGGTCCACCTCTGGAGGTCCTGGTCCACCTCTGGAGGTTCTGGGACCAGGTGGTCCACCTCTGGAGGTCCTGGTCCACCTCTGGAGGTTCTGGTCCACCGCTGGAGGTTCTGGGACCAGGTGGTCCACCTCTGGAGGTTCTGGTCCACCTCTGGAGGTCCTGGTCCACCTCTGGTGGTTCTGGGCCCAGGTGGTCCACCTCTGGAGGTTCTGGTCCACCTCTGGAGGTCCTGGTCCACCTCTGGAGGTTCTGGGACCAGGTGGTCCACCTCTGGAGGTCCTGGTCCACCTCTAGAGGTCCTGGGACCAGGTGGTCCACCTCTGGAGGTTCTGGTCCACCTCTGGAGGTCCTGGTCCACCTCTGGAGGTTCTGGTCCACCTCTGGAGGTCCTGGTCCCAGAGGTGGTCCAGCTCTGCTCATCACGTTGTGTCTCTTCTCAGGACCCGTCTTCTGGTGGGTCGGAGGAGCTGACGAAGGACACGCGGGTGAAGACGGAGGACGAGGCCTCAGACGGGCTCCTGATCGACGAGGACGGTGGGTCGAGGACCCGGCGGTCCACCAGAACCTCTGGTTCTGGAGGTCACGGTGAGCGCTGACCTCTGCTGTTTGTGTCTGAAGGGACCGAGCTGCTCTTCCTGGGTGAGGGCGGGGCCTCCACGGCGCCGTGGGACCAGCCGCGGCCCGACGGCGCTCCGGGGTCGCCTGCGCTCCAGTTCCCTCCGGACCTGCAGCTGAGCCGGACCTCGGAGCCCCTGGGGGGTCCGGGAGGAAGTCCGCCTGTGGAGGGGCGGGGCCTGGCCGTCTCCCGCCCCCGCCGCTTTGATGTGGACGTGGCCCCGAGCGCAGTGCCGTGGACCCAGCCTGGCCCCGCCCCCCGCCAGCCCCCAGAGGCCGCGGTGGGCCGTGGGCCGGCGCCGGGCCCCGGGGGGGGGGCCCTGGACCAGAACCGGCCCTGCCGGGACCGCCGCTTCGTCTGCAGCTGCTGCGGGAAAGGCTTCACGTCGGCGCGGAGCCTGGAGACGCACATGCGCGTCCACACTGGCGAGCGGCCCTTCGGCTGCCCCCAGTGCGGGAAACGCTTCACACAGTCGGGACACCTGAAGACGCACCGGAGCGTCCACACCGGCGAGAGGCCCTTCGCCTGCCAGCGCTGCGGGAAGAGGTTCGCCGGGAAGCAGAACCTGAGGATCCACCAGCAGAAGCACCACCCTGCCGAGAGGGGCGGGGCTTAGCCGCCTCCGCCCTTCAGAGCCACGCCCACAGGAACGATTCCTCTGTACTCTGACTTTTGTGAGTGTTCAGCCTCAAAATCAGATTATTTTTCCCACATTCAGTCCGAATGGGTCCAAAGAGCTGACGTGAGCAGCAGAACCAGGGTTTGGTGGAGACACCTGTCAGAGCTGCAGGAGGGACCAGGAGAAGGTTGGGCTCCGGTTGTGACACCTGTGAGACGCTCGGAACAGAGCAGAACACACCTGAACACAGCTGAACGTGACAGAGCAGAACACACCTGAACGTGACAGAGCAGAACACACCTGAACGTGACAGAGCAGAACACACCTGAACGTGACAGAGCAGAACACACCTGAACACACCTGAACGTGACAGAGCAGAACACACCTGAACGTGACAGAGCAGAACACACCTGAACACACCTGAACGTGACAGAGCAGAACAGATGGAGGCATCTCAGTGGGTTCGAAGTGGAAACGCTGATTTCTGCTGACGAGAAAAAGACCATCAGAGAGTGTGAAGGACGGTGTGTTCAACATTGAGAACACACTCACACACTCACTCACACACACACATTCACACACACACACACCACACACACACACACACCCCCCACACACACACACACCACACACACACAGGAACATCCTGGAGTGAATGTGTAGAAACGTCTTAGTTTGTAACACTGGTGACCAACTGAAACTTTTGTTTGCATGAAACCTCCAAAAGTATAAACTGTCCAGACACGTGAGGTTCAAGTGAAGCCACCATCAGGCTTTACTTCTGCAGTGAACCTGTTGATGCTCCAGAAGAGGGTCTGGAACTGTTGAAGCTCCAGAAGAGGGTCTGGACCGTTGAAGCTCCAGAAGAGGGTCTGGAACTGTTGAAGCTCCAGAAGAGGGTCTGGACTGGTGAAGCTCCAGAAGAGGGTCTGGAACTGGTGAAGCTCCAGAAGAGGGTCTGGAACTGTTGAAGCTCCAGAAGAGGGTCTGGAACTGTTGAAGCTCCAGAAGAGGGTCTGGACTGGTGAAGCTCCAGAAGAGGGTCTGGACTGGTGAAGCTCCAGAAGAGGGTCTGGACCGTTGAAGCTCCAGAAGAGGGTCTGGAACTGTTGAAGCTCCAGAAGAGGGTCTGGACTGGTGAAGCTCCAGAAGAGGGTCTGGAACTGGTGAAGCTCCAGAAGAGGGTCTGGAACTAAAGACTTCACCGGAAACCTTTCGTGGACTCTGCGGCCGGTGCTCTTATTTTGAAGGCGGCAGATTCCTCCCGGAACACTGAGGACGCAGGAGTCGGATATCCGGTTTTCCTGCCGTCATCGTCGTGCCGCCGAACCCGGACCCCCCTCAGACCCCCCTCGGACCCCCCCGGACCCCCCCCGGTTGCGATGGCCGCCCCCGGCAGCAGGCCGCTCCCCGAGCAGATCTCGAGCATCCTGGCGGCGCTGACGCAGGCGGCGGCGGCGGAGATCTGGAGGCTGGTGGAGGACGGCTACGAGCGGCTGCAGCGGGAGGTGTGCAGGGGCCGCAGGGAGAACAGGGACCTGCGAGAGCGCCTGCGCCTCATACAGAGCATCGTGGACCGGGGGGGGGCCCAGGGGGGGGCCCAGGAAGGAGACCAGGGGCCCCGGGACAGGAGCACCGGGGGGGAGACGGGAGAGGAGGGAGGGGGGGGCACCGGGGGGAGACGGGAGAGGAGGTGAGAGGGGGGGAGGAGCACCGGGGGGGGAGAGGAGGTGAGGGGGGGGGCACCAGGGGGAGAGGAGGTGAGGGGGGGGACGGGAGAGGAGGTGAGGGGGAGGGAGAGGAGCACTGGGGGGAGACGGGAGAGGAGGTGAGAGGGGGGGGGAGCACCGGGGGAGCACCGGGGGGAGACGGGAGAGGAGGTGAGAGGGGGGAGCACCAGGGGGAGACAGGTGAGGAGGGGGAGCACCGGGGGAGACGGGTGAGGAGGGGAGGGGGAGACGGGGGAGGAGGTGAGGGGGGGAGCACCGGGGGGGAGACAGGAGGGGGGGAGCACCGGGGGGGAGAGGAGGTGAGAGGGGGGAGCACCAGGGGGAGACGGGAGAGGAGGTGAGAGGGGGGGGCACCGGGGGGAGACGGGAGAGGAGGTGAGAGGGGGGGGCACCGGGGGGGGAGACGGGAGAGGAGGTGAGAGGGGGGGCACCGGGGGGAGAGGAGGTGAGGAGGGGGAGCACCGGGGGGAGACGGGGAGAGGAGGTGAGAGGGGGGAGCACCGGGGGGGAGACGGGAGAGGAGGTGAGAGGGGGGGAGCACCGGGGGGGAGACGGGAGAGGAGGGGGAGAGGGGGGAGCACCGGGGGGAGACAGGAGGTGAGAGGGAATGGGGGAGGGGGGGGGGGAGCACCGGGGGGGAGACAGGTGAGGAGGGGGGGAGGAGCACCGGGGGGGGAGACAGGTGGGGGAGCACCGGGGGGTGAGGGGGGTGAGAGGACGGGGGGGAGGCTGCGGGGGTCCAGCTCACCTGGGTGACAACACCCGGTGGTCTGATGGTCCTCACCCTCTTAACAAGCGTCATTCAGGCTGTAACTCAAACGTTGGAGTGAACTCTGACCTTCTTAGTCAAAACACAGATGATCTGATCAGTTTAACCCGATCAGTTTAACCAGATCAGATGTTGGTGAAGACCCGCTGATGTTCTGGTCAACAGGTTTAAACGTTTTATTTCTGCCTCGTTTCAGCTTCCTGAAGTGGTTTTGATCAAAGATGAAGACTCTGATGAAGACGTGGAGACGGTGGAGCAAGGTGAGAGAGCCAGGCTGGTCTGATGATCGGACTACATCTAGACCGATGATCAGACTACATCTAGACCGATGATCGGACCACATCTAGACCGATGATCGGACCGCATCTAGACCGATGATCGGACCGCATCTAGACCGATGATCGGACTACATCTCTTCTGATGATCGGAGGTGACGGGAACATCTGGATCGACTTGTCTTGCAGACGCCGCCAAAGCCAGTGAAGCCGGCGAGGCCGCCACGCCGCCTCCCGCCGGGCAGCGCAGCAGGCGGCGCCGGGGCGGCGGCGACAGGCGGCCGTCGCCCGAGCAGCCGGCGAAGAAGAGCGGATACGTGCTGGACCCCCCCGGCCCCGACCCCGGGCCCCCCGGCCCCTACGAGGAGCCGCACGCCGCCGAGCCGCTCTGCTCCTACGGCGCCCCCGACGACCTGCAGGTCCAGGAGTGCCCGCAGGCCCCGCCCCCCGGCGCCGCCGAGCCCGCGGCGTTCTTCGGCGAGGGCGCCGCGGTGGAGCCGGACTTCGGGCTGATGTGGGACAAGCAGCTGAAGGCGCAGCTGGCGTTGGCCCACTTCCAGCCCGGCGAGGGCGAGGGCGACGCCTTCGGCCTCCGGCTGGTGAGCGTGGCGGGCTCCGTGTCCGCCGACTCCCAGCTGTCCGAGAGCGGCAGCTCCGGGTTCGAGTACGACAACGCGGACGCCGCCGGCTTCTCGCTGCAGCAGGCGGGCGGCGGGGGGCGGGGCAAGCGCTTCCTGTGCTCCGTCTGCAACCGGACGTACGCCACGTCTCAGAACCTGGAGGTGCACATGCGCATCCACACGGGCGAGCGCCCCTTCAGCTGCGAGCAGTGCGGCAAGAAGTTCACGCAGTCGGCGCACCTGAAGTCGCACAGCAGCATCCACTCGGGCGAGCGGCCGCACCCCTGCAGGGTCTGCGCCCGCAGCTTCATCGTCAGGTACAGCCTGAAGCTGCACATGAAGAAGTGCCACCCCGACGTCCCCAACGAGTGACGGAGGCCCCGCCCTCAGGGGCGAAGAGTCTTCACGTCTGTCCAGACGGTTGTAAAATAGTCACATTTTCTAAACGTCTTTGATATTCACAGACAACTGAACATTTATATCGTGTGCGTTGATGTTTTGGTGAAAGGGTTAAATTACTGTCGTGAACTGAATAAAACACCTGAACACCTGAGACGCTTCCTAAACCTTTGAGGAACTCTAAATACTTCAGTGTTTGCCCAGAACCTCCACAGATCACACCAGTCCTGTTTCAGTAAAGATATTATAATAAAAATAACAATAATAATGATGTATTTTTCGACTTAATATTCGATTTTATTTTAAAAACAAATCAAATATATGAGAACTTGGAGGAACACGTACCTGCAGTACAGTCGTGGTTCCACCAGGCGTCGCTGCCGCGCCGCTGCTGTCACTTTAGAGCAGCGAAGAAGAAAGTGATCGATATTGATTATCGGAGGAACTGGAGTCATCGATGCGGTAAAGCTTTTTCTGTGTGCCTCTGATTGATGTAAAAAAAATAATACAAGTATTTATTTACCTTTACACGAAAGAAACGAGCCTCCGTCGAGTTCATCAGACCGCTACCGAAGAACCTAAATAATAAAGATACACAAATGTTTAAGTATTTAAACACATATTTAAGTGTTTAAGTACATATTTCAGTGTTTAAGAACATATTTAAGTACATATGTAGCTATTTAAGTGCCACAGATCGATTATTTAAACAGTTTTGTTGCGCAGGTCTTCGCGCATGCGCCCTCGGTCTTTCCGGCTCCAGAGGCGTTGACGTCTCGTGTCGTCCAGGTGAAGCCGAGCAGCCGCTGACCTCTGACCCCTGACCCCTGACCCCGACCCATGGCCCCCGCCTCCTTCCACTCGCAGCTCGCCTCCCTCCTGGAGGCCCTGGCCGCGCAGATCTGCCGGCTGGTGGACGGAGGCTTCTCGGAGCTGCGCTCGGAGAACCAGCAGCTGCGGAGCCGCCTGCGGCTCATCGAGCCCCGCGGGGCCGGGGACGGGGGCCCCGGGGCCGGGGACGGGGGGCCGCGGCGCCCGGGGGGGAGGAGGAGGAGGACCAGGACCCCGAGAGGTACACACACACACACACACACACACACACACACACACAGTACAGGTACACACACTGATACACACACACACACTGATACACACACACACACTGATACACACAGTAGAGATGCACACACTGATACACACGCAGGTACACGCACACACTGATACATACAGATATATACACGGTGAAGATACACACACACAGTAGAGGTACACACACACTGATACACACACACAGTAGAGGTACACACACACTGATACACACACACAGATGTACACAGAGGTACACACACAGATACACACAGAGTAGAGATATACACACAGGTACACACACAGAGTAGAGATACACACAGAAACACACACACAGATATACACACAAATATACACACACATAGAGTAGAGATACACACAGATACACACACAAATATACACACACATAGAGTAGAAATACACACAAATACACACACATATAGAGATACACACACAAATATACACACACATAGAGTAGAGATACACACAGATACACACACAAATATACACACACAGAGTAGAAATACACACAGATACACACACAGATATACACACAAATATACACACACAGAGTAGAGATACACACACAAATATACACACATAGAGTAGAGATACACACAGATACACACACAAATATACACACAAATATACACACACATAGAGTAGAGATACACACACAAATATACACACACATAGAGTAGAGATACACACACAAATATACACACACATAGAGTAGAGATACACACACAAATATACACACACATAGAGTAGATACACACAGATACACACACAAATATACACACACAGAGTAGAGATACACACACAAATATACACACACATAGAGTAGAGATACACACAGATACACACACAAATATACACACACATAGAGTAGAGATACACACACAAATATACACACACATAGAGTAGAGATACACACAGATACACACACAAATATACACACACATAGAGTAGAGATACACACACAAATATACACACACATAGAGTAGAGATACACACAGATACACACACAAATATACACACACATAGAGTAGAGATACACACACAAATATACACACACATAGAGTAGAGATACACACAGATACACACACAAATATACACACACATAGAGTAGAGATACACACACAAATATACACACACATAGAGTAGAGATACACACACAAATATACACACACATAGAGTAGAGATACACACAGATACACACACAAATATACACACAAATATACACGCACAGAGTAGAGATACACACACAAATATACACACATAGAGTAGAGATACACACACATAGAGTAGAGATACACACAGATACACACACAAATATACACACACACCCTTCCAACCGCTGACAGCGGGCACGTTGCTGCACTCCACACGTTTGATGACATCATCGCTGTCGGTTCCTCAGGCGGAGTGGCGGCGTCCTCGGGTCCCGCTCAGGGGGGCGGAGCCTCGTGGCCCCCGGCGGGCTCCGCCCACGCCGACGCGCCCCTCACGGTAAGACGGTGGAGAGCGCCCGGCGCCGGAGGAGCAGCGCGGCTCAGTGTGACTGTCTTTTAGGCCACGCCCACCACCAGCGCCAGGGCGGCGACTCCCACCATCAAGACGGAGGACGGCGGCGAGCCGTGGCCCGAGCGAGGCCGCCAGGAGCTCATCGGCGCTGTTGGCGAGGGGACGGAAGCCCCACCCACCTCCATCAAACAGGAAGTGGAGGAGGAGGCCGAGGGCTCGCCGTGCCCTGATTGGCTGAGCCAGGACGGGACCACCTCCTGCTGGTCGAGCCAGCCCGACTCCGCCCCCAGCCTGGACGCCTGGAGGGAGGAGCCGGGCCACGCCTTCGAGGTGGACGTCGCCGTGGGCGTTTCCTCCGACCCCGGGGGCGGCGGCTTCTCTTTGAGCGAGGGGGCGGCGGCGGCGCCGTTCCCCGCGAGGAAGGAGGGGCCGAGCGGCGGCGGGCGGGCAGGGGGCGGGGCCAGGGCGTTCGTGTGCACCTGCTGCGGTAAGACGCTGGCGTCGCTGAAGAACCTGAACACGCACATGCGCGTGCACACGGGCGAGAAGCCCTTCGCCTGCGCGCGCTGCGGGAAGCGCTTCTCCGACCCCAGCAACCTGAAGCGCCACCAGAGCGTGCACACGGGCGAGAAGCGCTACGGCTGCGTCCACTGCGGCAAGCGCTTCGCCCAGTCGGGCTCGCTCAAGGTGCACATGAGCGTCCACTCCGACTGCAAACAGTTCCGCTGCTCCTCCTGCGGGAAGACCTTCATCTCCGGCGCCCACCTGCGCCGCCACGCCGCCGCGCACGCCGCCGAGAGGGAGCGCCCCTGCCCCCTCCTTCTGATCAGAACCTTTAACGGGTCGATGCAGCCGAGCCTGAACGCCACACGAGAACAAACGAATCGGGATTAACGACAAACTATCGTCCAATGTGAGACGTGTATGTGAACAGCTGCGGCCTCCTGCCGCCAGGGGGCGACGTACGAGCGTTTTTACTGATGTTTTAACACTTCGCTAAACGAGGCCGAAGCTCCAGAGACGAACGTGTTAAACTAATAAAATCAATAAAGTCGTCGTGAATATGCGAGTGAACACGTAGAAGGTCTCTGAGATCAGACGTGAAGATTCAGTTTGGAGCCCAAAGGTTGGAAAGTTTATCATAATCTTTATTATCATCTTCTAACGATACCTGATCAATACAAACGATCAGCTGTGTGCTGGAGGGCCGAAGAGACCCTGGAAATAAATACTGATCAATAACAAGCAAATGGGGCTTCAGGTTAAAATTTTAAAGTATTAAAAGTAATAAAAAAGACAATGTGACAAACACCTGATTCTGACAGGAAGCCCCGCCCCTGTCGGCAATTGGTCCGTCATAACACAGGGGGCGGGGCTTAGCTTCTCTGCAGCCAATCAGCTTTGACAAACTCATCAGAGCCAAAACAAAAGAGAATTTTAGTTTCTCAGATTCAGAATTTGTCGATACGACGAAAGTTTCTTGATTAACTGAAGATTAAAAAAGTGCTTTTGTTTCTTTAAAGTTTTGACAAAAGAGTCTAAAACTGCTGAATATTAAAAATAGTCTCCTCCAGGACGACCTTCCTTCAGCTCCGAGTACGTGTGTGTGAGTGAGTGTGTTTGTGTGAGATAGAGAGTGTGTGAGTGTGTGTGTGAGAGAGTGTGTGAGTGTGTGTGTGAGATAGAGTGTGTGTGTGAGTGTGTGTGTGAGAGAGTGTGTGAGTGTGTGTGTGAGATAGAGTGTGTGAGTGTGTGTGTGAGATAGAGTGTGTGTGTGAGTGTGTGTGTGAGTGTGTGTGTGAGAGAGTGTGTATGTGTGTGTGAGGCCCTCAGGTGAAGGAGCTGAAGGTGTCGAGGGTGCGTCAGATTCCATCTTCCATCACTCGTTCCTCGAGGTGATGTCCTGCAACAGTCGGAGCGTCAGTGTTTTTAGTCGTGGACAGAACAAAGACAACGGCGGCGACCGCCTCTCACCTCCGTCTTGGCCCGCCTCCACCCGCCCAGCGGCCCCGCCCTGGTCACACCTGGGGGGACAGAACCAGTGAGGGAAGATGAGGCCCCTCCCCCTGACGCTGTGAGGCCCCTCCCCCTGACGCTGTGAGGCCCCTCCCCCTGACGCTGTGAGGCCCCTCCCCCTGACGCTGTGAGGCCCCTCCCCCTGACGCTGCTCACACTTACACGTGAAGGCGGTGGCGACCCCATACGCCACTGACGCCGCGGCGGCGCTCCACAAGAGACACCTGCACAGGTACAGACAGTCCTGGTCACATGACCCACGGGCCAAGCTGCGTGTGTAACCGTGTTCAGCACGTTTTACCCAGACATCAAAGCGGTGAGGATGAAGACGGCGAAGATCAAAGGCAGGAAGCTTTTCACGGTGGTGCCTGAAACAAACAGGAAGTTGAGTGTGCGGCAGCGCAGGTGGGCAGGAAGTGGCAGCTCACCTGTGCGCTCAGGGGAGGCGCTGCAGCACGAGTACACCTGCGAGGGGGGCGGGACTTCGGCCAGGCCGGCCGACGGCTGCCAGATCTCTGAACAGATCTCCTCCTGGATCAGGACCCTTGGGGGCGGGGCCATCGTGTCGGGAGGGGGCGGGGCCACCTTGTCGGGAGGGGGCGGGACCTCGGTGTGGTCTACAGGAGAAGCAGTGACCTTTGACCCTCGGCCGTGGGAGGGGCCTCAGCTGTCCAGCGGACGTCCGTTACTGACCGTACGTGAACCCGTGACCTCGGGCGGCGGCGGCATCCAGCTCGGACCCGGTGGAGGCGCTGTCGGCGCCAGCGCGGTCCCAGCCCCGGTCCTCCGGCCCGAAGACGCCTCTGAAGACCTTCTGGTCCAACCACGACTGGCAGCTCTCCGTCACGCCGCCCAGCAGGCGCGCCAGGGCGCCAGGCGGGCGCCGCCGCCGCCGGAACACCCTGAGGGGGGAGGCGGAGACACTTTATGACCCTGTAGGAACAAAGACCCTCAGTGACTGTGAGGACAAACACCGGGGTTGCCTAGCAACCGGGGTGGACGTCACCGCTGGGCCCCAAACGCACCACGAGTCACAGACGAAGAATTTCACAGTCGAGTTTGGAGGAGGATGACATCATCACCATAAAGTGTGTGAGTGTGTGTGTGAGTGAGTGTGTGTGTGTGTGTGAGAGTGTGTGAGTGTGTGTGAGAGTGTGTGTGAGTGTGTGTGTGAGTGAGTGTGTGTGTGTGAGAGTGTGTGAGTGTGTGTGAGAGTGTGTGTGTGAGTGAGTGAGTGTGTGTGAGTGAGTGTGTGTGTGAGTGTGTGTGTGAGTGTGTGAGTATCGTGTGTGTGTGTGAGAGTGTGTGTGAGTGAGTGTGTGAGTATCTGTGTGTGTGTGTGTTAGTATCTGTGTGTGTGTGTGAGTGTGTGTGTGTGTGAGAGAGTGTGTGAGTGTGTGAGAGTGTGTGAGTGAGTGTGTGTGTGTATCTATGTGTGTGAGTGTGTATCTGTGTGTTTGTATCTGTGCATATGTATCTGTGTGTGTATCTGTGTGTGTATCTGTGTGAGTGTGTGTGTCCCACCTGACCAGGGTCTCCTTGTAGGACACGCTGGTCTCACAGGGCGTGAGGGACACGTTCCCGTGGTCGTCCCAGGTGAAGCTGTCCTCGGTGACGCTGTAGTAGCCGTTGGTCAGGAGGCGCGGCGAGCGGCGGCAGGAGCTGAGGGGGCCGCCGTCGGGGGACGAGGAGCAGATGTAGGACGAGTCGGGAGACAGCAGAGACACGTCCAGGCTGAGGGGACAACATCTGGACACTAAGCTCAGCTCCTGCTTCTGTCCAACACCTGAGGAGACCCTCTCACCTGGGACAGGCTCCGCCCCTCCTCAGACGACGCTTGATGGGAGAACCTGAACAGGAGCAGAGGTTAGTGTCCAGATGTTAGAGTGTCCAGATGTTGGGTGTACAGAGGTTAGAGTGTCCAGAGGTTAGAGTGTCCAGATGTTAGAGTGTCCAGAGGTTAGAGTGTCCAGATGTTAAAGTGTCCAGAGGTTAGAGTGTCCAGAGGTTAGAGTGTCCAGATGTTAAAGTGTCCAGAGGTTAAAGTGTCCAGAGGTTAGAGTGTCCAGAGGTTAGAGTGTCCAGATGTTAAAGTGTCCAGAGGTTAAAGTGTCCAGAGGTTAGAGTGTCCAGAGGTTAGAGTGTCCAGAGGTTAGAGTGTCCAGAGGTTAGAGTGTCCAGATGTTAAAGTGTCCAGAGGTTAAAGTGTCCAGAGGTTAGAGTGTCCAGAGGTTAGAGTGTCCAGAGGTTAGAGTGTCCAGATGTTAAAGTGTCCAGATGTTAAAGTGTCCAGAGGTTTGAGTATCCAGAGGTTCAAGTGTCCAGATGTTAAAGTGTCCAGATGTTAAAGTGTCCAGATGTTAAAGTGTCCAGAGGTTAGAGTGTCCAGAGGTTCAAGTGTCCAGATGTTAAAGTGTCCAGAGGTTAGAGTGTCCAGAGGTTCAAGTGTCCAGATGTTAACATCTAACAGAACATTCAGTAGAAAAGACGACGTACTTGTGACGGCTCCTGAGAAGAACATGTTTGGCTGCGTCTACACGTCCTCTTGAGGTCTGTGAGCACCAGACACACACACAAAAATACACAACACACACAAACACACACACAAGACACAAAAAGAGAAACACAGGTCAGAACATACCTGGAGGGACTGTGTTCATCTGAGGACTAATGCAGACTGCTGTGAGTGTTTGGGGCAGCAGGGGTGTGTGTGTGTGAGTGTGTGTGTGACTGAGTGTGTGTGACTGAGTGTGTGTGTGTGAGTGTGTGTGTGACTGAGTGTGTGTGTGTGAGTGTGTGTGTGACTGAGTGTGTGTGTGTGAGTGAGTGAGTGTGTGTGAGTGTGAGAGTGTGTGTGTGACTGAGTGTGTGTGTGTGAGTGAGTGAGTGTGTGTGTGTGAGTGAGTGAGTGTGTGTGTGTGAGTGAGTGAGTGTGTGTGTGTGAGTGAGTGAATGAGTGAGTGAGTGTGTGAGTGTGTGTGTGTCTGTGTGAATGAGTGAGTGTGTGAGTGAGTGTATGAGTGTGTGAGTGAGTGTGTGTGTGTGTGTGAGTGAGTGAGTGTGTGTGTGTGTGTGTGTGAGTGAGTGAGTGTGTGTTAGTCATTATGTGTGAGTGTGTGTGTGTGTGTGAGTGAGTGTATGTGTGTGTGTGAGTGAGTGAGTGAGTGTGTGAGTGAGTGTATGAGTGTGTGAGTGAGTGAGTGTGTGTGTGTGAGTGAGTGAGTGTGTGTGTGTGTGTGAGTGAGTGTATGTGTGTGTGTGAGTGAGTGAGTGTGTGTTAGTCAGTGTATGTGTGAGTGTATGAGTGTGTGAGTGAGTGAGTGAGTGTGTGTGTGAGTGAGTGAATGAGTGAGTGAGTGTGTGAGTGTGTGTGTGTCTGTGTGAATGAGTGAGTGTGTGAGTGAGTGTATGAGTGTGTGAGTGAGTGTGTGTGTGTGTGTGAGTGAGTGAGTGTGTGTGTGTGTGTGTGTGAGTGAGTGAGTGTGTGTTAGTCAGTGTATGTGTGAGTGTGTGTGTGTGTGTGAGTGAGTGTATGTGTGTGTGTGAGTGAGTGAGTGAGTGTGTGAGTGAGTGTATGAGTGTGTGAGTGAGTGAGTGTGTGTGTGAGTGAGTGAGTGTGTGTGTGTGTGAGTGAGTGTATGTGTGTGTGTGAGTGAGTGAGTGTGTGTTAGTCAGTGTATGTGTGAGTGTATGAGTGTGTGAGTGAGTGAGTGAGTGTGTGTGTGAGTGAGTGAATGAGTGAGTGAGTGTGTGAGTGTGTGTGTGTCTGTGTGAATGAGTGAGTGTGTGAGTGAGTGTATGAGTGTGTGAGTGAGTGTATGTGTGTGTGTGAGTGAGTGAGTGTGTGTTAGTCAGTGTATGTGTGAGTGTGTGTGTGTGAGTGTGTGAGTGAGTGAGTGTGTGTGTATGTGTGAGTGAGTGAGTGTGTGTTAGTCAGTGTATGTGTGAGTGTGTGTGTGTGAGTGTGTGAGTGTGTGTGTGAGAGTGTGTGAGAGTCAGTCTGAGCTCTGTTACCATGGAGCCTGTTCCCGTGGCAACGGCGTCTCGTCCTCTGTCTTTGTGTCCTGGGGAGAAGGGACAGGGGGCGGGGCTATGAGGTCACACTTCCTGTCAGTGCTGCTGGACGCCTGACCACAGGAAGTGACATCAGAGGAGGGCTGACGCGTTTGAGAGATCTGCTACAGTCAAGCCTGAACTGGGGGGGGTGAAGGGGGGTGAGGGGGGTTAAAGGAGGGGGTGAGGGGGGTTAAAGGAGGGGAGGGGGGTGAGGGGGGGGTTAAAGGGGGGGGGGGGTGAGGGGGGGGGGTGAAGGGGGGTTAAAGGAGGGGGTGAGGGGGGGTTAAAGGAGGGGGTGAGGGGGGGGGTTAAAGGAGGGGGTGAGGGGGGGGGTTAAAGGGGGGGGTGAGGGGGGGCACAGGAAACTGAAACCTTCCTCCTCAAACGTGCACACAAGCAGAGACCAGTGAAGAAGAAAAGGTGGAAGAATCACACAGACCCTCCCCCCTCACTCCCCCCTCCCTCACCCCCTCACCCCTCTTCCCAGCATGCCTTGCGGCGGCTGCTGATGTTGGAGGAAATGACGTCATCGTCAGCATCAGCACCACTTTGTTGTTTCCAGATTTTAACTGCAAACTTCTTCAGTCTCAGAATAATCTTGTTATTAAACTCAACATTACCGTTTACTTTCGTTTACCGACGTCCACGCTTCTTCTTTTATTGAGTTAGAGGGTTTAAAACTGAATCTGAACGTGTTTAGTTTCGTTTAAAAACGTCACAACTCTTAAATAATTTCACGTTACTTTTACCCACTAATTTTTTAAAGATAAAGTTTAAATAATTCTCAAAGAAAACATCGATTTAAGTGTTAATTTCTTTAAATAAGTGACGGAAGATAAAAAGAAACGCTGCCCTGTTGTATTTTTGTAACGTTTATTTGGTCTAAACTTCAAATTCCGTGAAGAAAAAGGAGCTCACCAGTGTCCAGCGGAGCAGAATGATCCTGTTTTCGTTCTTCTTTTTGATTTTATTTGTTTTTTTTTGTTTCTTTTTCGTTTTTGCGGTTGAGCCCCGCAACGCTGACCGGAACCTCCCTCACCGGAAACAGGCTGCGTCAAAATAAAACCCTCAGAACCGAACTTCCGCCCCTCTACTTCACCGTAAAAGCTTCAAAATATCATTTCATAAAATATAATTTTGTAAAACATTTATTGTTTTAATAAGTGCTCTGTTTTCGTTTTGGTGCGTGAAAATGCTGTGAAAAAAGCACAATACCTTATAAAAATGTAAAGATATTAGACATTAACATGATAATAAAAAAACGTTGCTATACTATAAAGATAACATAAATTATAAATGATCCAAAATAAGCGTTTATATTTACTCTGTTTGTTGACAACATTTACATCAGCTGCACCAGCACTCCTCTATGAATATCTACAGCTTTTATTTTGATAGGACAAACGACAGCTTCCTGTTTGATTGTAACTGTTTGAATAAAAACAATAACCCGTTTTCATCAGGGTCCCCTGTCCTCCCGTAGACCCCAGATTCAGCTCTGGATCGATCAGTGTCCAATAATGTATTGATAAGCCGGCATGGTCAGGTGATGGTGGCGTGTATGTCCCGCGTCATGTTGGACTTCTCCTTCAGCCTGGACAGCAGCAGCGAGTGCTGCACCACCCCCATCCTCACGTGCATCTGGACCAGCTCCTGCTTCAGACGCGTCAGGCTGCGCCGGATCCTCACCACCGGAGCTGCACACACACACACATTAATACACACACATTAATGCACACACACACATTAATACACACACACACATTAATACACACACATTAATACACACACACACAGAACCGTTACATCATCATGTTTTCAGGAGGAAACTCCTTCAAGACTTAAATGAACTATTGAAACATTGAGGACCTCTCTCTCTCACTCACACACACACACACACACACACCTCCGTCCGACATGCTGGAGTCTCTGTCCTTTATCTCCTGTTCGATCTTCTTCACCTCGTCACTGATCTGAAACACAACGTTGTTTCATCAGGGTGGATTCTCTGTTCTGTCATTAATCCAGAAGTGACCTTTGACCCTTCCACATCTGGTGATGAACCTCTGGTTACAGTTCCCTGATGGTGTGTTCACTGACCTCTCTCAGCTCCTGCCTCTTCTCCATCACGCGTGTGTTGGCCTGTTGGCAGCGCTCCTGTTCCTGGAAGAGAGCAGCGTTGAGCGTGTGGCCCCAGGAGCCATGTGAGTGTGTGTGAGTGTGTGAGAGTGTGTGAGTGTGTGTGTTTGTTACCTGGTGCAGTCTGGCCCGGACACTGCGGTACTCCTGGATGAGCGGCTCCAGCTGTTTACTGATGTACTTCTCTCTGCTGCTCACCTTCTCCAGAGCTTTACTGAGGTCCTGCTGCAGCCGGGACAGGTAGCTCTGCACACACACACACATTTATACACACACATCTGTGTACTTCTATCTTACTCAGTCCCTGAATTCTGACCCAACTCAACCAGTCTTGACCCTCACTTTGATAATAAAATGAAAATTTTGGTTCTCAGAACACAGCACGTACAAGAACACACACGCACGCGCGCGCACGCACGCACACACACACACACACACACCTTGGAGTCCTCTGTCAGGGACTTGATTGCGTCGTTGTGTTGATGCATCTGATCCAGGTGACTCCTCCACTGCTGCACATCAACACACATTTTCAGTTTTGCTCTTTATTTTCCATAAATGTGACCTGACCCACACCAGGACCAGGACCAGGACCAGGACCAGGACCAGGACCAGGACCAGGCCCAGCTGAGCTCCACCTTGTTGTCCGTCCTGGTGTTGACCTTCAGCTGCATCAGGACTCGCTCCACCTCCAGATTCCACTCAGCTGCGTCGACCGACGACTCCAAGACCTCGTCTTTTGTGGCTCCTTCAGGCTCCTGTCAGACGAGACACAGCTTGTTCTGGCTCAGCTCCAACCATCAACCATCATCTCAACCATCATCTCCAACCATCCGCCCCTTCAACCATCCTGTACACTCACGGTGGTTTGAAGCTTCAGGGTGTCCAGGTCCAGCACATCTTCATCATCATCAGGTTCCTCCAGACATCACAAACACACATTAAAGCACTCAAGAGACAGGACACACACACACACACACGTAGAGCTGCCCCTACCATCTCCTCCTCCTCCTCCACCCTGCTGAGCGTGAGCTCAGCGTCATCCTCTACGATCGACTCTTCTTCTGTGGTTTCTGTGGGATATTTTGGTCTGTAGGAAGAGAGAGGAGGTCAAAGCACGACCTGGAGGAGGAGCGCCCCCTGCTGGCGGCGGACCACAAGGACTGTCTGCTCTAAGAAAGCTTCATATTATCCTAAGGTGTGCTCACACACACACACACACTCACACACACTTCCCCCGTGGTCACACACGCTCAGTAGAAGGCAGCAGGCTCTGGTCCGTACCTCCTGAAGGTGAAGCCCGTCCTCTTCAGCGCCTCATCAGCCAGCCGCTCCAGCACGAAGCAGACGTGTTCCCCAGAACCAGACCTGAGCTTGGAGGGGGGGAAGTCCACTTTGACCCCCTGAGAGAGAGCAGAGGGTCACTTACCTGAGTGTGTGTGTGAGTGAGTGTGTGTGTGTATGTGTGAGTGAATGTGTGTGTCAGTGTGTGTGTGTGTGTGTGTGTCGGTCCTACAAAAGCCCGCAGCTCTGTCAGGATGTTGGACACGCTGGTGTTGGGTTCGTCGTACTCCAGAGGTTCGGGGAAGGGCCGCCCTGCCGTGTTGATGAGCCAGGCAGCCGTGATGAGGAACACGTAGAACTGCTCACCTGGGTTGGACGTCAGGTGAGGGCTGGACACGAAGTAATGTCTGCAAGAGGGACGGGGGGCGTCAGCAGGTGGACCCTGGGATCACCTCACCACCTCCACCTGTCCAGCCCACGCTGAGCCTCAGGTGTGTCACCTGTGTGTGTGTCACCTGTGTGTGTCACCTGTGTGTGTGTGTACCTGTGTGTGTGTGTCACCTGTGGGTGTGTCACCTGTGTGTGTGGGTACCTGTGTGGGTGTGTCACCTGTGTGTGTGTACCTGTGTGTGTGTGTCACCTGTGTGTGTGTGTGTGACCTGTGTGTGTGTGTACCTGTGTGTGTGTACCTGTGTGTGTGTCACCTGTCTGTGTGTCACCTGTGTGTGTCACCTGTGTGTGTACCTGTGTGTGTACCTGTGTGTGTGTGTACCTGTGTGTGTGTGTCACCTGTGGGTGTGTCACCTGTGTGTGTGGGTACCTGTGTGGGTGTGTCACCTGTGTGTGTGTACCTGTGTGTGTGTGTCACCTGTGTGTGTGTGTGTCACCTGTGTGTGTGTCACCTGTGTGTGTATGTCACCTGTGTGTGTGTGTGTCACCTGTGTGTGTGTACCTGTGTGTGTGTGTCACCTGTGCGTGTGTGTCACCTGTGTGTGTGTGTCACCTGTGTGTGTCACCTGTGTGTGTGTCACCTGTGTGTGTGTCACCTGTGTGGGTGTACCTGTGTGTGTGTCACCTGTGTGTGTGTGTACCTGTGCGTGTCACCTGTGTGTGTGTGTGTGTCACCTGTGTGTGTGTCACCTGTGTGTGTATGTACCTGTGTGTGTCACCTGTGTGTGTACCTGTGTGTGTGTACCTGTGTGTGTGTGTACCTGTGTGTGTGTACCTGTGTGTGTGTACCTGTGTGTGTGTGTACCTGTGTGTGTACCTGTGTGTGTGTACCTGTGTGTGTACCTGTGTGTGTGTACCTGTGTGTGTGTGTCACTTGTGTGTGTACCTGTGTGTGTGTGTCACTTGTGTGTGTACCTGTGTGTGTCACCTGTGTGTGTGTGTCACCTGTGTGTGTACCTGTGTGTGTGTCACCTGTGTGTGTACCTGTGTGTGTCACCTGTGTGTGTGTGTCACCTGTGTGTGTACCTGTGTGTGTGTGTCACCTGTGTGTGTACCTGTGTGTGTGTCACCTGTGTGTGTACCTGTGTGTGTGTGTCACCTGTGTGTGTACCTGTGTGTGTGTCACCTGTGTGTGTACCTGTGTGTGTCACCTGTGTGTGTGTGTCACCTGTGTGTGTACCTGTGTGTGTGTGTCACCTGTGTGTGTACCTGTGTGTGTGTCACTTGTGTGTGTACCTGTGTGTGTCACCTGTGTGTGTGTGTCACCTGTGTGTGTACCTGTGTGTGTGTGTCACCTGTGTGTGTACCTGTGTGTGTGTCACTTGTGTGTGTCACCTGTGTGTGTACCTGTGTGTGTGTACCTGTGTGTGTCACCTGTGTGTGTACCTGTGTGTGTGTGTCACCTGTGTGTGTACCTGTGTGTGTGTCACTTGTGTGTGTCACCTGTGTGTGTACCTGTGTGTGTGTGTCACCTGTGTGTGTACCTGTGTGTGTGTACCTGTGTGTGTCACCTGTGTGTGTACCTGTGTGTGTGTGTCACCTGTGTGTGTACCTGTGTGTGTGTGTCACCTGTGTGTGTACCTGTGTGTGTGTCACTTGTGTGTGTCACCTGTGTGTGTGTCACCTGTGTGTGTACCTGTGTGTGTGTCACCTGTGTGTGTACCTGTGTGTGTGTGTCACCTGTGTGTGTACCTGTGTGTGTACCTGTGTGTGTACCTGTGTGTGTACCTGTGTGTGTGTGTCACCTGTGTGTGTACCTGTGTGTGTGTCACCTGTGTGTGTACCTGTGTGTGTGTCACCTGTGTGTGTGTCACTTGTGTGTGTACCTGTGTGTGTGTACCTGTGTGTGTGTGTCACCTGTGTGTGTACCTGTGTGTGTGTGTCACCTGTGTGTGTACCTGTGTGTGTGTGTCACCTGTGTGTGTGTGTGACCTGTGTGTGTCACCTGTCTGTGTGTCACCTGTGTGTGTACCTGTGTGTGTGTCACCTGTGTGTGTACCTGTGTGTGTACCTGTGTGTGTGTGTCACCTGTGTGTGTACCTGTGTGTGTACCTGTGCGTGTCACCTGTGCGTGTCACCCGTGCAGCCTCAGGTGACACCCGCAGGTGAGCGGCTCCTACCTGGACAGGCCCCTCGCCACGCTGTGCTTGGCCAGCACCTGGTCCTCGTAACGCAGCAGCTTCAGCTTCTCCAGCAAAGCTTCCATCGCGGAGAAGACCCCGTACTCCGCTCCGGGACCACGCTCCTCCGCCATCGCCCCTCGGGGCCCGGGGGCTGGAGAAGAGGCTTCGGGAGGAGATGCAGCCTTTTGGAGTCTTTACCGGGGTTTGTTTGGTTTCTGTTTCCTAGCAACGGCTGCTAAAGCTACTAGCCTGCGAGCCTCTGCTGCTGATGCTATCCGGAAGGAAGTAGTCCGAATGAGGACCGGGAACTCGACACAGCCTCCGAAACACCACCGTGAGATTAAGAAGTCATCGAATTACAGCTCCGGTCGACTTGACCAAGTGTAACTTTATTTCCTGACGCTACAATCTGCAGACAATGCTAACGCTGCTAACGCTGCGCAGGAGACGCACTTCCGCCCATAACGAGAGTGTTTCCGGCTCTTTCAGAATAAAGGTCTTCATTCCGCTCTCGGGCTCTTTCATTAAAATAGTGTTTAATTTAAATACTCGAGTCTTTCTTGTCAGCCTCCGCTTTTATAAACCTCTACATGAAAACTGTAATTAACATGATCAATAGTATGTTTTAATGTTTAGTTGAGCACTGGTCATTTTAAATTGATTTTGTCCTCACATGACTTTAGTCGTTGACTCGTCTGTAGTCTGTATCGGTGCTGTTCTGCCTGTCTCACGTCCTGAGTCTTAATGGTGTCCTCACGTGGAGCAACTGAGTCATCCCTGGTCAGTGTCTCAACCAGGACATGACTAACTTCCCTCCCGAGCTGCAGCAGGAGGTGCTGACAGGCCCGACTGTGTCACCTTTCCAAGTTTGGTGAAGGATCCACAACACTAAAATTAGACAGGACAGCTGACACGCACATGTGCAGCCCACGCTCATATTTATAATAACCCCCGGATCTCACCATCAATGAAACTTTCAAAAGTGGATTAAATGTCCCAGACTGCTGCGCTGCTATTTTAGTTAAGACCCAATAAACCCTTTAAAGTCTGAGGGGAATGAAACAAGAACAAAGGGTTGAAACATCATTTATGAACGATAAATACATAAACAACAACAGTCCCAGGTTTTTGTTGTGCATCTTTATCAAGTTCACACGTGTTTGAGGAGAATTTTACTCATATAAAAAGAATATAAAATGAATAATGTCCCCCGCGGTGCAAACAGAAGCTCACATCAGTAGATTTCATAAATTAAAAGGTTGTAAAATAACAGCTGACTGAAACAATGAGTCAGGTGGGATATAAAGTGGCTCACAACACACAGTTATTAAACAAAGCCAAACGCTTAAATGCAGGAAGTTGACATTTCAAAATAAGACACAAGCGTCTGCAGAAAAGACCAGAAACCATCCTGATCAAACCATCAGGATGTTCCCGGAACTTTAAAAGAGAAGTTTCTGAGCTAGCAGCAACACCAAAAAAACAAAAACAACAACAAAAATAAAACACATTCACTCCAAACTCAGCAGGATAAAAGCATCGAAGCCTCAGACGACCACTTCCTGTCTGGAGGAAGCAGATCCGTCTGTCACAGAAAGAAGTCATGCAGACATTTGACCATCCCAGTTGTCCTACAGAGAACGTGTTTGTGACTCTGGTTGTTGTCACCGGGGGGGGCTTCAGCCTCCTGGTTCTGCTGAACTGAGCGGCGCCACACCAACATGCATTCAGCTGCGTCCTGAAGAGACGCAGCAGCGACTGACCCTCGTTTGATCAGAACTGTTAAAAACCTTTGAAGAATGTAGAATGTAGAATGTAAAAAGTCCCGTCCTCATCTACTGCCCCCCCGGCTGCTCACACCCAACCCCAGCGGTGCTTTTACTTTGTAAACGATGCCCAGTTCCACGACCTTTGACCTTCGTTTTCCTTCCCAGACTTTAACATCGGCCCCGTTTGTGCAAATGATCTTCAGACTTTCGAACCCTCAAATCTGTTTCTTACTTAAATACGTTCAGCAGAAAAGCTCTGACAGTCTTTTCACACTGTTGTTTCCCCCAAATAAATATAATAAACCTCATAATTTACTTTTCTAAACTTTTACATTCTCCACGAGAAACACACTTTAGATGAGATCGACACTAATCCTCCATCGTTTCTCACATCGAGGATGTTTCTGAAATATTTATCCTTAATTCTGTTTGTCGTAATTCCGCATCGTTAACTGAATCGTCAGGTCGACCAATCACGCGGCCCTCCTGAACCCGGAGCTCCGCCCCTTCCCCGCCTGACCCCGTCGTCCTACTCTCCTACCCGGGTGGCCCCGGCCTCCTCGATGGGGCCCTCCCTCTTGGTTTCCTTGGCGACCTCGGTGTAGGCGACCCCCGGGGGGGCGGTGGGCCCCTCGGGCCCCTCGGGCCCCTCGGCCTCGGCGCCCTCCTGGCCCTCGGCCACGGCGCGCTCCTTCTTCAGCTTGATGCGGAAGGTGTCTTTGGTGGGCGCCCTCTTGGCGATGTTCTCCTTCAGGCGCTCGCCGGCCTGGTGCATCTTGTCCCGCCTCTCGGGGGGCATGACCTTCTCCCCCAGGTTGTGGAACTTGGTGCCCAGGTTGTCTTTGGTCTTGGTCATGTTCTCCTTGGAGAACGCCGCCTTCAGGCTCTCCGTGCCCTTGGCCATGGACCTCTTGATGCGCGTGGCGCGTGACGGGTCGGCCTCCTCCACGCTCAGGTACTCCTCGTCGGAGGACAGGTCAGCGGGGGCGTCGTAGGAGTCGGGCTCCATCTCCAGCCCCTCGAGGCTGACTCCCTTGGGAGACTTGGTGACCGCCACTGAGGGGACCTCCTTCTCCCCCTGCAGAGGAAACATCAGGAACAGTGAAGGTCACCACTGGAACCAGCAGAACCAGGAGAACCAGCAGAACCAGGAGAACCAGCAGAACCAGGAGAACCAGGAGAACCAGCAGAACCAGGAGAACCAAGAGAACCAGAACCTACCTACCTACCTAACATGCAGGGGGCGGGGCATGCTTGGGGGCGGGACAAGGGGAGGGGCTCTTCATTCTGACCTGGTTGTGGACTCACTGCATTTATAAGTAGATGTTTGCTAAGATGATGAAGATGAAGGTCTTCAGTGATGAAGACGATGATGAAGGTGTTTAATGATGAAGATGATGATGAAAGTGGTGTGACTGCAGAGCGGAGGACCTCCACCTTCATCACCACCATCATCATCATCACTTTCTGCTGAAACAGCTGAAGATCCTTATTAGGAGACGAGTGGAGGGAGGCCTGAGAATAACCAGCAGCTCAATGGCCATGAAACCCAACACAGCCTGAGGCTGGACCCATAAAGAGCTGTGTGTGTGTGTGTGTGTGTGTGTGTGAGTGAGTGTGTGTGTGTGTGTGTGAGTGAGTGTGTGTGTGTGTGTGTGTGTGTGTGTGTGTGTGTGTGTGTGTGTGTGTGTGTGTGTGAGTGAGTGTGTGTGTGTGTGTGTGTGTGTGTGAGTGTGTGTGTGTGTGTGTGTGAGTGTGTGTGTGTGTGTGAGTGAGTGTGTGTGTGTGTGTGTGTGTGTGTGTGTGTGTGTGAGAGAGAGAGAGACTGAGAGAGGGAGAGAGAAAACAGTATAGAAAACTTGTACATTTGTGAGGACAGGTGTGACTTCTTTATGGCATTGTCATCATCATCATCATCACCTTCATCATCATCATCATCATCATCACCTTCATCATCATCATCATCATCATCATCATCATCATCATAATCACCTTCATCACCACCATCATCATCACCATCATCATCACCTTCATCATCACCACCATCCTCACCATCATCATCACCATCATCATCATCATCATCATCACCATCATCATCATCATCATCATCATCATCATCATCATCACCATCATCACCATCATCACCATAATCATCACCTTCATCACCATCATCATCACCATTACCACCATCATCACCACCTTCATCATCACCACCATCTTGGGGGCGTCACCCTAAATTAACTGGACTATTAGTCCGTCTCTGTGATCCTGATCAAGTTTGATTATTGGGAATAATCGATGTGTCAGCCCCTTTTTCATCTCACTTCCTGTCCATCAACCTTCAACCTCATCTCCCGGCCAATCACAGGGAAGCTGGGTGAACCCCACCCATTCACCGTCAGTCCGTGGGGGTTCTGCTGAGACCCAGTTCTCCCAGTTCTCCCAGTTCTCCCAGTTCACAGGTGTATTTTTGTTCATGTCTTCTGGATCTTCTAAGAACCAAACAGATTCTTCTTTTAGGAGCTTCTTGCTTCAGGAACTTGGGGGCGGAGTCACCTGCTGATGTGTCACCTGACCGCTGGAGGGATCTTGATGTTCCCAGATGTTTGTCTGAGCCGCGTGGGGGCGCCGTGAGCTCAGAAGGTTCTGGACGGTCCCTACCTGATAGATGACCACGCGGAACTTGTTGCGGGTCAGCAGCTCGTCCTGCGTGGACTCCACCTTCTTCACGCGGACGTTCTGCTTCTCCACGCGCGTGCGGACCTCCTTCACGTTGGCGCTGACCTTGCGGGTCTTCTGCAGGAGCTTCTCCACGGTGCCGCTGGTGTCGCTGTGGTCCTTGGCCAGCTTCAGCACGTCGCCCTGGACGCTCCTGATGTTGTTCTCCAGCTCCAGCTGCCGCTCCTCCATGCGCTGCTGGCTGGCCTGCACGTTGTCGATGATCCCGGCCACGCGCTCCAGCAGCGACAGGATGGTGAGGGCGCTGATGGGGTTCCCCGCCTCGTCCTCCACCCCCACGATCTCCAGCTTCTCCGGGACGCCGGCCTTGGCGAACTTGTGCTGGTCCATGGCGAGTCTTCCTGAGGGGACACCTTCGGGGCTGCAGGTCCGATCGGAATGAGGCAGCCTCGGGTCCGGGACAGGAGAGGGCGCAGGCTCCGCCCACTCCCGTTTTAGAAGAGGGGGGTCAGCACGCGGACCCCCGGCCTAAAAATACGGCGTAAGGAGACACTCTGACATTTGAGGGTGGAAACCCCCGCCCAGACCTCCGCTTCTTCCTCGTTTTCTCCTCCGGCGGAATGTGAGCACATCTGCTCCGCTGGGCCCCGGCCCGGTATTCCCGGTCCCCCCCGACGACCCCCAGCAGCTGTGGGACGCGTACGTCAACAGCAGATTAAAAACCGAACCTGTGAGCGGGATTAAAGACGGCGGCGCCGCCATTTTTAGTTCTGAGAGCGAGGGGCTCTTTATAGCCTCTGAGCCAGGCCCGGGGTATTCTGAGGCCGTCAGCTGACCACGCAGATCTTAATCTGACTGAGGCTGAGCCAACAGGTGGAGTCTGCTATGTTCCCTAATCTGAGATAATCTGAGCAGGAACCTTCAAATTCAGCTCTCATGTGGGTTTTATAGTGTAGTGAGGACCGCTGAGGCAAACACACACACACACACACCTTGTCCTTCTACCTTTGACAGGACCTTCACAGACATGTATTACAACCCCCTGACCTCTGACCCATCCTACCTGACCTCTGACCTCTCCTAACCCAGTTCTGACCTCAACCTTGAACCAGGTCTGGACCCTCCAACATCCTTTGATGTTGAGGACCAGCAGTGTCCACTTTGATCTTTCTGCCGTGGGACTTTAGCCACACCCCCAGTAGAAACGTGACCTTTGCTCCACTTCTGAAACGTTACGATAAACGTGTGTTAGCACCGATAACGGCTTTAACGAACCCGCGCTAGTTCGATGTTGAACACAAACCTTCTGGAATGGTTACAGGAAGTGACAGAAAGAGGAAACGGCAGGAAGAGGCCCTTAAAGCATTTATGGACATAAAAAAGTCGTTTTATTCGGGAACGACGTCCCAAACATGCAGGAATTCAACCGACATATTTTACACATTTAGCAAAGTTGCAGCTGTGATGAACAAATGAAAGTCACATTCCGTCACCTGAACGCTACATTACAGACGCCGTCCCTCACAGGAAACGAGAGAAGTCCGACGGCGGCGCCATCGTGAGGCCTCGCCATCGTGAGGCAGTGTCACCGCGAGGCATCGCCATATCAACAACTGGGCCACGCCCCCCTACCACAAGGTCAAAGGCTAAAGGAGCTTCACCCTAAAAACAAACCTTAAAAACAATTTAAAAAAGGTGAATTATGTCTTTAACGTAAAACATAAAAACACGTGTGAAGACGACGTTAGCTGCCAGGTAAACAACCCAGTTTACGGATCCTGTTTTAATACACTATCGTGACGGACTTCATCCAAGAACAAAGCATCAAAGGCCCCGATCATTGAAGCAGTGAAACTGTGGCGTTAACAAACTGTAACAGAGGGGACACGCCCACAGCGGGGGGGCAACACGAGGCAAAGGTGTCGTAAGTGGGCGGGGCCACGTCGGAGAGGTGATGTCATCAAGAGTCTGTCAGGAGTGGGCGGAGCTTTGATGTGACATAAAAGAGATCAAACCTGGCAGAAACAGAGTTCAGCGGATTGTGCTTCCAGCAAGTTTCTGTGCTTTGACTTTTTTTATTTTCTTTATTTTCAATCGTTTCCTGTCAGGGAGAGGCAGACGTGTGTGAGCACTACCGTCGGCGGCCACCAGGGGCGCCAGAGAGCTCCGCCTCTCCCGCGCTGTCATCCAGCTAACATTCAGGTCACCCTCAGTCAGGTCTGATAAATAACGACAGACGGCTCAAGTTTTACATTCCTGTAGAGTATAAATTCATTTTCTAACTGAAGAAAACCTGTTTCATCATCTGAAACCAAATTACCATCTTCACCTCCATCGTCTTCATCACTATCTTCTCCATCATCATCGTCTTTTCCGAACAAACAGCGTCGAAACATCGTTTTAAAAAGTTGAAACTACATCACGATACAGCGTCACAATCCATGCAAATACACGTTAACCATAAAACAAAAGACAGAACTACGGACGATATTTCAGAATAAGAGCACATTAACAATGAACCAAAACAACACGAACAAACTTTAAAGTTTAACGAAAGAATAAACAAACGTGAAAGACGTCATGAAGAATCAGCTGACCTGTTTTAGTGAACGACTCTTCATGGAGGATGTACTCTTATTGGAAAATGTTAACGAGTGTTAAGGTGAGACGTGGACGGACACGACCTCGTGACCACGAAGGACACGAGGGACGGTTGTAGAGAGACGAAAAGGCCCCGGGCCCCGACCGCCTCCCCCACAAAGGTCACATGACACTTTAAAAAAGCTCCGCCCTGTAAAAACGTATCAAAAGTGGGCGTCGTCTAAACCATCCTGGAGTTCGTGTCCGAGGAAAAGTGTCCCAGGTTCTGTTTGTGCCGCCGCCCCCGGTTGTTCTTCGGACACTTCCTGAGGAGACACGGGCACCAGCGTTAGTTCACGACACCGCGCGGGACACGCCGCCGCGCAGGCTCCTCCCACCTGGTGATGCACATCACCACGGCAACAATGACGGCGATCTGCACGGCGCCGATGATGGCGGCGATGAGGATGTAGTGGAGCTTCTGTCCGCTGGGGACGACGTACAGGATGTTGAACTCCAGAGGCTCGTCACACTGGACACCTTTGTAGCCTGCAGCACACCTGCAGCACACACACACACAGGGAGAGACACACACAGGGAGAGAGACACACACAGGGAGAGAGACACACACAGGGAGAGAGACACACACAGGGAGAGAGACACACACAGGGAGGGAGACACACACAGGGAGAGAGACACACAGGGAGAGAGACAGACACAGGGAGAGAGACACACAGGGAGAGAGACACACAGGGAGAGACACACACAGGGAGAGACACACACAGGGAGAGAGACACACACAGGGAGAGAGACACACACAGGGAGAGAGACACACACAGGGAGAGAGACACACACAGGGAGGGAGACACACATAGGCATCAGTGGCAGTGCTGTTATCCTGCTGTATTACTGTGTATCTGTGTGTATCTGTGTGTACAGTATCAGTGTGTACACTGTGTATCTGTGTGTACAGTATCAGTGTGTACACTGTGTGTCTGTGTGTATCAGTGTGTGTTACTGTGTATCAGTGTGTACACTGTGTGTCTGTGTGTGTCAGTGCGTGTTAGTGTGTATCTGTGTGTCAGTGTGTGTCTGTGTGTACAGTGTGAGTCAGCTGACCTGCAGGTGGCGCCCTCGTGTCTGACCTCACACTCTCCGTGGACGCAGAAGCCGGCGTGCCTGTCGGAGCAGGGCGTCGGCCTCCCGGCGTAGAAGCTGTCGCTGAGGTCGGCGTTATCTGAGGGAACAGCAGAGGGTCAGAGTCGCTCGGTGACGTCTGCGTCGGCGATTCGGTGTCGATAACGCTTCCGGGCCTCACCGAAGGAGCTCACTTTGAAGACGTCGTCTTTCTTCCCCAGTTTGTCCTTATCAGCTGAGGACAAGAAGAAGAGTCTGATCTGGTCCCTCAGATCCTCCCCCGGTCCCTCAGATCCTCCCCCGGTCCCTCAGATCCTCCCTTCTTCTCGTTCTCGTTCCCTCAGAAGTGGTCCTACCTGCACACCTGCCCAGGTGTTTCACGTCGATCTGCTCCTGCTTTATGCAGGACGCCTCCCGGACCAGACAGGGGTTGTTGTAGGAGTTCCCGTCGGTGGCGCACACCGGGTTCTCGTTGTGGCTGCTACAGTCGATGTTGCAGACACACCTGAGGAAGCGGAGGTCTTAGCCGCCTGCAGGTGAGGCCAGGTGAGGGGGGGCGTGGCTTCATGCTCACCAGATGTCTTCGGAGTCCTCGTCACACTCGGCTCCGTACTTACAGGTGCTGCACTTGGTGAACTTCCTCCCCACGTCCGGAGCAGAACCCTCGTCATCTGTGACCCAGAAGAAGAGCACGGGCTTTTACTTTGGTAAGGGTTGGCTATCAAGACTTTTATTGTGGAGGGTGACAGGAAGTCTTGGTGACAGGAAGTCTTGGCCGGTTCAGAACTCACCGTCAGCGTCTCCAGAGCCTGATCCTGGATCTGTGGAGACAACACGCAGCGTTTCATTAACCTGGATGCAAGCAGCTGGTTGCCCCACCCACTGCTCCACCCCCACCAGTCAGACCCCGCCCCCATGCAGTCTGGCTCCGCCCCCCAACAGGCTGAGAGAGGAGACCTTTTCCTCATCAACAGGAAAGTGAGTGGCCTGGAGGCGGGGTCACCTGAGCCTAGCCCCGCCCCCTGAGCCTAGCCCCGCCCCCGAGCGGCCCCACCTGTGGCGCAGGCCCCCTCGGACACCCTGGAGATCAGCCTCTGCTGCCGGCAGGCCGCCTGCAGCCTGTAGCACTCGTTCTGGTAGGTGTCGCCGTTGGAGCCGCACACCGGGACGTAGTGTTTGTGACACTGGGGGAGACACACCGTCAGCTCCTCCCAGCAGGAAGTGACGTCACAGCGGGCGCAGGTGACCTACCTGGAACTGACACACACACTTGAGCTGGGCGCCGTCGTCTCTGCAGACGCCGCCGTAGCGACAGGTGGAGTCGTCACACAGCATCAGGTCGCTCTTCTGGTCTGACTGGTCTGGGGGGGACGGGGGGGAGACAGGGGTAAAGGGGGAGACGGGGAGACATCATTTGATTAATAACAAATGGTGAATGAAGATGAAGATGATGATGATGATGGTGATGATGATGATGATGATGATGATGATGATGATGATGATGGTGATGATGGTGATGATGATGATGATGATGATGATGGTGATGATGATGATGATGGTGATGATGATGATGGTGGTGATGATGATGATGATGATGGTGATGGTGATGATGGTGATGATGATGATGATGGTGATGATGGTGATGATGATGATGATGGTGATGATGATGATGATGGTGATGATGGTGATGATGGTGATGATGATGATGATGGTGATGATGGTGATGATGATGGTGATGATGATGATGGTGATGGTGATGATGGTGATGATGATGATGATGGTGATGATGGTGATGATGGTGATGATGATGGTGATGATGATGGTGATGATGATGATGGTGGTGATGATGATGATGATGATGGTGATGATGATGGTGATGATGATGATGATGGTGATGAAGATGAAGATGGTGATGATGATGATGATGATGATGATGGTGATGGTGGTGGTGATGATGATGGTGATGATGATGATGATGATGATGGTGATGATGATGGTGATGGTGGTGGTGATGATGATGATGATGGTGATGATGATGATGATGATGATGATGGTGATGATGATGATGATGATGATGATGATGGTGATGATGATGATGGAGATGATGGAGATGATGATGATGGTGATGATGATGGTGATGATGATGATGATGGTGATGAAGATGAAGATGGTGATGATGATGATGATGATGGTGATGGTGGTGGTGATGATGATGGTGATGATGATGATGATGATGGTGATGATGATGATGATGGTGATGATGGTGATGATGATGGTGATGGTGGTGGTGATGATGATGGTGATGATGATGATGATGATGATGATGATGATGATGATGATGATGGTGATGATGATGGTGATGATGGTGATGATGATGGTGATGATGATGGTGATGATGATGGTGATGATGGTGATGATGATGGTGATGATGATGATGGTGATGATGATGATGATGATGATGATGATGATGATGGTGATGATGATGGTGATGATGATGATGGTGATGATGATGATGATGATGGTGGTGATGATGGTGATGATGATGGTGATGATGATGGTGATGATGATGATGGTGGTGATGGTGATGATGATGATGGTGATGGTGATGATGATGGTGGTGATGAAGATGAAGATGGTGATGATGATGGTGATGATAATGATGGTGATGATGATGGTGATGATGAAGATGAAGATCTTGTCAGGTGATCCTGTTCTACATTTCTGTGTCAAGAGCTTTTCTCTGTTCTCCTGTTTGAATAAAACATGAACATCTTCCTCGTCCCCCTCCCCCTCCTCTTCCTCCACCTCCTCCTCTTCCTATGAGGAGATCTGGTGATCTCCAGAACAGCAGAACCAGGTCTAGACTGGACCACTGAACCCCCCCCCCAGTCCTCCTGTTCTGGCCCCTCCTCTAACCCTCCTGACCTGGAGGTAGAACTGGAGGTAGACCTGGAAGTAGACCTGAAGGTAGACCTGGAGGTAGACCTGCTCCTGACCTCGCGGCCACACGGTGGCGCTGCAGGTCAGGTGATGAGGAGATAATCCTCAGCTTATCTTCTGTCCGAATTAAAGTCTCCTCAGATCAGTGGTGAAGGACACCAGCTGGAGCAGATGATCCAGGTTCAGAGAAGATGAACACAGCAGGTCGTCTGAGGTCATCACCTCTCATTATTAGAGTGAAGACTACCAAAATAAAAGTATTCAATCTAGTCTCCACTGGAAGTGACAAAAGGTGAAAACCACCCCATTTACACCCCTTATGTGAAACAGTCATAATCAATACACAAATAAATAAATAGAGCATAAACATGAGATCAACATTCAGACAGATGACGGATCAATGATGACATCTAAATGAATTCTCAACCTGGAAGGATGGATGTATGGATGGATGTATGGATGGATGTATGGATGGATGGATAGACAGATAGATAGATAGATAGATAGATAGATAGATAGATGCAGGTTCTGAACGCGAGATACACATCCATCATCCATCCATCCTTCATCCATCCATGCATCCATCATTCATCCAGCATCATCCATCCATCTATCTATCTATAAATGCAGGATTCTCGTCATGATGCGGGGCCGAGCGGACCCCCCCGGCCCCGTTCAGCCCCCCCGGCCCCCCCGGCCCCGTTCAGCCCCCCCCGGCCCGTTCAGCCCCCCGGCCCCGTTCAGCCCCCCCGGCCCCGTTCAGCCCCCCGGCCCCCCCGGCCCCGTTCAGCCCCCCCCGGCCCCCCCGGCCCCGCAGCCTACCTGGACACTCCTTCCGGCCCCTGCACTCGCCGCTCTGCGGGTGGTAGGACGCGCGCGCCGCGGGCAGGTGCAGCAGCAGACAGGCGATCAGCAGGTGGAGCAGCATCCCGGGCCTGGGGGGGGGGCCGGGCCGCCCGGGCCTGGAGCTCATGGTGGGGGCGACGAGCCGCAGCCTCCGCAGGAAAACGCGTGCGCTCGATGGACGCGGCGCGTCCCGCAGAGGACGCGTCTGCGGCGGGGACGCGCGGGGGGGCCGGGCCGCTTCAGGGGGCCGCTGGGGCGGGCCTGGTCCCCAGAGGAGGCAGCATCACCGCCGCAGGTCCCTCAGGATGGTCCGGTCCGGTCCGGTCCGGTCCGGCGAGGCGGCGGCGCGAGGCGGCGGCGCGAGCGGTCTGCGACCACAACAAAGAGAGGGAGGGAGGGAGGGGTCACGTGAGGGGATGCGACACTCCCCCAGGGCCACGCCCCTACGTGGACGCGCACGCACGCGGAAACGATCGCCGCCGACAGAAGGTGATCGCCGTGATCAAAGGGAGCCGCTGCGACCGATGACGCGGTCACGTGACACGTGGTCCGGTGGGCTGGTCCTCCAGAACCGGGCTGGTGCCTCAGAGGGTCCAGCAGGGGTCCAGCAGGGGTCCAGCAGGGGTCCAGCAGAACCTCCTCAAAGTTCTGGTCCAGGCCCTGTGGGGGTTCTGAGGCCTGGAGGCTCCTGGTGGTCCTCTAATGGGTTTAAAGGGTTTTGAGGATCAGCAGAGAAAATCTGATCTAACGAAAAGTAGAGGGGGGGGGGGGGTTCTGGGGGGGCAGACCCATAAACATGATGACCCCCCCAGTGGATCTGGGGGGGCGACCCGGCTGGTCCTGGGCTTTAGCTCTGATCTGACGGTGGCGTGCAGACTATAATGTCCTCCACCATCTGTAGCCCCTCCCCCTTCTGATGGGGGTAATCAGGGGGAGAGTGTGTGTGTGTGTGTGAGTGTTTGTGTGTGTGAGAGTGAGTAACTGTGTGAGTCTGTGTGAGTGTGAGTCTGTGTGAGTGTGAGTCTGTGTGTAAGTGTGTGTAAGTGTGTGTGAGTGTGTGTGTGTGTGAGAGTGAGTAACTGTGTGAGTCTGTGTGAGTGTGAGTCTGTGTGAGTGTGAGTCTGTGTGTAAGTGTGTGTGGGTGTGTGTGCTGCAGGAGGTCCTCCATCTCCTCCTCAGGAACCACCAGGACTCTGATGAATCCAGGTTTCACTGTTTTTACTGACGCTGAATAAAGTTTAAACCATCAGACGTTTAAAACCTGTTTCCTTGAAAACCCTTTTCCATGTGATGGACGGGGCTCTTAAACAAACATTTACCCTTTTGTTCAGACTTTTGTCTGAACGTAGAAGAGAAAGAACTGAGAGACAAACGTGTTTTCATCAGTTTGAGTTTCTCAGAACAACAACACGACTACAGTGTCACAACAACATCACATAACTACAACATCAACACCCTCACAACTACAACATCAACACCCTCACAACTACAACATCAACACCCTCACAACTACAACATCAACACCCTCACAACTACATCAACACCCTCCTAACTACATCAACACCCTCACAACTACAACATCAACACCCTCACAAGTACAACATCAACACCCTCATAACTACATCAACACCCTCACAACTACATCAACACCCTCCCAACTACATCAACACCCTCACAAGTACAACATCAACACCCTCACAAGTACAACATCAACACCCTCATAACTACATCAACACCCTCACAACTACATCAACACCCTCACAACTACAACATCAACACCCTCACAACTACATCAACACCCTCACAACTACAACATCAACACCCTCACAACTACAACATCAACACCCTCACAACTACATCAACACCCTCCCAACTACATCAACACCCTCACAACTACATCAACACCCTCACAACTACAATATTAACACCCTCCCAACTACATCAACACCCTCACAACTACATCAACACCCTCACAACTACAATATCAACACCCTCACAACTACAATATTAACACCCTCACAACTACATCAACACCCTCACAACTACATCAACACCCTCACAACTACAATATCAACACCCTCACAACTACAATATTAACACCCTCACAACTACATCAACACCCTCACAACTACAATATTAACACCCTCCCAACTACATCAACACCCTCCCAACTACATCAACACCCTCCCAACTACATCAACACCCTCACAACTACAATATCAACACCCTCACAACTACAACATCAACACCCTCACACCACCACTCTGACGTCATCACCGCTGACCTCGTCAGTGTCAGGTGGGTGCAGTACCACCCATCACCATCAGGGGGCGACGCTTTAATAAAACTAAAACTGAACCACGTACCTGTTGATGTCTTTGATGTCCACGTTTCTTTGAAATTCAAATTCGAGGAGCGACCGCAACGAACGACGAACCGGGAATGCGGCGGATGATTTTTGGTTTGTTTTATTTTTGAAGGTTTTTTTTTTTTAAGTTTGTTTGGTTTTTTTTCATTTTTGAAGATTTTGAGTTTTTGGTTGTTTTAGTTTTTTTTTTGTTGTTTTAGTTTTTTTTGGTTTTGAGTTGTTTTTTTGATTTTGTTTGGTTTGTTGGTTTCACGTATTTCGGTTGTTTTGGTTCTTAGTAGGTTTAAGGAAGGCTGACGTACCTTGGGATTGGATCCCACGTCGCCCTGTCGGTAGTCAGGGTCTGATAGCGCTGGACCGTCTTCAGCGCTGAGGACACCTGAGAAGACGTTGGTGTCGTGTTTGTTCAGTTTTATTAAAGCTTTAACCCAGGGGTCTCCAGGCCCCCCCCCCCACAGGGCTGCAGGTTCTGGTCCAACCCAGCAGCAGCAGCACCAGACTGGACTCACTTCATCAACTCATCTGAGTCTTCAACAGCTGACTGGTCAAACTGGGTGAGCTGGACTGGTGGGACCAGAACCTGCAGCCCTTTGGGGGGGGACCTGGAGACCCCTGGTTTGGACCCTCTAGACCAGGGGGACCTGGAGACCCCTGATCTGGACCCTCTAGACCAGGGAGGACCTGGAGACCCCTGGTCTAGAGGGTCCAGATCAGGGGTCTCCAGGTCCCCCCAGAGGTCCGTGGGGCTGCAGGTTCTGGTCCAACCCAGCAGCAGCAGCACCAGACTGGACTCACTTCATCAACTCATCTGAGTCTTCAACAGCTGACTGGTCAAACTGGGTGAGCTGGACTGGTGGGACCAGAACCTGCAGCCCTTTGGGGGGGACCTGGAGACCCCTGGTTTGGACCCTCTAGACCAGGGGGACCTGGAGACCCCTGATCTGACCCTCTAGACCAGGGAGGACCTGGACCCTGGTCCAGAGGGCCGATCAGGGCCCGGCCGGCTTTTGTACCAGAGAGCACAACTGACTCACTTCTCAACTCATCTATCTTAACATCTGTCAAACTGGGTGGTGACTGGTGGGACCAGAACCTGCAGCCCTTTGGGGGGGACCTGCAGACCCCTGGTCTAAATGATGAGTCCCACTTCTGTTTGAGATGTTTGGAGGTGACCCTGATCCCCGCCGGTCTAAAGCCTCCAGCAGGGGGCTCGGACCTTCAGGTGAGCTGCAGCTTCTCACCTTGGCCTGAAGGTGCCAAGAACCAGGTGTGATGTTAAGATCAGCTGGATGAGGAGGCGTCCTCGGGACAGGAGATGATTCCTGCTGCTGGAGGAACGTGGGATCATCGGGAATGATCGAACCACCACGTTCCTCTCAGACCTTCTGCTTTGAACTGGTTTCTAAGGGGGCGAGTCATTTCGTGAAGAATCTTCACTACAAGATGTTCTCACAGACACCTGTGAAGCTCCCTTCATCCACTTCCTGTCGAACCTGCTCCGACCTGAACAGCTGAGGAAGACTCTGAGGAAGACTAAGGACAAGGCTTTAAAAAGGAACACTCATTCAGGTTCCCATGGAAGCCGAGCATGTGGCAGTGACACAGAGGGCCGGAGAAGAGTCCTGGAGGACCTGGAGAAGAGTCCTGGAGACCTGGAGAAGAGTCTTGGAGGACCTGGAGAAGAGTCCTGGAGACCTGGAGGCACCTGGAGAACCCTGGAGGAGCCTGGAGTCCTCCAGGTCCCATCAACCCGCCCTCCTGGCTCGTGCGGCCGGAGGCGCTCAGACGAGCCGTCTGGCGTCCTGCGGCGTGCGAGCGGGCGCTGCTGGACGGTGTTTGTCTTGAGGGAGTGGTGGGGCTCGCACACACGCTCTGTTGTCTCAACATTCCCAGAGAGCTTTTGGGATCCTCGTTCCCACAGGCTGCCCCGTCACGTGACCAGGGCTCCAGCGCTGCGTTCAGGCTGTGGGAATATATCACTTTACTCACGCTGTTCTTTATTCTCAAAACATTCCGACTGTTCCTGGAGGCCACACCACAGTCACGTGACCACAGACTTTATTATGAAATCATTTGATTCCAGTGACGAAGATTGAGGGCGCGTGGGGAAAAGGACAACCGACGCAGCGGTGAGCAGATACCCGGGTCAGAGTTGAGGAGGAGCGGATCAACAGAGGCCCCGGTACCGGTTTTCCTGGCCCGGGAGGGGGGCTGAATGGTTGTCCTGGGACCGTCCCTGCTGGTTTCCGCCCCCTGCTCTTCTGACGTCCCTGCGCCGCGCGTGGCTGAGGTTTCCGACAGACCGTGAAGGCGGCGCCGGCCACGTCCATTTAGCGCTTTTTCTGGGCTCGTGCGGCCGCTCACACTTGGACCCTCGTCCCGGACCGGACCGGACCGGACCGTCGACCCCGGTAAGCCCCGGTAAGCCCCCGGGCCGGCCCCGGTGCGGCCCCCCCCCCCGCGTCCGCTCCGCACGGCGGCGCGCTGCAGTTTCCGGGTTTGGCGCCTTTGTGCACACGGCACCGGGCTGGTGCCGTGTGCACAAAGGCGCCGGGCTGGTGCGGGGCGCAGCGCCAACGTGCTCCTGTTTACCTCCGCGGGGCCGCGTGCCCCGGCCCGGCCCGGCCCGGCCTCGGCGGGGGGCGCGGGCCGCCGACGGCCCGCCGGCCCGGACCGCGGGGACGGCCCGCCGGACTTCAGGGGACCGATGGTGATCGATAGTGATCGATGGTGATCGATAGTGATCGATGGTGATCGATAGTGATCATTAGTGATCAATAAGTGATCATTAGTGATCAATAAGTGATCAATAAGTGATCAATAGTGATCGATAATAAAGGTAGGTTCGGGTCATGTGGATGGCCCGAGCATCATGTGACAGATGTGAGTTCTGGCTGGTCCTGGTCCTGGTCCTGGTCCCGGTCCTGGTCCCAGTCCCAGTCCTGGTTCTGGTCTCAGTCCTGGTCCTGGTCCTGGTCCCGGTCCCGGTCCTGACTGGGTCTGAAGGACCAGCAGAAGGCCCGGCTCTACTTCTTGAGCTCCTGCGGAGGCGGACCTGTCTCCAGAGCCGTGGTGAGGCCCGGGTGAACATAATCCCTCAGCGCTCCCACGCCCGCCGCCTTAATCGGCCGGGCGTCGGGGAATGTGAGCCGTAATCCCCGGAGGACCGTGGGAGCGCCGGGCTCAGACGGGGCGGCGCCGGCGGGCCCGACTCAGGTGTTGCGCTCTCCCCTCAGACCCTGATGGAGCCTCAGAGGAGCCGCGCTCTCGTGGCCGCGCTCGTGTTCCTGACCGTGGGTTCGCCCCGCCCCGCCGCCGCTGCCACCGCCACCACCGCCGACTGTAGCCCCGCCCCCCCCACCGCCGACCGGAGCAGAGCCGTGCTCCTGCCGTCGTTGGTGGTCGACGTGGCGACCGCCGAGCGGACCCAGAGACGCCACCTGGAGGCCCTGTTCCACAGGTGAGGCTGTAGCCACGCCCCCGACGCTGGCTTTGATCCTCCCCGACATCAAAGCGTGACCTTTGACCTTCCCTGCAGGTACGGGGAGAACGGGACCATCTCCCTGGACGGCTTGAGACGCCTCCTCCAGAACGTCGGCCTGGGTCACGTCAAGACCGTCACCATTCAGCACCGCAACCACACCCACCGCCACGACCACGACCACCAGGAGCATCAGGACCGCCATCACGACCACGACCACCAGGAGCATCAGGACCGCCATCACGACCACGACCACCAGGAGCATCAGGACCGCCATCACGACCACGACCACCATCACGACCACCATCACGACCTCAGCGCCGTGGAGGCGGAGCCTGCGGCGCTGAACCTGAGCTCAGCTGATGCAGAGGTAGGACGCCGCGTTCGTCGGGCCGTTCGCCGTTTGTCCGCCGCTGGGCGTCACGGATGGCGTCCTCTGTGCCGCCAGTGTCTGAACGCCTCCAGCCTCCTGTCCACTCACGGCATGTCTCAGCGAGGGGGCGTGTCCGTCCAAGACTTCGGCATCCTCTGCCCCGCCCTCCTCCACCAGATCGACGACGGCGCGTGCATCATGCACGGCGGCGGCGCCACACACGGTACGGGAGCTCCGCATTCGGTCGAACCCGGTTGCCACGGTGACACGAAAGCGTGACCGAACTGAAACTTTTCGTTTCTTGTTCAGACCACAAACATGGTCACAGTCACCACGGCAACAAGTCCCATCACGACCACGGCGACCACGCTGGGGAGGGAGGCAAGAGCATCGCCATCGGTGAGAAACGCCGTCTGGGGCTGTCGCCACGGCAACGCAGCGACGACAGCTGTTAATGAGTTATATGACTGTCGTGAACAGCGCTCTGCTTCTGCCGCCGGGGGCGATGGTTGATGTGTGTACATTAAAGCTGTGGCGAGAGTGCGGGGCTTTGATCCCTTTGATGTGCGCAGCCTGGCTCGGCGGCTTCGTCTCCATCACCGTCATCAGCCTGCTGTCCCTCCTGGGCGTCGTCCTCATCCCCCTCATGGGCAAGGTCTTCTTCAAGTTCCTCCTCAGCTTCCTGGTGGCGCTGGCCGTGGGCACGCTCAGCGGCGACGCCCTCCTCCACCTCATCCCACACGTGAGTCCCGCCCCCGAGACCCCGCCCCCTCCAGAGGCCCCTCCCCTGGCCCCGCCCCCATTATCTGCTGTAAGATGGTGTCAGTCGTGATGCATTCAGGTGTCACTGGGACATCTGTGCTTCAGTCCCAGGGGGGCCACCATCACCCGCACGAGGACCCCGCCCTCGCCGCGTGGGCGGAGCCCCACGAGGAGCACGGCGAGCACCTGGACGCCGTGTGGAAGGGCCTGACGGCGCTGGCGGGGGTGTACTTCATGTTCCTGATCGAGCACTTCCTGACGCTGGGGAAGATGTACAAGGACAAGAAGCAGAAGGTGAGGGGGGGCGGGGCCTCCGCGGCGGTCTCCATGGTAACGGGAGGCTGAGCGCTGCGCTGTCGCGGGCAGATCCAGAGGAAGTGGGACCAGAAGGACGGCCTGGACCCGGAGAAGCAGCCCGCGCTGGAGGAAAACGACCTGAAGCCCAGCGACGGTGAGGCCGTAGCCCCGCCCCCCCCGCCGCCGGGGGCTGGGCCGGGGTTTCACCGCCGACCCCCCCACCCCCACAGATGTGGAGACCAACGGCGCCGGCATCTTCGCCGACCACACGAGCGGCCTGCAGGGGGGCGTGGCGGAGGAGGAGCAGGTGATGCTGGCGCCGCAGGCGGGCTCCGCCTCCTCGCCGGGGGCGGGCGCCTACAGCGCCGAGGACTGCGAGAACAAGTGCCACTCCCACTTCCACGACACGGTGGGGCAGACGGACAGCCTGCACCACCACCACCACGACTACCACCACATCCTGCACCACCACCACTCCCAGAACCACCACCCCCACAGCCACGCCCCCTCCTACTCCGAGCGCCACTTCCAGCAGGCGGGCGTGGCCACGCTGGCCTGGATGGTCATCATGGGCGACGGCCTGCACAACTTCAGCGACGGCCTCGCCATCGGTGAGCCCCGGGGTGCGTGTGGGGGGGGTCGGGGGGGAGCGGTGAGTAACGGCGCCGCTGCGCCCGCAGGCGCCGCCTTCACCGAGGGTCTGTCCAGCGGCCTCAGCACCTCCGTCGCCGTCTTCTGCCACGAGCTGCCTCACGAGCTGGGTAAGAGCGCCGCCGCCGGGCCCCCGCCGGGCCCCCGCCGGGCCCCCGCCTCACCGCCACCCTCCTGCGCCGTGTCTCAGGGGACTTCGCCGTGCTGCTGAAGTCGGGCATGACGGTGCGCCAGGCCATCCTGTACAACGCGCTGTCGGCCATGATGGCGTACCTGGGCCTGATGACGGGCATCCTCATCGGACACTACGCCGAGAACATCTCCATGTGGATCTTCGCCCTCACCGCCGGGCTCTTCATGTACGTGGCCCTGGTGGACATGGTGAGTTGGGGACGCCGCCGGGCTGACTCTGGGGTCAAAGGTTGCGGACGGCGAGTGGGCGGGGCTAAGCTGATGCCTTCACCAGTGAAACCTCGAAGAGCGGGAACGTTGTGTGTCGTTAAGACGAGCTGAGGTGTCAGGAAAAGATGACAGACCTTCAGCACCTGATGACACACACACAGACACACACACACACACAGATACACACACTGATATACACACAGATACACACACACACACACAGGTACACACACTGATATACACACAGACACACACACAGATAGACACACAGATACATACACGCACAGATACACACAGACACACATACAGATACACACACACACAGATACACACACAGATAGACACAGATACATACACGCACAGACACACACAGATACACACACAGATACAGATATACAGACACATGCAAACACAGATATACACACACATATACACAAAGATATGTACACACACAGAGATATACACACACACATACACAAAGATATGTACACACACAGATATACACACACACATACACAAAGATATGTACACACACAGAGATATACACACACATACACACAAACACTATCTGAAGGAGGACATTAATATTATTATTATAGTATTACCCTGACCCCCCTGACCCCTGACCCCCCCAGTAACCCGACCTCCTCTGTCCCTCAGATGCCTGAGATGCTCCACAACGACGCCGGCGACCACGGCTTCAGCCACTGTGGCTTCTTCCTGCTGCAGAACGCCGGTATCCTGCTGGGCTTCGCCATCATGCTGCTCATCGCCCTGTTTGAGCACCACATCCAGCTGGAGCTGGGCTACTGAGGCCCCGCCCCGGGGCCCAGCTCAGCCGCCTCAGGAGGACCTTCCCTCCGCCCTGAGGGGCGGAGCTCTGATGGCGGCGTCTCCTGGGAGACGCCGCCATCCAGCCCGGGACGGGGGGGAGGAGCCTGGAGCTGGAGGTTCTCCAGGCTCCTCCCCCCGTTCCTGTCCTCCTCAAACGTTCTGCAAAGAGAGTCTGGAGGCCTCCGGGGCTTCCCGAGTCGACCGCCGGGGGACGGCGTGGCCACGCCCCCTTCCTGTCCGCAGCTGAACTCGCCAAAGGCAGCTCCGCCCTTTCCTGTTTCACCTCTGCTGTTCCCGTCTGTTACACTTCAGTCGATTCTGAGGCTTATTTATGTCGGTGCGTGTGTCTGTGGGGGGGTCCTGGGGGTCCCGTCAGCTCCAATAAAGCTCCCCAACCCTCCCCTGGGTCAGTCCAGCTCTTTTATTACACACCTCACACACAGGTTCACCTCAGACAACACAACCTGGTCACATTCTCCCTCGTCTCTTCACCAGGAATGACAACATTCCACCTATTAGCCACGCCCACTTCACAGTCCTGACCAATCATGCGGCAGGTTTCAGGCCACATGACGTAGAAGCTTCTCCGGGCCTCTTCCAGAACGCTGACTTTTCCAAGTCCCTCGACCCGCTCCAGCCTGGCGTGGGCTTCGTCTTCTGGCTGTTGGTCCGCCTTCAGGGCGTCAACGTCACCAACACCACGCTGACGGCCTCCAGAGGCTCCGCCCCCTCGGGGCTGCTCCGCCCCCTCACGTCCCAGTTCTGCTGGTGAGGAGAGACACACCGATGAGCGCTGACCCCACGAGGCCCCGCCCACCTGTGGACCTACCAGCGGCCGCGGCAGCGCCTCCTTCTGGAAGTACGCCTGGCAGTCGGCCAGGCGGCACCGGGTGACGCACCACGCCGCCACAGCCAACAGGGTCACCATGACGACCAGGGTCACCACAACCGTGGTGGCTGTCTTCCACAGATGAGAACCTGGAAGAGAACGAGATGCTGATGGCTACGACTGTATGGTTAATAACAAGTAATAACAGCAGTAATAGTAGTAGTAATAACAGCGGTAATAACAACAGTAATAACAGCAGTAATAGTAGTAATAACAAGTAATAACAGCAGTAATAGTAGTAGTAATAACAGCGGTAATAACAACAGTAATAACAGCAGTAATAGTAGTAATAACAGCAGTAATAACAGCAGTAATAGTATATGGGTAATAACAGCAGTAATAGTAGTAATAACAGCAGTAATAACAGCAGTAAAAATAGTAGTAATAAAAGCGGTAATAGCAGTAATAGTAGTAGTAATAACAGCAGTAATAGTAGTAGTAATAACAACGGTAATAACAACAGTAATAACAGCAGTAATAGTAGTAATAACAGCGGTAATAACAACAGTAATAACAGCAGTAATAGTAGTAATAACAGCGGTAATAACAACAGTAATAACAGCAGTAAAAATAGAAGTAATAACAGCAGTAATAAAAGTAAAAATAGTAGTAATAACAGCAGTAATAACAACAGTAATAACAGCAGTAAAAATAGTAGTCATAAAAGCGGTAATAACAGCAGTAATAGTACACGTGTACCTGTGCGTGTGACGGAGACACACTGCGTGCTGCTGCGGCTGCTGCGCCCCCCCATCAGCGTGTGCGTCCTGACGCAGTACAGGCCTCCTGCCTGCAGGGCGGCCACATGGAACTGTCTCTGCCCGGGCAGCAGCGTGGAGGAGGTCGCCTGGAGTGGGGGGGGTCATGTGATGAGGGGGTCATGTGATGAGGGGGGTCATGTGATGAGGGGGGTCATGTGATGAGGGGGGTCATGTGATGGGGGTCATGTGATGAGGGGGGGCCAAACAGTCAAGAGCACACGGAGGATCACCTGCAGCTCGTCTCCGCCCTTCCACACGGTCACCACGACAACAGCATCAGCCGGAGGCTCGTTGACGGACACCTGGAGACCGCCGCCCTCTGACATCACTGTCATCAGCGGCGCCGCCATGGGCGCTGGTGGGGGGAGACAGGTGTTCAGGGGTGAGGGTGAGTGTGAGGTGAGGTGAGGTGAGGGTGAGGTGAGGGTGAGGTGAGGTGGGGTGGGGGTGAGGTGAGGTGAGGGTGAGGGGTGAGGTGAGGTGAGGTGGGGTGAGGGTGAGGTGAGGTGAGGGTGAGGGTGAGGTGAGGTGAGGTGGGGTGAGGGTGAGGTGAGGTGAGGGTGAGGTGAGGTGAGGGTGAGGGTGAGGTGAGGTGAGGGGTGAGGTGAGGTGAGGTGGGGTGAGGTGAGGTGAGGTGAGGGTGAGGTGGGGTGAGGTGAGGTGAGGGTGAGGTGAGGGTGAGGTGGGGTGAGGTGAGGTGGGGTGAGGGTGAGGTGAGGGGTGAGGTGGGGTGAGGGTGAGGTGAGGTGAGGGTGAGGGTGGGGTGAGGGGGGTGAGGTGAGGTGAGGGTGAGGTGGGGTGAGGGGTGAGGTGAGGTGAGGGTGAGGTGGGGTGAGGTGAGGTGGGGTGAGGTGAGGTGGGGTGAGGGTGAGGTGAGGTGAGGGTGAGGGGGGTGAGGGTGAGGTGAGGGTGAGGTGGGGTGAGGTGGGGTGAGGTGAGGTGAGGTGAGGTGAGGGGGTGAGGTGAGGTGGGGTGAGGGGTGAGGTGAGGTGAGGGTGAGGTGAGGTGAGGTGGGGGGTGAGGTGGGGTGAGGTGAGGTGGGGTGAGGTGAGGTGAGGTGAGGTGAGGGTGAGGTGAGGTGGGGTGAGGGTGAGGTGAGGGTGAGGTGGGGTGAGGGTGAGGTGAGGTGGGGTGAGGTGAGGTGAGGTGGGGTGAGGTGAGGTGAGGTGAGGGGTGAGGTGGGGTGAGGTGAGGTGGGGTGAGGTGAGGTGA
>CAJVRN010000015.1:10835000-10950000 GCA_911728415.1 Lagocephalus sceleratus
AGTAACATGGTTGTGTGAGTCACCTCTGTCAGGTGTTAGTAACATGGTTGTGTGAGTCACCTGTGTCAGGTGTTAGTAACATGGTTGTGTGAGTCACCTGTGTCAGGTGTTAGTAACATGGTTGTGTGAGTCACCTCTGTCAGGTGTTAGTAACCTGAGAGTCACCTGACCGTGGTCCTGTGGGTTGCAGGTGTATTACCACGGCGAGCCCATCAAGGTGCACGTCAGCGTCACCAACAACTCCAGCAAGAACGTGAAGAACATCATCGTCTCAGGTAACCTGGAGCTTCTGTCTCCACGTCAGCCTCCTGTGACCTCCTCGTGTCCTCAGTGGATCAGGTGGCCAACGTGGTCCTGTACTCCAACGACAGCTACGTCAAATGTGTCGCCATCGAGGAACCTGGGTAGGTCGCCTCACCTCTGGGACAGGTGTGGAGATCTGGTAGCTGAAGCTGTTGTGGTCCTCACGTCAGGGACGCGGTGTCCTCCGGAGCGACCCTGCAGAAGGTCTACACCCTGCTGCCCCTGCTGGCCAACAACCGGGAGCGCCGCGGCATCGCCCTGGACGGCAAGCTGAAGCATGAGGACACCAACCTGGCCTCCTCAAGCATGTGAGCAAACGTTCAGAGCTTCTGAAGGTCCCAGAGCTTCTGAAGGTCCCAGAGCTTCCTCAGAGCTTCTGAAGGTCCCAGAGCTTCTGAAGGTCCCAGAGCTTCCTCAGAGCTTCTGAAGGTCCCAGAGCTTCCTCAGAGCTTCTGAAGGTCCCAGAGCTTCTGAAGGTCCCAGAGCTTCTGAAGGTCCCAGAGCTTCCTCAGAGCTTCTGAAGGTCCCAGAGCTTCTGAAGGTCCCAGAGCTTCTGAAGGTCCCAGAGCTTTCTCAGAACTTCTGAAGGTCTCAGAGTCTCAGTTTCATCTAGATGACTTCTGTTCCAGAATCAAAGAGGGCGTTCTGAAGGAGGTGATGGGGATCATGGTTTCGTACCGCGTGACGGTCAAGCTCGTCATCGGAGGGTGAGCGTCCGTCACTCGATAACGTTTAAACGAGGAAGTTCTTTGAGTACGCTTCCGTCTAAAAGTGTTCCTGTTTTCTGCCCGACGTTGGCGTCCTGAAGGATTATGGGCTCCAGGTGGGTGGAACCTCAATCATCTCAGGTGACCTCCTGAGACCTTCGCTCACCCTGCTGATGTTTGTGTTGCAGTGAAGTCGGTCTGGAGGTTCCTTTCAAACTGATGCACCCCAAACCTGACTCAGGTGGGAGGAGCATCACGCCTCGTCTCTGATCCACACTGTTGTTCTTGTTGTTGTTACTAGTAGTAGTAGTAGTAGTAGTAGTAGTAGTAGTAGTAGTACTGCTGTCATTACTGTTGCCTTTATTGTGTTCTTTTATTGGTCATGGTTCTAAACCATCTGTCCTGTTTCCCTCAACAGTCAGAGAGAGGTAAGGAGCCTACACCTGAGGTCAACTGTGTCTCAGCATCAACAGTGTAGGTGTAGCATTGACTACAGTTGGTTGCCGTGGTAACGCCCCCGTTGCCGTGGTGTCCTGACAGTGAGATGGAGGAGGAGATGGAGTTCCAGGAGTTCAAGCGCACCTACCTGAAGGGCATGCTGGATGACGAGGATGAAGAAGGGAACGTGTCCGGCGGCGATGACATGATGCCCAAAGAGAAATGAGGCATATGCCCCTCCCACAGCCACAGCTGACTCCGCCCCCTTCAGCCAGACCTCCCTTTATCATTGATGCTTTTCCTCCTCGATAAATAGCAAACATCTCCTCATCGTCCTGTAGTTTCATTGTAACTATAGTAACTAACCATAGTAACTAACTATGTAACTAACTATAGTAACTAACTATAGTAACTAACTATTGTAACTATAGTAACTAACTATGTAACTAACTATTGTAACTATAGTAACTAACTATGTAACTAACTATAGTAACTATGTAACTAACTATATTAACTAACTATTGTAACTACTATGTAACTAACTATAGTAACTAACTGTAATTAACTATTGTAACTATGTAACTAACTATTGTAACTAACTATGTAACTAACTATAGTAACTAACTATTGTAACTAACTATAGTAACTAACTAATTAACTATTGTAACTATAGTAACTAACTATGTAATTAACTATTGTAACTATAGTAACTAACTATGTAATTAACTATTGTAACTATAGTAACTAACTATGTAACTACCCAGTGTGTCGATAATAAAGGATCAATGAAGGACGATCAGTCCCGTCTTTTATTTATAGTCTCTTTATATTTGTACTTTTATTTAAATATTAAAAGTTTGTGATACGATAGAGGATGAAGACAAAGTGGCGTCACCGTGACGACCAAACCTCTTTAATCACACCCTGAAGCTTCAGCGGCTGGTCTCTATGGCGACGGGCCGGCCGACCGTCCTCCGGCGGCGCCCAGGAGTCGGCGTGCAGCAGGAAGCCCGAGAAGGTGCCGGAATGTCCTCCCGTCTACACGGACGCCGTTGGTGGCATCAGGAGAAGGACATCAGGAGAAGGACGACCAGCAGCCTGGACAACATCTGGAAAGCAGGAGGAGGGAGGGAAGGAGGGAGGACAGAGGAGAGAGGGAGGGGGGATGGAGGGAGGAGAGAGGAGAGAGGGAGGGGGGATGGAGGGAGGAGAGAGGGGAGAGAGGGAGGGGGGATGGAGGGAGGAGGGAGGACAGAGGGAGAGAGGGAGGGGGGATGGAGGGAGGAGGGAGGACAGAGGAGAGAGGGAGGGGGGATGGAGGGAGGAGAGAGGAGAGAGGGAGGGGGGATGGAGGGAGGACAGAGGAGAGAGGGAGGGGGGATGGAGGGAGGAGGGAGGACAGAGGAGAGAGGGAGGGGGGATGGAGGGAGGAGAGAGGAGAGAGGGAGGGGGGATGGAGGGAGGAGGGAGGACAGAGGAGAGAGGGAGGGGGATGGAGGGAGGAGAGAGGGAGAGAAGGAGGGGGGATGGAGGGAGGAGAGAGGAGAGAGGGAGGGGGGATGGAGGGAGGAGGGAGGACAGAGGAGAGAGGGAGGGGGGATGGAGGGAGGACAGAGGAGAGAGGGAGGGGGGATGGAGGGAGGACAGAGGAGAGAGGGAGGGGGGATGGAGGGAGGAGGGAGGACAGAGGAGAGAGGGAGGGGGATGGAGGGAGGACAGAGGAGAGAGGGAGGGGGAGGACAGAGGAGAGAGGGAGGGGGGATGGAGGGAGGAGAGAGGAGAGAAGGAGGGGGGATGGAGGGAGGAGAGAGGGAGGGGGGATGGAGGGAGGAGAGAGGAGAGAAGGAGGGGGATGGAGGGAGGAGAGAGAGGGGGGGGGGGATGGAGGGAGGACAGAGGAGAGAGGGAGGGGGGAGGACAGAGGAGAGAGGGAGGGGGATGGAGGGAGGAGAGAGGGAGACAAGGAGGGGGGATGGAGGGAGGAGAGAGGGGGAGGGGGATGGAGGGAGGAGAGAGGGAGGGGGGATGGAGGGAGGAGAGAGGAGAGAAGGAGGGGGGATGGAGGGAGGAGAGAGGGAGGGGGGATGGAGGGAGGACAGAGGGAGGGAGGGGGAGGACAGGGAGAGGGAGGGGGGATGGAGGGAGGAGAGAGGAGAGGAGGGGGGATGGAGGGAGGAGAGAGGGAGGGGGGATGGAGGGAGGAGAGAGGGAGGGGGGATGGAGGGAGGACAGAGGAGAGAGAGAGGGAAGATGGAGGAAGGAGAGAGAAGTGAGAGAGAGGACAGAGGACAGAGGGGGGATGGAGGACAGGGGACAGAGGATGGAGAGAGGAAGGAGAGAAAGAGAAGATGGACAGAGGAGAGAGGGAGGACAGGGGAGGACGGTCACAGATGTCAGATCACAACCTAACTTCGTCCAGTCGTCCACCGTCAGTTGTCCATCAGAAGAGACGCTTCCTGACTCACCGTTGTGTCCCCGACGGTCGTCCACAAACGTCTGAGCAACAACAGGTCGGCCATATTTATCAGCCTTCGCCGAGACAAAGAGAGACGCTCGTCCTCTTGTCCTGAGGACGATGTGACCTCCTTCACTGGAAACCAGTTCAGAGGGAAAGGAGACACGTCTGATCGGTCCAGCTCAGACGCCCTCTCCTGTCCAGGGGACACAAACCTGCTGCTGGACCACAACACTGGAGAAGACCAACACACCAGGGGGGTTGCAGCCCGTTGTCATGGTAACAGCAGGGGGACACTGGACTGGAGCCCTGGAACCAGAGACGTCTGTTGTCCAGCTTTTGTTCTGAACCCGGAGACAAAAGTCATCAGAGCCGAGGAGACGCTCAGGCAAAAGAAGAGGAACCGTCCTGGAGACTGTCCTGGTTCCCACAGCCGGGGGCACAAACACGGATGCCCCGCCCTCCCTGATGCCCCGCCCTCCACTCGTAAACCCCTCCCTCACCTATGAAACCCCTCCCCCTCTCTCAGATGCCCTTCCCTTGCTGACACCCTCGGCCCCCTCGGAACCCCCCCCCTCTATCGGAAGCCCCTCCCCTCTCCCAGAAGCCCCTCCCCTCTCCCAGAAGCCCCTCCCTCGCTCTCAGAAGCCCCTCCCCATCTCAAAAGCCCCTCCTCCCTCTCTGAAGCCCCTCCCCTCTCCCTGAAGCCCCTCCCCCAGTGGTCAGACTGTGGACCCTCAGTAAACAGGCCTGTCAGTCATTAACGGAGGACAACAGTCGGACGTCTCCTGGGGACGGTCGGCGGTGAGTCAACGTCAGTTTCGGGAATCGTTGTTGGTCCGACGGTTGTTGTGTGAAGCTGCTCATCTGTGTGTGTGTGTGTGTGTGTGTGTGTGTGTGTGTGTAAATCTGAAGACAGACTTTAGCGCGATTCCAGACTTTTCCCCGTCTCCTCTTCTTCCTCCTCCTCCTCCTCCTCCTCCTGCTCCTCCTCGGTGAGTCGTCTTCATCAGGAGCAGCACGGTGCGACCTGATTGGCTCAGCGTCAGCCTGCTGCCTTCTCATTGGCTGCAGGTCTGGCCGAGGTCATGCTCCGCCTCGCCCTCTGTGCGTCTCTGGCGGCGTGGTCGGCGGTGTCGGTGCTCGGTCTGTCAGGTGGGCGTGGCCTGTCGTCTGGGGCGTGGCCTACCGGTGGGCGTGGCCTGCTGATGGATGGCGTGTTTCAGTGTTCTCAGAGGCCCCCGGCGCCCACATGCTGCTGCGCTCCCGCCGCGCCAACTCCTTCCTGGAGGAGCTGAAGCCGCCGTCGATGGAGCGCGAGTGCAACGAGGAGACCTGCGACTTTGAGGAAGCTCGGGAGATCTTCACCACCAGAGAAGCTACGGTGAGGCCCCGCCCCCCCGCCCCGCCCCGCCCCTTTCTCACCGGCGCGCGCTTGTGTGTTGCAGCTGGAGTTCTGGACGGTGTACACAGGTGAGCGCAGGTGAGCGCGGCTGGGCGCAGAGCATTGTGGGTAACGCAGGTGTGTTCCAGACGGGAACCAGTGCCACACCAACCGGTGTGTGAACGGCACCTGCGTGGACCTGTACCAGTCCTACGCCTGCCGCTGCCACCGCGGCTACGAGGGCCGCTACTGCGACCAGCGTAAGTGGGGGGCGGGGCCAGGGGTGGGGCGGGGCTGACGGGGGGCGGGGCCTGACGGGGACCTGCTGCCTCCAGGTCAGACGGCCACCAACTGCCTGCTGGACAACGGAGGCTGCGACCACGACTGCACCGACGCCGCCGACGGGCTGAGCCGGAGCTGCGGCTGCGTGGACGGGTACGACCTGCAGGACGACTCCAGGACCTGTCGGCCCAGGGGTGAGTGGGGGGCGGGGCAGGGGGCGGGGCAGGGGCGGGGCCCGCTGCGGCGCTGACGCGTCCGTCCTCAGGTGCGTCCTCCTGCGGTCAGCTGCTCATCGGGCGCTCGTCCTACACCAAGAGCATCGAGGGGCTGCTGCCCTGGATGGTGGGGGGCGAGGTGGGCAAGAAGGGCGAGAGCCCCTGGCAGGTAGCGCCTCCGGGGGGGGGCGTGGGGGCGTGGCCGGGGTCCCACCTGCCGTCTCCTGCGCAGGTGCTGCTGCTGAACGCCGTGGGGAAGTTCCACTGCGGCGGCGTGCTGATCGACGCCAGCTGGGTCCTGACGGCCGCCCACTGCCTGGAGAACAGCCTGAGCTTCAGGGTCCGGCTGGGTGAGCTGCCCCGCCCCCTGACCCCCGCCCCCTGACCCCTGACCCCCGCCCCCTGACCCCCGCCCCCTGACCCCCGCCCACTGACTCCCCTGACCCCCGCCCACTGACTCCCCTGACCCCCGACCTCTGCCCCCAGGTGACTACGAGCGCCTCCGTGGCGAGGGCACCGAGGTGACCCTGAAGGTGTCCCAGATCTTCCAGCACCCCGGGTACGACCGGCGGTCGGCGGACAACGACATCGGGCTGCTGCGTCTGGAGACGCCCGCCCCGCTGTCCGACTACATCGTGCCCGTGTGCCTGCCCGGGCGCCGCCTGGCCCAGCGCGTGCTGCAGCGCAACGGCACCATGACGGTGGTGAGCGGCTGGGGCAAGGAGGACGTGGAGAGCGTGCGCTTCAGCTCCGCCCTCAACGTCATCAAGGTGCCGCTGGTGGACGGCGAGGTGTGCCGGCGCCACATGACCCACAACGTCACGGCCAACATGCTGTGCGCCGGCGTGGTGGGCGAGAGGACGGACGCCTGCGAGGGCGACAGCGGCGGGCCCATGGTCACGCTGCGGCGCGACACCTGGTTCCTGGTGGGGCTGGTGTCCTGGGGCGAGGGCTGCGGCAACACCGACAAGCTGGGCGTGTACACCAAGGTGTCCGCCTACCTGGACTGGATCCAGCGCGTCCGCCACCAGGCCGAGGGCGGCCCGGCGGGCCAGCGCCCCTGACCTCGCCGACCTCCGGCCCCAACCGCCGCCGCCCGTCCGGGTCTAGCCCCGCCCCCCCGGGTACCGGAACGCCGACGTATCGAACGACCGCTCGCCCATCAATAAAACACGCCTGCTCACGTGACTGGTGGCTGTTTAATGACCCAGCGGGGGGGCGGGGCCTCCTGGGCCCGGGGGCCCCGCCCCGCCGGGCTCCCCCGGGGGCCCCGCCCCCCCCGGGGGCCCCGCCCCCCCCAGCTCCTCCTCGTAGCCCCTCAGCTGCTCCAGGAAGCCCGGGTTGGGCCGGACCACGTGACGGGCCCGCCGCAGCGTCTGCAACACAAACCCGCCTTCAGTCCCGGTTCGGGCCCGGTCGGGGGGCGGGGCTAGCCCCGGACGGGGGGCGGGGCTAGCCCCGGACGGCCTAACGCTTGTCCCACCTGCAGCGCGTGGTCCAGGCTCAGCCCGTGGTGCTTCATCAGGTAGGCGGCGCACACGGCGGCCGAGCGGCTGCGGCCGTTCTTGCAGTACACGAGCACGCGCCCGCCCCGCGCCGCCTCGGCCCGGATGGCGTCGGCGAGGCCGTCCAGGTGGGGCCGCAGGTCCTGGTCGGGCGCGTCGCGCACGGGCACGCGCATCCGGCGCACGGAGGGCGCGTCGGGGAACGGCTGGCGGCGCGTGACGTTGACGCAGAGCGTCACGTGACCCTCCCGCAGCAGCGGCGCGCTGCAGGCGGCGCGGGCGGTGCTGATGCACAGCGCGTCCGTCACCGGGCAGAGCTGCATGGCGGGGGCTCCCGGGGGGGGGGCAGGGCCTATATACCCCCGGCCCCGCCCGCGGGTCACCTGACACCTCCTCAGAAGGTCATGGGGTCAGGTGACCCGCTCACACGCGCCTTACAGGGACCAAGGGGGGGGGCCGAGGCTCAAGAACCTCATCTGGAGGGCAAGAACCACATCTGGAGGACAAGAACCACATCTGGAGGTCAAGAACCACATCTGGAGGACAAAAGAACCACATCTGGAGGTCAAGAACCACATCTGGAGGTCAAGAACCACATCTGGGGTCAGAACACGGGGGGCAAGAACCACATCTGGAGGTCAAGAACCACATCTGGAAGAACCACATCTGGAGGTCAAAAGAACCACATCTGGAGGTCAAGAACCACATCTGGAGGGCAAGAACCACATCTGGAGGTCAAGAACCACATCTGGAGGGCAAGAACCACATCTGGAGGTCAAAAGAACCACATCTGGAGGGCAAGAACCACATTTGGAGGTCAAGAACCACATCTGGAGGGGAAGAACCACATTTGGAGGTCAAGAACCACATCTGGAGGGCAAGAACCACATCTGGAGGGCAAGAACCACATCTGGAGGACAAAAGAACCACATCTGGAGGGGAAGAACCACATCTGGAGGGCAAGAACCACATTTGGAGGTCAAGAACCACATCTGGAGGGGAAGAACCACATCTGGAGGGCAAAAGAACCACATCTGGAAGGCAAGAACCACATCTGGAGGACAAAAGAACCACATCTGGAGGGGAAGAACCACATATGGAGGGCAAGAACCACATTTGGAGGTCAAGAACCACATCTGGAGGGGAAGAACCACATCTGGAGGGCAAAAGAACCACATCTGGAGGGCAAGAACCACATCGGGAGGTCAAGAACCACATCTGGAGGTCAAGAACCACATCTGGAGGGCAAGAACCACATCTGGAGGACAAAAGAACAACATCTGGAGGTCAAGAACCACATCTGGAGGACAAAAGAACCACATCTGGAGGACAAAAGAACCACATCTGGAGGGCAAGAACCACATCTGGAGGGCAAAAGAACCACATCTGGAGGACAAAAGAACCACATCTGGAGGGCAAGAACCACATCTGGAGGACAAAAGAACCACATCTGGAGGGGAAGAACCACATTTGGAGGTCAAGAACCACATCTGGAGGGGAAGAACCACATTTGGAGGTCAAGAACCACATCTGGAGGGGAAGAACCACATCTGGAGGGCAAAAGAACCACATCTGGAGGTCAAGAACCACATCTGGAGGTCAAGAACCACATCTGGAGGGCAAGAACCACATCTGGCGGTCAAGAACCACATCTGGAGGTCAAGAACCACATCTGGAGGGAAAAATCTGGAGGACAAAGAACCACATCTGGAGGGCAAAAGAACCACATCTGGAGGTCAAGAACCACATCTGGAAGGCAAAAGAACCACATCTGGAGGGCAAAAGAACCACATCTGGAGGGGAAGAACCACTCAAAAGAACCACATCTGGAGGTCAAAAGAACCACATCTGGAGGTCAAGAACCACATCTGGAGGGCAAAAGAACCACATCTGGAGGTCAAGAACCACATCTGGAGGGCAAGAACCACATCTGGAGGTCAAGAACCACATCTGGAGGGCAAGAACCACATCTGGAGGTCAAGAACCACATCTGGAGGGCAAAAGAACCACATCTGGAGGGCAAAAGAACCACATCTGGAGGGCAAAAGAACCACATCTGGAGGGCAAAAGAACCACATCTGGAGGGCAAAAGAACCACATCTGGAGGGCAAAAGAACCACATCTGGAGGGGCAGGTGACAGAAGTGATTTTATTCTGGGGTCAAAAGTCAAACATGCGAACGGTCGAAGCTGACGGCGAGGACTCGGGGGGGTCGGCCCCCCCGCAGGGTTCAGGTGTGCTACAGTCGTTTACAGCTGGATTACACGTTAGTACAGCAGCGGCCCTCGCGGGGGCGTCCCCCGGGGGGTGGCGTCCCCCGGGGGGGGGGGGAGCGGGCCACGCCCGTCAGCTCGGCACAGACGAGCCTCGGGCTAGCCTCGTGCTAAGCTAACATAGAAATCTGCTTTTTTTTTTTTTCATGTTTTTTTAGATTTTCAGAACTTCAGTTTCAAACACAGAATCTCACCACACCGGCAAATAAAACCCAGAAAACCTTCGGGGGTAAAAACCAGGAATCTGATCAAAGTAAACAGACCTTAAAAGTGGCGCTCAGGGCGACCGTCGCCATGGCAACGACCCCGTCGGTCGGGGGGTTAGCGGGGTCAAAAGCTCGTTCTGTTAGTGTCGTAGGCTTCAGGGGGGCTGTGGGGGGGCTCCGACCTCCGACCCCCCTCCAACACATCCACAGCTGGATCTGACCTCTGACCCCCGCCTCACACAGCTGGATCTGACCTCTGACCCCCGCCTCACACAGCTGGATCTGACCTCTGACCCCCGCCTCACACAGCTGGATCTGACCTCTGACCCCCCCACAGCCAAGAACAGCGGGCTCAGGGGACCTTGGGGGTTGTGAGGGGGTGGCGGCGTGGGGCTGGGGGGGCGAGGGGGGGCATCAGGAGTGGTCCATGGGCTCTGCGGCGCCGCTCTGCTCGGCGCTCTGGCTCTCCATCTCCTCCAGTTCCTCCGTGGTCAGGTCCGACCTCCCGGCCCCCCCCGCCGGGGCCTCCCCGCCGCCCTTGTCCCCGCCCCCGGCCTTGTCCCCGCCCCCGGCCTCGCCCCCCCCCACCTGCTCCCTCAGGTGGCGCTCCATGGAGGCCTGGATGGACGACACCATCTCCTGCAGCTTCCTGCGCTGCTGCTCCATCACGCCGGGGTCCACGCCGCGCCCGTCCTTGGTGGTCACGAAGCCCGGCGCCATGCGCACCAGCTCCCGCGTGGCGTCCTCGGGGATCTGCGACAGGTCGGGGGGGCCGCGGGACACGCTGGCGCTCAGGTCCGTGCCGCTGCTGTGCTGGCGCGTGATTGGCCGGTGCTCGGGGGGGGAGGAGCCCCCGGCGCTGCCGAGGGAGTGGCCTTTGCCCTGGAAGGCGGCGACGCTCTGCTCCTTCTTGCGGACGACTCCGCCCCCGCCCAGCCGCAGCACGCCGTGGGCGGGGCTTCCCTCCCGGCTGCCCCGGGCGCCGAGCTGCAGCAGCGCGCCCTTGACCCGCTCCTCCACGTCGGGGCCCACCTGGAAGTGGCCCGCGGCGTCCACGCACAGCTCCAGGCGCTCGTCGGCCGCGCTGTACACAAACGTCTTCCCGCTCAGGTGAGGGAGGGTGCAGTGCTTCCCATCCAGAAGACCTGAGGACCAGAGGGAGGCTCACACCTGAGCACACCTGAGCACACCGCACCCACACACACACACACAGATACAGACACACACCCTCACATACACACACCCACACACACACAGATACAGACACACACACACACACACCCACACACACACACACAGATACAGACACACACCCTCACACACACACACACCCTCACACACACACACCCACAGATACAGACACACACACACACACACACAGATACAGACACACACCCTCACACACACACACCCTCACACACACACACACACAGATACAGACACACACCCTCACACACACACACCCTCACACACACACACACACACACCCTCACACACACACACACACACACTCTCAGAGGAACCCACCCATGTCCTTCTTCACGATGTTGTAGAAGACTCCGCCCCTCTGGAACAGGTGAGGCAGCGTCTTGGCGTAGGACCACACGTCCTCACCTGGGAGGTCACAAACAGCCGTTAGAGTCCCGCCCACTTCCTGCCCGAACCATCGATGAGGTCATCGGCCCGCCCGCTCACCCCTCCCACAGGCCTCTCAGCTGTTTACACACACCTGACCTTTGACCTTTGGCAGGTGAGACGGGGACCGTTCCCGATGGCTGAGTCAGCTCGTGTTTGTACACACGTACACACACATACACTCACACAAACACACTCGCACACGGGCGCCGACTCACACTCACATCCACACTGACTCTCACACACACACACACACACACACACACACACACACACACAGACTCTTGCTGACTCACACACGCTGACTCACACACACACATACATGCTGACTCACTCACTCTCACAAACACACACTCAGACACACACACACACTCAGACTCGCACACACTCTCAGACTCTCACACACTCTCAGACTCTCACACACACTCTCAGACTCTCTCACACACTCTCAGATTCTCTCACACACACACACACTCAGACTCACACACTCAGACTCACACACTCTCAGACTCTCTCACACACACAAACTCTCACACACTCTCAGACTCTCTCACACACACACTCAGACTCGCACACACACTCTCAGACTCACACACACACTCTCAGACTCACACACTCTCAGACTCTCTCACACACACTCTCAGACTCTCACACACACTCTCAGACTCACACACTCTCAGACTCTCTCACACACACTCTCACACTCACACACACTCTCAGACTCACACACTCTCAGACTCTCTCACACACTCTCAGACTCACACACAGACTCTCACACACACACTCAGACTCACACACTCAGACTCTCTCACACACACTCTCAGACTCACACACTCTCAGACTCTCTCACACACACTCTCAGACTCACACACTCTCAGACTCTCTCACACACACTCTCAGACTCACACACACACTCAGACTCACACACTCTCAGACTCTCTCACACACACTCTCAGACTCTCTCACACACACAAACTCTCACACACACACTCTCAGACTCTCTCACACACACACACACACTCAGACTCACACTCTGAGACTCTCACACACTCAGACTCACACACACTCTCAGACTCACACACACTCTGTCTCTGAGGTGATGAATAAGGGTTTTCTCGTCCATCAGCTGACTGATTGTTAAATGACGCAACATCATCTTAATCAATGTCTGAGGGGGGGTCCTCACCCATCAGGGTTGCTAGGAGACAGAGGGACGAGATCTCCAGGTCGATGCTCTCCTGCAGCTCGCGGCCGCTCGCCCGTCCCGTCGGCGGCGCCTCCTCGGCCTTGGCATCGTGGCGCCCGCGGGCCTCGGGGGAGGCGGGGCCCTCGGGGGGGGCGGGGTCCCCGGGGGGGGCGGGGCTCTCGTCGTCGGGGCCCTTCAGGATCTCCACCGTCACGCGGTCGCCGTGCTGCAGCGCCACGGGCTCGTTCTCCCGGCCCTCGCCCGGCGCCGCCAGCCCCCGGGGGGGGAAGCCGTAGCGGATGCACTGGCGCTCCGGCGGCACGCCGAACTGGCCGGCGACGCTGCGCTGCAGCTCGGCGAAGGTGGTGGCGGCGTGCAGCGTCAGCGTGGCCTGGCGCCCGTCGCTGGTCGTCACGCGGACCTTCTTCTCGCCGGCGGCGGGGGCGGGGGGCGGCAGGGGGGGCTTTGGTGGGCGTGGCCGGGGCCGAGGAGGAGGCGGGCTCCGGCGGGGGCGGGGCCCCGGGCTCCGGCCTGAGCCTGGCGGTGTGGCGCCTCTGCGCGGCGGCGGCGTGCTCGCTCACGCTCTGCTGCACGCCGCGCTCGGCCCGGCTCATGGTCAGCTCCTCCTTGTGCAGCGTCTTGGCCTTCTGGCCCGTCAGGATGATCTTGGTGGGGGGGGGGGGTCGTGCTGGGGCCCCGCCCCTGGGCCCCTCGGCGGCGGGGGCGCAGGCGGGGTCGGGGCCGGTCTTCCTGGCGGTGTGGTGCAGGATGGTGGCCACCACCTTCTGCACCAGCACCTCGCTGCCGAACTCCCCGGGGAAGTGCTTGGTGACCAGGCGCGTGGCCACGTCGTACACGTTGCTGTTGAGGGCGGGGTCGGCCTCGTACTGGAACCAGTAGGCCGTCTCCCTGACGGCGCGCCCCCCCCACTCCAGCGTGATGGGGAAGGCCTCGGGCAGGTTGTCGTACTCGCGGCCGTCCCAGAAGTGCTTGAAGCCGCAGCCGCACTTGCCGCCCTGCGAGGGCGTGGCGGTGCGGTCGCCGTCCAGGTAGGCCACGCCCCCGTCGGCGCGGATGCGGCGCACGGAGGAGCCGCGGCACCAGGTGCAGGCGCTGAGCGAGCTGAGGGCGTAGTCGGGCACCAGCGCGTCCTGCTGGGGGTCGTAGGAGCACACCACGCTGCTCAGGGGGAAGCTGTAGTTCTTGTCGTCGCGCAGGCGGCCGTGCGTGGAGCGCGCCAGCCCGTAGAGCCGCCCCCCCGGGCCCAGCCAGTCGGGGGGCACGTGCAGCTCCAGCAGCGCGCCGCAGCTCAGGCAGCGGTGCAGCCGGTCCTCCAGCGCCAGCCTCTTGGCGGCCTCCGTCACCTCCTCGGGCGGCACGCCGATGACGCCGGTGCGCCTGAAGACGTACTGGTGCACGTCGGCCACCAGCGCCGGGTGCACGCCGTGCTTCTCCACGAACACCTCCTCCATGGCGCGCACCAGCCGCAGCAGGTAGCGGTCCTGCAGGCTGCGGTCGCCGCCGACCACGCAGCCGCCGTCGGGCTCCAGCTGGATGAAGCGGCCCAGCAGCTCCTGCGGCACGCCCCAGGCCTTGGGCAGCAGGCGGCCCGGCAGGCGCGGCAGCACGCCGTCCCGCACGCCCACCAGCGGGATGTAGTGGTTGCGGGCGGAGCTGCTCCAGGCGATGCAGATGGGCTTGTGCAGGGCGCCGTCGCGGCCCCGGCAGCGCTCCTCGGGCACCAGGCCGGGCAGGAAGGTGGCGGCGTAGTCGCCCGAGCTGCTCATGCCGCTGAGCGAGTCCAGCAGCACGATGGGCCGGCGCAGCACGTTGGCCAGCCCGAAGATGTGGATGTTGCGCAGCCCCAGGGGCACGCCCTCGGGCGGCACGAACAGCGGGTCGCACTCCCGCACGATGTCGTCCCACTCGCCCGCGTCCACGAAGTCCCGCAGCAGCGCCTGGTACCGGCCCAGGTTCCGCTCGAAGTTCCGCTTCAGGTTCTCCCTCAGCGCGTGCCAGAAGAGCTCGCGCCCCACCAGCGCGCGCGACACCGCGTGCACGAGGCAGTGCCCGTCCCCGTCCACGTGCACGGGCACCAGCGCCTCGCGCCCGCCGTTGGCGCGCCGCAGCTCGGCCAGCGTGTCGCGCAGGTAGGCCGTGCTGCCCGAGCGGTCGCGGCCGTAGCCGGCGGCCGCCAGGTGCGCGGGCTCGATGCGGAAGGCGCGGTCGGCCAGCAGCGCGCAGTCGAACGCGTCGCCCTGGTTCATGTCGCGCAGCAGGCGCGCGCGGCCCGAGCGCCGCTCCATGCCGTAGCGCGTGAGCAGCGGCGCCAGCAGCTTGCAGCGGTAGTTGCACACCCCCAGCACGTCGGCCGCCGCGCCGCGGGGCGGGCCCGCCGCGCCCTGCAGCGCGCCGCGCAGCAGCTCCCGCAGCACGGCGTCGGGGTCGCGCAGCTCGCGCACGTCCAGCAGGGCCTCGCGCTGGTGCCGCCGGCCGCAGTCGGTGCACTCGACGGACGCGGACGCGGCGGCGCACGCGGGGAAGAACAGGCGCGCGCGGCAGCGCGGCTCGGGGCAGCGGCCCGACGCCACGCGCCGCTCGCGCAGCAGCGACATGGCATGGCGGCGCGGCGCGGCGCGGCTGGCGTCCCTCGAACCCGCGGCCGGACCGCGGCGACACGGAAGCGACTGGCTCTGCGTCCCGCAGCGCAGCTCTGCCGACGTGACGGCGTCCGGCCCGCGGGGCTCGCCGGGAGTTGTAGTCCGCGGCGGCGCGTCCCGGCCGAGCGCGGCCGCCCCCGCGGGGCCCTAAGCGCGGGGGGGCGGCCGGGCCCGCGGGGGCCTGGCCGCGCGGGGGCGGCGGCCCCCGAGCGGGGGTCGCGGGGGCGGGGCGGCGGCCGACGCGCGGTCCGTCGGGGGCCGCCGCCGACTACAACTCCCGGCGAGCAACGCGCGCCCGCTTGGCTGCGTCAGGAAGGTGACGTCACGGCCCGTCGTCGCGGCTGCGTCCAACAAACGGGCTCCAAAAGTGTCCTCAAAGGACCAAAGTGTCTTCCAAAAGTGTCCTCAAAGGACCAAAGTGTCTTCCAAAAGTGTCCTCAAAGGACCACAGTGTCTTCCAAAAGTGTCCTCAAAGGACCAAAGTGTCTTCCAAAAGTGTCCTCAAAGGACCAAAGTGTCCTCAAAGGACCACCGTGTCTTCCAAAAGTGTCCTCAAAGGACCAAAGTGTCCTCAAAGGACCACAGTGTCTTCCAAAAGTGTCCTCAAAGGACCACAGTGTCTTCCAAAAGTGTCCTCAAAGGACCAAAGTGTCCTCAAAGGACCAAAGTGTCCTCAAAGGACCAAAGTGTCTTCCAAAAGTGTCCTCAAAGGACCACAGTGTCTTCCAAAAGTGTCCTCAAAGGACCAAAGTGTCTTCAAAAAGTGTCCTCAAAGGACCAAAGTGTCCTCAAAGGACCACAGTGTCTTCCAAAAGTGTCTCTCAAAAAGTGTCCTCAAAGGACCAAAGTGTCTCCAAAGGACCAAAGTGTCTTCCAAAAGTGTCCTCAAAGGACCAAAGTGTCTTCCAAAGAGTGTCCAAAGGACCAAAGTGTCTTCCAAAAGTGTCCTCAAAGGACCACAGTGTCTTCCAAAAGTGTCCTCAAAGGACCAAAGTGTCCTCAAAGGACCACAGTGTCTTCCAAAAGTGTCCTCAAAGGACCAAAGTGTCTTCCAAAAGTGTCCAAAAGTGTCCTCAAAGGACCAAAGTGTCCTCAAAGGACCACAGTGTCTTCCAAAAGTGTCCTCAAAGGACAAAGTGTCCTCAAAGGACCAAAGTGTTTCCAAAGTGTCCTCAAAGGACAAAGTGTCCTCAAAGGACCAAAGTGTCTTCCAAAAGTGTCCAAGGAAAGGACCAAAGTGTCCTTCAAAGGACCAAAGTGTCCTCAAAGGACCAAAGTGTCTTCCAAAAGTGTCCTCAAAGGACCAAAGTGTCTTCCAAAAGTGTCCTCAAAGGACCAAAGTGTCCTCAAGGACCAAGTGTCTTCAAAAGTGTCCTCAAAGGAAAGTTTCAAAGTGTCCTCAAAGGACCAAAGTGTCTTCAAAGGACCAAAGTGTCTTCCAAAAGTGTCCTCAAAGGACCAAAGTGTCTTCCAAAAGTGTCCTCAAAGGACCAAAGTGTCTTCCAAAAGTGTCCTCAAAGGACCAAAGTGTCTTCCAAAAGTGTCCTCAAAGGACCAAAGTGTCCTCAAAGGACCAAAGTGTCTTCCAAAAGTGTCCTCAAAGGACCTTCTAAAGTGTCTTCCAAAGGAAAGTGTTTGTCCTCAAAGGACCAAAGTGTCCTCAAAGGACCAAAGTGTCTTCAAAAGTGTCCTCAAAGGACAAAGTGTCAAAAGGTGTCTTAAAAGTGTCTCAAAAGTGTCCTCAAAGGACCAAAGTGTCTTCCAAAAGTGTCCTCAAAGGACCAAAGTGTCTTCCAAAAGTGTCCTCAAAGGACCAAAGTGTCTTCAAAAGTGTCTTCCAAAAGTGTCCTCAAAGGACCAAAGTGTTTCCAAAAGTGTCCTCAAAGGAAAAGTGTCCTCAAAGGACCAAAGTGTCCTCAAAGGACCAAAGTGTCTTCCAAAAGTGTTCCTCAAAGGACCAAAGTGTCTTCCAAAATTAAAGTGTCCTCAAAGGACCAAAGTGTCTTCAAAAGTGTCCTCAAAGGACCAAAGTGTCCTCAAAGGACCAAAGTGTCTTCAAAAGGCCAAAGTGTTTCCAAAAGTGTCCTCAAAGGACCAAAGTGTCCTCAAAGGACCAAAGTGTCTTCCAAAAGTGTCCTCAAAGGACCAGTGAAAGTGTCCTCAAAGGACCAAAGTGCTCAAAGACCAAGTTTCCAAAGTGTCTTCAAAGGACCAAAGTGTCTTCAAAGGACCAAAGTGTCTTCCAAAAGTGTCCTCAAAGGACCAAAGTGTCTTCCAAAAGTGTCCTCAAAGGACCACAGTGTCTTCCAAAAGTGTCCTCAAAGGACCAAAGTGTCCTCAAAGGACCAAAGTGTCTTCCAAAAGTGTCCTCAAAGGACCAAAGTGTCTTCCAAAAGTGTCCTCAAAGGACCAAAGTGTCCAAAGTGTTCCTCAAAGGACCATAAAGTGTCCTCAAAGGACCAAAGTGTCCTCACAAAAGTGTCCTCAAAGGACCAAAAGTGTCCTCAAAGGACCAAAGTGTCCTCAAAGGACCAAAGTGTCTTCCAAAAGTGTCCTCAAAGGACCAAAGTGTCCTCAAAGGACCACAGTGTCTTCCAAAAGTGTCCTCAAAGGACCAAAGTGTCTTCCAAAAGTGTCCTCAAAGGACCAAAGTGTCTTCCAAAAGTGTCTTCAAAGGACCAAAGTGTCTTCCAAAAGTGTCTTCAAAGGACCAAAGTGTCTTCCAAAAGTGTCCTCAAAGGACCAAAGTGTCTTCCAAAAGTGTCCTCAAAGGACCAAAGTGTCCTCAAAGGACCAAAGTGTCTTCCAAAAGTGTCCTCAAAGGACCAAAGTGTCTTCAAAGGACCAAAGTGTCTTCAAAGGACCAAAGTGTCCTCAAAGGACCAAAGTGTCTTCCAAAAGTGTCCTCAAAGGACCAAAGTGTCCTCAAAGGACCAAAGTGTCTTCCAAAAGTGTCCTCAAAGGACCAAAGTGTCCTCAAAGGACCAAAGTGTCTTCCAAAAGTGTCCTCAAAGGACCAAAGTGTCTTCCAAAAGTGTCCTCAAAGGACCAAGTGTTTTCAAAGTGTCTTCAAAGGACCAAAGTGTCCTCAAAGGACCAAAGTGTCCAAAGTGTCCTCAAAGGACCAAAGTGTCTTTCAAATTCAAAGGACCAAAGTGTCTTCCAAAAGTGTCTTCAAAGGACCAAAGTGTCTTCCAAAAGTGTCCTCAAAGGACCAAAGTGTCTTCCAAAAGTGTCCTCAAAGGACCAAAGTGTCCTCAAAGGACCACAGTGTCTTCCAAAAGTGTCCTCAAAGGACCAAAGTGTCTTCCAAAAGTGTCCTCAAAGGACCAAAGTGTCCTCAAAGGACCAAAGTGTCTTCCAAAAGTGTCCTCAAAGGACCAAAGTGTCCTCAAAAAGGTTCCAAAGTGTCCTCAAAGGACCAAAGTGTCTTCCAAAAGTGTCCTCAAAGGACCAAAGTGTCTTCCAAAAGTGTCCTCAAAGGACCAAAGTGTCCTCAAAGGACCAAAGTGTCTTCCAAAAGTGTCCTCAAAGGACCAAAGTGTCTTCCAAAAGTGTCCTCAAAGGACCAAAGTGTCCTCAAAGGACCACAGTGTCTTCCAAAAGTGTCCTCAAAGGACCAAAGTGTCTTCCAAAAGTGTCCTCAAAGGACCAAAGTGTCCTCAAGCAAGTGTCTTCCAAAAGTGTCCTCAAAGGACCAAAGTGTCTTCAAAAGTGTCCTCAAAGGCAAAGTGTCCTCAAAGGACCAAAGTGTCCTCAAAGGACCAAAGTGTCCTCAAAGGACCAAAGTGTCTTCCAAAAGTGTCCTCAAAGGACCAAAGTGTCCTCAAAGGACCAAAGTGTCTTCCAAAAGTGTCCTCAAAGGACCAAAGTGTCCTCAAAGGACCAAAGTGTCTTCCAAAAGTGTCCTCAAAGGACCAAAGTGTCCTCAAAGGACCAAAGTGTCTTCCAAAAGTGTCCTCAAAGGACCAAAGTGTCCTCAAAGGACCACAGTGTCTTCCAAAAGTGTCCTCAAAGGACCAAAGTGTCTTCCAAAAGTGTCCTCAAAGGACCAAAGTGTCTTCCAAAAGTGTCTTCAAAGGACCAAAGTGTCTTCAAAGGACCAAAGTGTCTTCCAAAAGTGTCTTCAAAGGACCAAAGTGTCTTCCAAAAGTGTCTCAAAGGACCAAAGTGTCTTCCAAAAGTGTCTTAAAGGACCAAAGTGTCTTCAAAGGACCAAAGTGTCTTCAAAGGACCAAAGTGTCTTCCAAAAGTGTCCTCAAAGGACCAAAGTGTCTTCCAAAAGTGTCCTCAAAGGACCAAAGTGTCTTCCAAAAGTGTCCTCAAAGGACCAAAGTGTCTTCCAAAAGTGTCCTCAAAGGACCAAAGTGTCTTCAAAGGACCAAAGTGTCTTCCAAAAGTGTCCTCAAAGGACCAAAGTGTCTTCCAAAAGTGTCTTAAAGGACCAAAGTGTCTTCAAAGGACCAAAGTGTCTTCAAAGGACCAAAGTGTCTTCCAAAAGTGTCTCAAAGGACCAAAGTGTCTTCCAAAAGTGTCCTCAAAGGACCAAAGTGTCTTCCAAAAGTGTCTCAAAGGACCAAAGTGTCTTCCAAAAGTGTCTTAAAGGACCAAAGTGTCTTCCAAAAGTGTCCTCAAAGGACCAAAGTGTCTTCCAAAAGTGTCCTCAAAGGACCAAAGTGTCTTCCAAAAGTGTCCTCAAAGGACCAAAGTGTCTTCCAAAAGTGTCCTCAAAGGACCAAAGTGTCTTCCAAAAGTGTCCTCAAAGGACCAAAGTGTCTTCAAAGGACCAAAGTGTCCTCAAAGGACCAAAGTGTCTTCTTCCAAAAGTGTCTCAAAGGACCAAAGTGTCTTCCAAAAGTGTCCTCAAAGGACCAAAGTGTCTTCCAAAAGTGTCTCAAAGGACCAAAGTGTCTTCCAAAAGTGTCTCAAAGGACCAAAGTGTCTTCCAAAAGTGTCTTAAAGGACCAAAGTGTCTTCAAAGGACCAAAGTGTCCTCAAAGGACCAAAGTGTCTTCCAAAAGTGTCCTCAAAGGACCAAAGTGTCTTCAAAGGACCAAAGTGTCTTCAAATGACCAAAGTGTCTTTAAAGGACCCCGCGGACACGTTTTGACGTCCCGTTAAGTTTGGGACGACGTGACCTCGGGGGGGGGCAAAGGTCAAAGTGAGAAAGACGGAGGCGGACGTGTGGAGGCCGCCTGTAGGCTGCGGCGGTGTTCGGGGGTCTCCGGGGGTCTCCGCCTCACATCGGGTCCTCCTCCTCTCTCTCCGGCCACAAAACCGTCCCCGCGTCTCGCGGCAACATCTGGACTTTGATCCACATGCAGATGTTTTGGTGGTGACGTCACAGCCCGTGCAGTCCCGGACTCGGCCGCGCGGGGGCGCCGTCGGGACGGTTGTGAGCAGGACGTGTTTGGACCGGGTCTCCAGGCGTCCTCAAGGACCGGGTCTCCAGGCGTCCTCAAGGACCAGGTCTCCAGGCGTGCTCAAGGACCGGGTCTCCAGGCGTCCTCAAGGACCAGGTCTCCAGGCGTGCTCAAGGACCAGGTCTCCAGGCGTGCTGAGGGACCAGGTCTCCAGGCGTCCTCAAGGACCAGGTCTCCAGGCGTGCTCAAGGACCAGGTCTCCAGGCGTGCTGAGGGACCGGGTCTCCAGGCGTCCTCAAGGACAGGGTCTCCAGGTGTCCTCAAGGACCAGGTCTCCAGGCGTGCTGAGGGACCGGGTCTCAAGGCGTGCTCAAGGACCAGGTCTCCAGGCGTCCTCAAGGACCAGGTCTCCAGGCGTGCTCAAGGACCGGGTCTCCAGGCGTCCTCAAGGACCAGGTCTCCAGGCGTGCTCAAGGACCAGGTCTCCAGGCGTGCTCAAGGACCTGCACGTGTCACCCTCAGGTGCAGCGGGTGGTGGTGCGGCGCTCATCAGCCTCATCGAACCACTTCCTGTGCTGCAGAGCTGCGGTTGGTGCAGACGCGTCAGCGGCCGTCAGCTGCAGCTTCCTGACGGTGAGGCAGCAACAGTCGAGGCTCCACCGGAGCAGAACCACCCGCGGCTGCAGCAGCGCGCTGGACCAGCACGTCCACGTGTCCACGTTGGGCCCACGCAGGCTTCACCTGCGGCCTTCGGCCCACCTGGAGGAGGAACATCAAGGGTGAAGCTCCTTGAACACCACCTGGAACATCTCCTCAAGACGCATTGAAATAAACGTTCTGATCCAAGTCTGAAGCTTTCGTCTCCATCCATTAACTCTCCTTCTTCTTGTCCCTTCAGGGGACGTCCCAGAGAGTCTCCATCTGAGTCTGTCTTCTGTCTTCATCATCCTCTTCTCTCGGAGCCACCTTCATGTCCTCTTTGATCTCTGAACCCGCTCTTTGATCTTCCTCTAGGCCTCCTGCCTGCCAGGTCCAACACGTCCCCTGTCTCTCCTCTGGTCATGTCCCCTGTCTCTCCTCTGGACATGTCCCCTGTCTCTCCTCTGGACACGTCCCCTGTCTCTCCTCTGGTCATGTCCCCTGTCACTCCTCTGGACATGTCCCCTGTCTCTCCTCTGGTCATGTCCCTGTCTCTCCTCTGGACACGCCCCTGTCTCTCCTCTGGACACGTCCCCTGTCTCTCCTCTGGTCATGTCCCCTGTTCTCCTCTGGACATGTCCCCTGTCTCTCCTCTGGACATGTCCCCTGTCTCTCCTCTGGTCATGTCCCCTGTCACTCCTCTGGTCATGTCCCCTGTCTCTCCTCTGTCCCACCGTCCTCCTGATGGTGACAGAAGTATGAACATGAGTGGGTCTCACACATCCTCATAAAGATCAATAATTGTGTGTAATCAATAAGTGCAATCAGGCTCCTTTTATTGGTTGTTCACAATAAACAGTCAAACAGGAAGTGATCAAGCTGGTGAAGCTGTGAGATTTATTTGTTCAAACTTTGAAGAGAATCCTCAAAAAAGACGTGAAAATGACAAAAACCATCAGAAACAAGAAGAACAAGAGAAAAGAGGTGAAAGGAGGAGAAGTGCTGATTGAGAAGAGCCCAGTGAGGACGAGAGGTGGTGGACTGGGACCAGTCCGTCAGCCAGTGTGTGTGTGAGTGAGGAAGAGGAGCAGAGAGACTCCAGCACAGCTCAGCAGACTCTTCATCACCAGGACTGAGTAGACCAAACAGAGCAGCTTCATCCTGGGGGCGGGGGGGGTGGAGGTGGGGGTGATGGTGGTGGGGACGGGGACGGTGGTGGGGGGGACGGTGGTGGGGACGACGGTGGTGGTGGGGGGGGCGGTGGTGGGGGGGCGGCTGGAGCAACCTCTGAAAGAGAGAGAGCGGTGAAGAGGGCTGAGAGCAGCTGAAGGTGTGTGTGGGTGACGGAGGAACGGGGCAGCAGCACCTTGTTCTGACGGGGCCTCCACCGCCCCCCCCTCGTGCTGGACCGAGCACTGGTACTGGTACGTCTGGACGGTGTCCCGGTCCAGCAGTCTGATGGAGGTGATGCGGCCCGGCTCTCTGAGCTGCAGCTCCTCTTCCTCGGCAGGAGGCTGCTCCCTCTCAGAACGGCCGTTGGCTCGTCTCTTCCAGGAGAACCTGACCACAGGAGGAACCATGTCTGAAGCCACACACAGCAGGGCGGTCCTCCTCTCCCCAGGCTCTCTGGATGCTGCTGGGTACACGCTCACCACAGGCCGGACCACCTCCAACTCTGGAACACACACACACACACACACACGCCCTTACTGACCTCTGACCTCACCCCTGGAGGTCAGAGGTCAGCACACACGGAGGCACGCACACTCACGTTCTGACCTACGGTCCTTGTGAGGCTTCATGTTACGATTGTTATTATCATTGTTATTACTACTGTTGTTATTATCATTGTTATTACTATTGTTATTATCATTGTTATTACTACTATTGTTATTATCATTATTATTACTATTGTTATTATCATTGTTATTACTACTATTGTTATTATTACTATTGTTATTACTACTATTGTTATTATCATTGTTATTACTACTATGTTATTATCGTTATTATTACTATTGTTATTATCATTGTTATTACTACTATTGTTATTATCATTGTTATTATTACTATTGTTATTATCATTGTTGTTATTGCTATTGTTATTATCATTGTTGTTATTACTATTGTTATTATCATTGTTGTTACTATTGTTATCCTTTTTATTGTTATTATCATTGTTATTACTACTACTGTTATTATCATTGTTATTATTACTATTGTTATTATCATTGTTATTATTACTATTGTTATTATCCTTTTTATTGTTACTATTATTGTTATTATCATTGTTATTACTAGTATTGTTATTATCATTGTTGTTATGACTATTTTTAATTGTTACTATTGTTATTATCTGTGTTATTATTGTTATCATTGTTGTTCCTGTTATTATCATTGTTACTACTATTGTTATTATCATTGTTATTCCTACTATTGTTATTATCATTGTTGTTATTATCGTTGTTATTGTTGTTCTTGTTATTATCATTGTTATTACTACTATTGTTATTATCATTGTTGTTATTACTATTTTTCATTGTTACTATTGTTCTTGTCTGTGTTATTATTGTTGTTATCATTGTTGTTCCTGTTATTATCATTGTTGTTACTACTATTGTTATTATCCTTATCATTGTTATTATCATTGTTATTACGATTGTTGTTATTGCTATTATCATTGTCGTTGTTCCTACTAGTGTTAATATCATTGTTATTATTGTTATCATTGTTGTTCTTGTTATTATCATCGTTATTGTTGTTGTTATTATCATTATTATTGTTACTACTGTTGTTATTATCATTCCTGTTATTTTTTGTTATGATTGTTATTGTTATTATCGTTATTGTTGTTCTTGTTATTATCATTGTTGTTGTTACAATTGTTATTATCATTGTTATTACTATTGTTATTGTTGTTATTGTTATTATCATTGTTATTGTTGTTATTATCCTTGTTGTTATTGTTACTATGGTTATTATCGTTGTTATTGTTACTATTGTTATTATCCTTGTTGTTATTGTTAATATTGTTATTATCCTTGTTGCTATTGTTACTATGGTTATTATCGTTCTTATTGTTACTATTGTTATTATCCTTGTTGTTTTTGTTACTATGGTTATTATCTTGGTGGTTATTGTTACTATGGTTATTATCCTTGTTGTTATTGTCATTATGGTTATTATCCTTGTTGTTATTATTACTATGTTATTATCCTTGTAGTTATTGTTACTATGGTTACTATCCTTGTTGTTATCACTACAGTCATACTTCGTTACAACGCGATCGTCGGGTCTATCAAATGTCAGCGGGGTCACGATGTGTCCGTGGTTTAAATCTTTCAGAATGAAAAAGTCTTTTTTGAGCGTCGGCAGAAAAACCAAAGGAAGTTTTTGTGCGGATTCAAGCTCCGACTTTGTTGGGAAAACTTGAGAGAAAGAAGGACTGAAGGGATTGAAATACTTTGATAATTGTGTGGTAATAATTACTTTAGTCAGTTTATATTTGCTATTATTATTCTTGTTATTACTGCTACTACTGATATTATCACTGTCATATTACTACTACTAATGTAATAATTATTATTATTATTGTTACAACTATTGTTGTTTTAATCATGTTGTTATTACCATTGTTATTACCACTACTGTCACATTATCATCATCATCACACAGTGTGAGAACTCTGAGTCTTATTAATCCATCATTAATAGTGGATAACACACACTCACATCAGATCAACTTGTTTTGATCTCCTCACAATACATGAACGGTTTGATTCAGTTCAATCTTTGACGTCGATAAAAGATTTGGAGGAAAAGTGGATTCTCACCTGAGACGATCAGTCTGGTTCCAGATGCAAATGTTAGGATCCACCACGGTGAAACAGAAGATGACAAAATCTGCTGAAGATCTGAGCTGAGGGGAGTTCCTCCTCCTGAAGGTTCATGTTTCAGCTCTCAGCTGATTCTTGGCTCCAAAGTCCATCTGATGGTGGCAGGCAGCAGATGTCCATCAGGAGGGTTGGGGTGAGGGTTAGGGTTGGGATTAGGATGAGGATTAACCCTCTAACCTCCACTCTGGCTTCCTCTGGCAGCAGCTGGTTTTTGTTCAGGTAGCTCAGACCTTCTCTCACTGTGTATCTCCGACAGGAGCAGTAATATGAAGCAGCGTGGGAGTCTTTAACGGACCTGATGGTCAACTCACACGTGTTCCCCTGAATAAGACGAGCTGAGAAATCATCTTTCTGAGGATGATTGTAACGACCAACAGTACCGTCCCTTGGATAAATGTACAGAATCTTCTCAAATGTTCCTCCCTCTTTCTTCTGGTACCAGACCACATAATCATAATAACCACGACACTGATCGGTTCTTCCACAGGTTATGGAGGCACTCTGACCAGCTCTACTGGTCACTGAGATCTGCTCCTGAATCAGCTGCGTTTCTATGACAACCAGCCCTGTAGAGACGTGGAGAGGCAGGTGAAGGTGAGCGTGTCTGTGGTGGCTGCGTCCTGATTGGCTGGACACACTCACCTGAGCAGAGGAAGCAGAGAGCCACAGGTGAGAGCAGCAGCATGGTGGCTTCTGGTGGGCCCGAGCAGGAATGGCCCAGCTCCTCACAGCGCCCATCAGCCCCCGCTGCTGTTGCTAGGACACCACCACCATCATCAGGAAACCACACAGGCGTCCGCCGCAGCACAGGAAGTGATGTCATCAGACCACAAGCTCAGCGCACGTTCACACACTCGTCTGCTGCACACAAGTTAAGAGTGGAGCGAGCTCGTCCTCCAACATCTGCTCCAGGGGGGGAAGGTCCCAGATGAGAGTGACTTAACACCTAGGCAGATTGGTCCAAGGTCAGGGGTCCCCAGGTCCCCCCCAGAGGGCCGTGAGGCTGCAGGTTCTGGTTCCACCAGTCCAGCTCACCCAGTTTGACCAGTCAGCTGTTGAAGACTCAGATGAGTTGATGAAGTGAGTCCAGTCTGGTGCTGCTGCTGCTGGGTTGGACCAGAACCTGCAGCCTCACGGCCCTCTGGGGGAGAGCTTGGACATCCCTGGACTAGGTGAAGGGTCAGACAAAGAATGGTTCACAACATGGAACAACAAGGAAAGAAGCCAGGTACCCGGCCCGGAGGGTTACCAGGGCCCCACCCTGGAGCCAGGCCTGGGGCTGGGGCGTGATGGTGAGTGCCTGGTGGGCGGGCCTACGCCCATGGGGCCCAGCCGGGCCCAGCCCAAACCAGCTATGTTGGCACCCGCTCCCCCGTGGACCCACCACCCGCAGGAGGAGCATGAAGGGTCCAGTGCAGTGAGGGTGTCGAGTTCGGTGGGCAGAAGATCTCATCGGTGCTTTTTACGGATGACGTGGTTCTTCTGGCTTGCTCCTCAATCCTACCAACACGTATCCACAAGGCTGAACAGAGTCGGGAGACCAGGAGGTGGATCCTCCAATCTCTGGAGCAGAGGTTGCTGAGGTAGTGAAACAGCCGCCTGGCAGTGGAGCTCCGGGAGCAGATGAGATCCGCCCGGAGTATCTCAAAGCTCTGGATGTAGTAGGGCCATCCTGTCCTCAGCCTCCCTGGGAAAATCTACACCAGGGTCCTGGAAAAGAGGATCAGATCGATAGTTGAACCTCTGCTCGATGAGGAACAATGCGGGTTTCACCCCGATCGTGGAACCATAGATCAGCTCTTTACCCTCACTGGGGTGCTTGAGGGGAGTTGGGAGTTTGCCCAACCAGTCCACATGTGCTTTGCGGACTTGGAGAAGGCCTACAACCAGGTCCCCAGAAGCATCCTGTGGGGGGTGCTCAGTATGGGGTAGATGGTCCCTTGATAAGGGCCGTCCAGTCCCTGTACCGTAGGAGCAGGAGCTTGGTCCGGATAGCCGGTTGTAAGTCGGACTGGTTCCCAGTGAGGGTTGGACTCCACCAGGGCTGCCCTTTGTCACCGGTTCTGTTCATAACTTTTATGGACAGAATTTCTCGGCACAGCCGGGGAGTGGAGGGTGTCGAGCTCGGTGGGCGGAAGATCTCGTCACTGCTTTTTGTGAATTATGTGGTTCTTCTGGCATCATCGATCAAGGACCTCCAGCTCATGCTGGGGTGGTTCACGTCTGAGGGTGAAGCTACAGGGATGCGGATCAGCACCTCCAAGTCAGAGTCCAGGGTCCTGGCCCAGAAAAAGGTAGAGTGCCTCCTCTGGGTATGGGAGGAGGTCCTGCCTCAGGTGGAGGAGTTCAAGTATCTCAGGATCTTGTCCACAAGTGAGAGAAGGATGGAACGGGAGATCGACAGGCGGATCGGAGCGGCGTCAGCACTGATTCGGGCGCTTAACCGATCTGTCGTGGTGAAGAAGGAGCTGAGCCGGAAGGTGAAGCTATCGATTTACCGGTCGATCTACGTCCCAACCCTCACCTATGGCCATCAGCGGTGGGTGGTGACCGAAAGAACGAGATCGTGGACACAAGCGGCTGAAATGAGTTTCCTCCTCAGGGTGGTCGGGCTCAGCCTCAGAGAGGGTGAGGAGCTTGGACATCCGAGAGGAGCTCAGAGTAGAACCGCCACTTCTCCACATCGAGAGGAGTCAGTTGGGGTGGCTCGGGCATCTGGTTAGGATGCCTTTCCGGACGCCTCCCTTTAGAGGTGTTAGGACATGTCCCACCGGTTGGCGGCCTCATGGCCGGCCCAGGACTAGGTGGAGGGACTATATCTCTCGCCTGGCTTGGGGGTGTCTGGGGGTCCCCCCGGAGGAGCTGATGAAAGTAGCTGGGGAGAAAGCCGTCTGGGCCTCCCTCCTGAAGGTGCTGCCTCCACAACCAGGACCCGGATAAAGCGGGAGAAAACGAGACGAGACGAGAATTGTGTGTAATCAATAAGTGCAATCAGGCTCCTTTTATTGGTTGTTCACAATAAACAGTCAAACAGGAAGTGATCAAGCTGGTGAAGCTGTGAGATTTATTTGTTCAAACTTTGAAGAGAATCCTCAAAAAAGACGTGAAAATGACAAAAACCATCAGAAACAAGAAGAACAAGAGAAAAGAGGTGAAAGGAGGAGAAGTGCTGATTGAGAAGAGCCCAGTGAGGACGAGAGGTGGTGGACTGGGACCAGTCCGTCAGCCAGTGTGTGTGTGAGTGAGGAAGAGGAGCAGAGAGACTCCAGCACAGCTCAGCAGACTCTTCATCACCAGGACTGAGTAGACCAAACAGAGCAGCTTCATCCTGGGGGCGGGGGGTGGTGGTGGGGGGGGTGGTGGGGGGGGCGGCTGGAGCAACCTCTGAAAGAGAGAGAGCGGTGAAGAGGGCTGAGAGCAGCTGAAGGTGTGTGTGGGTGACGGAGGAACGGGGGCAGCAGCACCTTGTTCTGACGGGGCCTCCACCGCCCCCTCGTGCTGGACCGAGCACTGGTACTGGTACGTCTGGACGGTGTCCCGGTCCAGCAGTCTGATGGAGGTGATGCGGCCCGGCTCTCTGAGCTGCAGCTCCTCTTCCTCGGCAGGAGGCTGCTCCCTCTCAGAACGGCCGTTGGCTCGTCTCTTCCAGGAGAACCTGACCACAGGAGGAACCATGTCTGAAGCCACACACAGCAGGGCGGTCCTCCTCTCCCCAGGCTCTCTGGATGCTGCTGGGTACACGCTCACCACAGGCCGGACCACCTCCAACTCTGGAACACACACACACACACACACACGCCCTTACTGACCTCTGACCTCACCCCTGGAGGTCAGAGGTCACCGCACCTGGGGCACGCACACTCACGTTCTGACCTACGGTCCTGTTAGATTGTTATTATCATTGTTATTACTACTGTTGTATTATCATTGTTATTACTATTGTTATTATCATTGTTATTACTACTATTGTTATTATCATTATTATTACTATTGTTATTATCATTGTTATTACTACTATTGTTATTATTACTATTGTTATTATTACTATTGTTATTATCATTGTTATTATTACTATTGTTATTATCATTGTTATTATTACTATTGTTATTATCATTGTTATTACTATTATTGTTATTATCATTGTTATTATTACTATTGTTATTATCATTGTTATTATTACTATTGTTATTATCATTGTTATTACTACTATTGTTATTATCATTGTTATTATTACTATTGTTATTATCATTGTTATTACTACTATTGTTATTATCATTGTTATTACTATTGTTATTATCATTGTTATTACTACTATTGTTATTATTACTATTGTTATTATCATTGTTATTACTACTATTGTTATTATCATTGTTATTATTACTATTGTTATTATCATTGTTATTACTACTATTGTTATTATCATTGTTATTATTACTATTGTTATTATCATTGTTCCTACTATTGTTTTATCATTGTTATTATTATTGTTATTATCATTGTTATTACTACTATTGTTATTATCATTATTATTACTATTGTTATTATCATTGTTATTACTACTATTGTTATTATTACTATTGTTATTATTACTATTGTTATTATCATTGTTATTATTACTATTGTTATTATCATTGTTATTATTACTATTGTTATTATCATTGTTATTACTATTATTGTTATTATCATTGTTATTATTACTATTGTTATTATCATTGTTATTATTACTATTGTTATTATCATTGTTATTACTACTATTGTTATTATCATTGTTATTATTACTATTGTTATTATCATTGTTATTACTACTATTGTTATTATCATTGTTATTACTATTGTTATTATCATTGTTATTACTACTATTGTTATTATTACTATTGTTATTATCATTGTATTATATTGTTATTATTACTATTGTTATTATCATTGTTATTACTACTATTGTTATTATCATTGTTATTATTACTATTGTTATTATCATTGTTCCTACTATTGTTTTATCATTATTATTATTATTATCATTGTTGTTCTTGTTATTATCATTGTTATTGTTGTTATTGTTATTATCATTATTATTGTTACTACTGTTGTTATTATCATTCCTGTTATTTTTTTGTTATGATTGTTGTTCTTGTTATCATTATTGTTATTATCATTGTTGTTGTTACTATTGTTATCATTGTTATTACTATTGTTATTGTTGTTATTATCATTGTTATTGTTGTTATTATCCTTGTTGTTATTGTTACTATCCTTGTTGTTATTGTTACTATGTTATTATCCTTGTTGTTATTGTTACTATGGTTATTATCCTTGTTGTTATTATTACTATGTTATTATCGTTGTTGTTATTGTTACTATGGTTATTATCCTTGTTGTTATTGTTACTATGGTTATTATCCTTGTTGTTATTGCTATTATCCTTGTAGTTATTATTACTATGTTATTATCCTTGTAGTTATTGTTACTATGGTTACTATCCTTGTTGTTATTATTACTATGTTACTATCCTTGTTGTTATTATTACTATGTTATTATCCTTGTAGTTATTGTTACTATGGTTACTATCCTTGTTGTTATCACTACAGTCATACTTCGTTACAACGCGATCGTCGGGTCTATCAAATGTCAGCGGGGTCACAATGTGTCCGTGGTTAAAATCTTTCAGAATGAAAAAGTCTTTTTTGAGCGTCGGCAGAAAAACCACGTGGAAGTTTTGTGCGGATTCAAGCTCCGACTTTGTTGGGAAAACTTGAGAGAAAGAAGGACTGAAGGGATTGAAATACTTTGATAATTGTGTGGTAATAATTACTTTAGTCAGTTTATATTTGCTATTATTATTCTTGTTATTACTGCTACTACTGATATTATCACTGTCATATTACTACTACTAATGTAATAATTATTATTATTATTGTTACAACTATTGTTGTTTTAATCATGTTGTTATTACCATTGTTATTACCACTACTGTCACATTATCATCATCATCACACAGTGTGAGAACTCTGAGTCTTATTAATCCATCATTTATAGTGGATAACACACACTCACATCAGATCAACTTGTTTTGATCTCCTCACAATACATGAACGGTTTGATTCAGTTCAATCTTTGACGTCGATAAAAGATTTGGAGGAAAAGTGGATTCTCACCTGAGATGATCAGTCTGGTTCCAGATGCAAAGATCAACCACGGTGAAACAGAAGATGACAAAATCTGCTGAAGATCTGAGCTGAGGGGAGTTCCTCCTCCTGAAGGTTCATGTTTCAGCTCTCAGCTGATTCTTGGCTCCAAAGTCCATCTGATGGTGGCAGGCAGCAGATGTCCATCAGGAGGGTTGGGGTGAGGGTTAGGGTTGGGATTAGGATGAGGATTAACCCTCTGACCTCCACTCTGGCTTCCTCTGGCAGCAGCTGGTTTTTGTTCAGGTAGCTCAGACCTTCTCTCACTGTGTATCTCCAACAGGAGCAGTAATATGAAGCAGCGTGGGAGTCTTTAACGGAGCTGATGGTCAACTCACACGTGTTCCCCTGAACACTCGCTGAGAAATCATCTTTCTGAGGATGATCGTAACGATCAACAGTACCGTCACTTGGATCGACGTACAGAATCTTCTCAAATGTTCCTCCCTCTTTCTTCTGGTACCATTCCACATAATAACCACCACACTGATCGATTCTTCCACAGGTTATGGAGGCACTCTGACCAGCTTTACTGGTCACTGAGATCTGCTCCTGAATCAGCTGCGTTTCTATGACAACCAGCCCTGTAGAGACGTGGAGAGGCAGGTGAAGGTGAGCGTGTCTGTGGTGGCTGCGTCCTGATTGGCTGGACACACTCACCTGAGCAGAGGAAGCAGAGAGCCACAGGTGAGAGCAGCAGCATGGTGGCTTCTGGTGGGCCCGAGCAGGAATGGCCCAGCTCCTCACAGCGCCCATCAGCCCCCGCTGCTGTTGCTAGGACACCACCACCATCATCAGGAAACCACACAGGCGTCCGCCGCAGCACAGGAAGTGATGTCATCAGACCACAAGCTCAGCGCACGTTCACACACTGGTCTGCTGCACACAAGTTAAGAGTGGAGTGAGCTCGTCCTCCAACATCTGCTCCAGGGGGGGAAGGTCCCAGATGAGAGGCCACCTCACTGACCTTTGACCTCTTCACACATCTTCTGATGTTGGTGTTCCTTCGTGTCTCTGACAGGAAACGTTCAGGTTCAACAAACCTTGTTGACCTTTTCATCTTCTCTTCTTCGTTCTGATGATTCCTGCTGAACTCAGTTCTGTTTAGAGTCCACCCCTGACCCCCGACATGACCCCAACCCCTGACCCCCGACCTGACCCCTGACCCCCGACCTGACCCCCTGACCTGACCCTGACCCCCCTGGCCCCCCTGACCCCCCGACCCTGACCTTTGATCTGACAGCAGTCTTTCATGATATTGATCATCAGATCCTGTTGATCTTCAGTCTTTGTGTTTCACTACCGTTACTGCCCCCTGCTGGTCAGAGAAGGTAATGATGAAGATGATGATGATGGTGATGATGGTGGTGATGATGATGATGATGGTGATGATGATGATGATGATGATGATGATGGTGATGGTGATGATGGTGGTGATGATGATGATGGTGATGATGGTGATGGTGATGATGATGATGATGGTGATGGTGATGATGAAGATGATGATGATGGTGATGATGATGATGGTGATGATGATGATGGTGGTGATGAAGATGGTGATGATGATGATGATGGTGATGATGATGATGATGGTGATGATGGTGATGATGATGATGGTGATGATGATGATGATGGTGGTGATGATGGTGATGATGATGATGATGGTGGTGATGGTGATGATGGTGATGATGATGATGATGAAGATGAAGATGATGGTGATGATGATGGTGATGATGATGATGGTGATGATGATGATGATGGTGATGATGGTGATGATGATGATGAAGATGATGGTGATGATGATGATGGTGATGATGATGATGATGATGAAGATGATGGTGATGATGATGGTGATGATGATGATGGTGATGATGGTGATGATGAAGATGATAGGAGGTGTTCATATCAGATATTTGAGATGTTTGTAGTCCTTTGAGATGAAAAGTGTTATAACCTTCATCACATCTTCATCAGGACTTGTCTTAATTCTAATTCATTCTGCTAAAATCTGGATGAGGTGACTTCAAGAACCAATTTGAGATGAAGGTGCTGAGATCCTTAATCCCTAATCTTAGACACACTTGCTCATTCTCCAGATGTTCTCCAGATGTTCTTCAGTGTTGGAGTCACAGAAAAAAGATCATCTGAACTCAACAGGTTTTATTGACTGAACAAAAGGTTTTTAATGACAATGATCTCACAGGTGTTTCCTCAGAGTTTAGAAGAGGCAGACGCTGGTTTAACTGGTCTTACTGGTGTCACTTCTGGTTGAGCCAGCTGAAGGAGAAGACGTGTTTGGGCCCGTCGTTGTCCTCTTCTTCGTTCTGCTGATCCGACTGATGAAGAAGAGCGAGGCTCAGCATCGTGGGTCAGCGCACCTGAACACCAAAGCGTCGTGTCGTACCTGGGGGGGGGCGGGGCGGCTGTCGGGAGGGGAGCGGGGGGCGGGGCTTGACTGGTGGATGCTGAGGGGGAGGGGCTTTGAGGAGTGGGCGGGTCTTCAGTGCCCTTCTGAAGGCCTGCAGGCTGCTGATTGGCTGCTGCAGGCTGCTGCTGTTCACTTCCTGCTGTTGTCCCTCCCACCTCGGCTGCCTCCTCTTCCTCCTCATCTTCATCTGTGGACACCAAAGCAGCATCAGACCCAGCGACCTTGTGCTGACCTTGGCTCAAGGTCTCCTTACGTCTGAGAAAGTCCACGCCCATGAGCGCCCTCCGCTGAAGCTCCACGCTCGCCGTGAAGTGGTCCATCTTCTCGTAGCCACGGTGGACCTGCTCCAGGTGAGACGTGTCCGCGCCCTCAAGCAGCCTGGGCGCACACACACCGTCACACCTCCTGTGAGCCACCAGAAGGTCACAGGAGGTCGCCCTTACTCACTTCTGCAGCAGAGGTTTGGAGACCTGCGACAAGAAACAAGTGTTCACCGATTCCCCTCAGGACGCTGGTGAGAAGAACAAGAAGAAGCTCTCCAGGAGCCGTCTCCACAATCAGCGGATGTTTGACATCTTCTCACTGCCTGCAGAGTGAGTTGGGGGTTTCCCACGCTCCCTGAATGCCTCCTCATGAACCGTGAATGTGTTCAGGTTCACCTGGAGGAACAGCGCCATCTCAGACTCGTCCAGCGTCTGGATGGAGGTCTCCAGCAGCTTGGCAGAGTTCTCCAGGTGCTCGCTGTGCTTCCTCCTCAGCCCCCTGATGTAGTCCAGCTTCTCCTCCTGCTCGGAGTTGATCTGCACGATCATTTCACACTTCCTGTCCTCCAGCAGAGCGAACAGGCGGTCGAAGGCCTCGCACACCTTCGACTTCTGTCTGCTTCCGTTCTCCTGAAATCACATGACCTTGGACCTCATGGTTGACAAAGATCTTGTGAGTGGTCATGAAGAAACCTCCAAACAAACTGAACCTTCACGAGGTCTTTAAACTCACATTGACGGCTCGGCAGGTTTCCTCCAGCTGACCGATGACGGCCTGGATTCTCTCGTTGTTTCCCACCAGCAGTGAGACACAGTCAGTCAACTCTGCCTGCACACACACACACACACACACACACACACACACACACACACACACACACACACACACACACACACACACACACACACACACACACACACACACACACACACACACACACACACACACACACACACACACACACACACACACACACACACACACACACACACACACACACACACACACACACACACACACTCACACACACACACACACACACACACAGGGCTGTAGGTGATTGTGACAGGACCTGAGCGGTTGTTGGCTGCTGGACCGACCTTCTGGGACTGGAACACGCTGTCCAGAGGAGCCACTTCACAGTCTTTGTGAGCTCCAAACACTTTACAGAGGGAACACGTTGGTGTGCTGCAGCTCACACAGTAGATGTTGATCTTCTCCTCCTCGTGGTCCTCACACATCGGCTGCTGCTGCTTCACCTCGGCCTCAGGCCTGCTGCTCCCTCACACACACACACACGCACACACACACACACACACACACACACACACACACACACACACGCACACACACACACACACAGACACAGACACAGACACAGACACACACAGACACAGACACACACGCACACACACGCACGCACGCACACACACACACACACACACTCACACACACACACACACACACACACACACACACACACACACACACACACACACACACACCCTGTGTGGTTGTGCCTAGCGGGCCGTGGTGGTGGCGCTGGCGCCGCGGCTACCTGCTGCCCTGCTTGTACATGTCGATGATGTTCTCCACCAGCAGGTTGCGCTGTAGACCGTACACGCCATGGCGGTCCAGGATGACCTCGTGCCGACAGGACGGGCAACGGAAGCGACCTCCGGAGGTGACGGTGGAGCTGCTCCGGGTGGAGAGGTAGGGGTTGGACGCCTGGGGGCGGGGAGGAGGGCGTCAGCGGCGTCCGGGCCGACCCCGCCCCCACAGGCTCACCTGGAAGATGTCGTTGGCGCACTTGCGGCAGAGGTTGTGCTGGCAGGGCAGGATGACCACGGGCTTGGAGAACATCTCCAGGCAGATGGGGCAGACCAGCTGCTTCTCCAGACTCTCCATGAGCTCAGGCACTGGGGAGCACGAGCAGAAGGAGCAGCTGCAGCTCTGAGGAGCACGCGCTGGAAACACGTCTGTTTTTAGACGTGGACGTCAGCTGTTACCGTGACAACATGCCCTTATATGTCAAAGGTCACGTGGAGACCTGAGAGGGGCGGCGGGGCAGAGGGCCGATTAAAGGGACAGTCCGCCAAGTGAGAGGACGCAAGACAGGCTGCAGCGCCGCCTGCTGGAGGGAGGCAACACCGGGAAGTGTTGAAGCCCCGAGCACAGTCGGACATCACGTTGTTCCAGCAGCGTCAGCGTCAGCGTGACTGAAGCACTACAGCACACAGTTCCTGTGTTCCTTTACAAAACTGCTTTATTGAAGGAGAAAGAGGCAGGAGAAGATGAAAGCCTTCAGAACAAAGGTAACGCTGTTGCGTCTGACGGTCCCCGCGCCCTTCAGGTGTAGGTGTCACCGTATCTGCGGCTCCCGTCCGAGATCAGCTGAGTTTTCTCGTTGGCGTTCGGCGGCTGTTGAACCACGGGGCGTCCGCTGTCTGCACACACGCAAAATAAGAACGCCTTCTACAGGCGACCTCCCGTTTGCTCACCGTCGTCCCGGCTGTTGCTCGTCTCCTCTTCGGCCTCGTCGCTGCAGAAGAGGTCGGCCTCGGCCTCCTGCCCGCCGGGTGTTGGCCTGAGTCTCCCACAGCAACAGTTGCAGCAGCAACAGAGGCAACAGCAGCAGTAACAGCCGGTCAGGAGGCCGCACAGCGAGAACGCCGCCTGACAGGAGACACCGGCGTCAGAGGAGGAGGAGCACCAGCAGGTGTTTACACAGGAAACAAGCGCAGCGCCTGTTGTGGCTGCAGGTGTCATCTGACCACCCGTCAGCTGAAGGTGTGGCCTCAGGACCTCAGACCTCCACCTGACCTTCACCTGACCTCAGACCTCCCCGACCTCAGACCTCCACCTGACCTTCACCTGACCTTAGACCTCCACCTGACCTCAGACCTCCACCTGACCTTCACCTGACCTCAGACCTCCACCTGTGACCTCAGACCTTCACTTGACCTCAGACCTCCACCTGACCTCCACCTGACCTCAGACCTCCACCTGACCTCCACCTGACCTCAGACCCACCTGACCTCAGACCCACCTGACCTCAGACCGCCCTCTAACCTCAGACCCACCTGACCTCAGACCCACCTGACCTCAGACCGCCCCCTGACCTCAGACCCACCTGACCTCAGACCCACCTTGGCCCACCAGGTGGACAACATGAAGTAGGTGTTCACGTTGTCCTCTCCAAACTGCTGGGCCACGTACAGCCCCAGGGAGCCGTAGGAGTCGTAGATGTTCCTCCTGCTCAGGTCCGACAGGACGGCGTGAGCGTTGTTCAGCTCCTTGAACTTCTCCGCTGCCTCCGGATCCTCCGGGTTCTTGTCAGGGTGGTAGCGCAGGGCCAGCTTCCTGTTGGGGGTCAAAGGTCAGCCGCTCGGCCGGGTCGGCCCGGCCGGGACGAGGACGGTCTCACCTGTAGGACTTCCTGATGTCGTCATGGCTGCAGCCCTTCTCCAGAGCCAGAACCTGGTACAGAGACTCTCCAGAGGCAGACAGAGTTCTCTGACGGCCGTCGGACATCCTGCTGCACCTGTCAGTCAGAGACAGCCGTTACGACTGTTCCTGGACCAGGCACGGACGGGGTGAGGGGCAGGCCACCTCCAGCCTGAAGGTGGGCCTGAAGCTCTGAGACAACCTCATGACCTCCTGACTTCCACCTGACCTTCACCTGACCTCCTGACCTTCACCTGACCTCCAAGCTGAAACAACGCGCTCACATCGATCTTGTTTCCGTTCTACTGCTCACATTCGCTGACGACTGACACACCTGTGGTCACCTGTGGTCACCTGAAGCTGCTGCAGGTCCACCTGATGTGTCCCCACCTCAGGTGGACCTCCCTCCGCCCCTTAAAAACCTTCTGAGGAGGTCCAGGTCCCCCAGGAAACAGCCAAGACAAGAAGAGCTACAGCGCCGTTACCTGACAGTCGGAGCCTCGGAGCGTCTGGAGCCTCACCTGTGTCCCACCTGTGTCCCACCTGTGTCCCACCCGTCCAGCTGATACACACCACCTCCTCATCAATCATTCAGGTGTTCGGCTCAGGTGACCTCCAGCCTCCACGCCTGCTTGGGTTTCACTGGAATTCTCCCACTGGCAGTGGTGTCGCCATGGTAACGGCAGGTGCTGGAGATGGACTGGTGTTCAACAGGAAGTCTGACACTCACACCTCGTTGTCCTGGCAACCGCTGCTCCAAAGGCCGCTTCCACTTCCTTTCATACAACTCTGAAATGAACGCGTGGTCCTCTGAGATGCTCCATCCTCTGTGTGTGTGTGTGGGTGTGTGTGAGAGTGTGTGTGTGAGTGTGGGTGTGAGTGTGTGTGTGTGTGAGTGTGAGTGTGTGTGAGTGTGTGTGTGTGAGTGTGTGTGTGTGAGTGTGTTTGTGTGTGTGAATGTGAGTGTGTGTGGGTGTGTGTGAGTGTGAGTGTGTGTGTGTGTGTGTGTGTGTGTGTGAGTGTGTTTGTGTGTGTGAATGTGAGTGTGTGTGGGTGTGTGTGTGTGTGTGGGTGTGAGTGTGTGTGTGTGTGTGAGTGAGTGTGTGTGAGTGTGTGTGAGTGAGTGAGTGAGTGTGTGTGAGAGTGTGAGTGAGTGAGTGTGTGGTGAGTGAGTGAGTGTGTGTGAGTGTGAGTGTGTGAGTGTGAGAGTGTGTGTGTTAGTGCGTGTGTGTGAGTGCGTGTGTGTGTGTGTGTGTGAGTGCGTGTGTGTGTGTGTGTGTGAGAGACACAGACAGACCAACAGGAGTGAACACATCTTCACTTTAATGTCTTTATACCTGCTTGGTGTGTTTGTTTGAATTATCTTTGTGTGTGTGTGTGTGTGTGTGTGTGTGTGTGTGTGTGTGTGTGTGTGTGTGGTCAGTCCCCAGTGGTGTCCTGGTCCTCCTCCCGGCTCCTCCTCCTCCTCCTGACCTGGCTCAGCCCCTCCAGGATCTGGTCCACAGCCTCCTGGTCTCCAGACCTCCGGGCCAGACTCAGAGCTTCTTGGTAGAACCGGGTCGAGTCCTCCAGGCGTCCTGGGGGGGGGTGAGGGGGTGAGGGGGAGGGGGGTGAGGGGGGGGGGGGGCCTGGTCACCAGCAGGACCTCACCTGTGCTCACCTGTGTGCAGCAGGATCCCAGCCAGGTTTCCCAGGAGGACGTGGTGGTCCGGGTGTCCCACGGAGCGGCTCAGGTCCACGGCCCGCTGGATCAGGACCAGGGCGTCGTCATGGCGACCCCGCAGATCCAAGATGGTGGCCAGGTCGCTCATCAGCACCAGAGTCTGACGGGAGAGACGACAGTGAGGACGTCCACCTGAGGGCGTGTACCTGGGGCGTGTACCTGGGGGTGGGCGGGGCCCTGCTCCTGCTGGCAGATGTCCAGGGCCCTCTGGTAGTCCTGCTGGGCCCGGTCCAGCTGACGCGCTGAGGCTCGGTACCGGGCCCGCGAGTCCAGACACAGACCCAGCAGGAGGTGGGTCTCCTTCCTGAGGCCCTCCAGCTCCTCTGACACAACAGTGAGTAAACAACAACAACAACAACCACAACAACCAGCACCACCTGGGGGCGGGGCCTCCTGACTCACCTGTCCGCTCCTCTGCAGGTACTTCCTCCTGCTTCCTCAGTTTGGCCTCCAGAGACTCAGTACAGAACCTGAACCCCAGCTCCGCAAGCTCCGCCCTCCACACACACACACACACACACACACACACACACACACACACACACACACACTCAGTTAGGGTGTGAGGGTGTGAGGCTGACGAAGGTCAGCAGGTGGACCTCACCTGTCCTGCTCAGCGTAGATGGAGGTCAGCTTCAGGGACATCTCGATGACGGCGTTATCGTCCTTGGAAACAGAGATCAGAGATCTCACACACACTTGGACCTCTATCTTTGTGAGGACCTTCATTGTCATAATACACCCCTCAGCTGACCTCTGACCCCAAACCTCAAACACACTGTGTCCTCACTTTGCTGGTAGAACCAGTAGTTTGGTGCTCAAAACAGCAGGGACACCACACACACACACGCCCACAGACTCACTCACTCGCACACTCACCCACAGACACACACACACACAGACACACACACACACTCTCTCACACACACCCACAGACTCACTCACTCACTCGCACACTCACACACAGACACACACTCACACACAGACACACACACACACACACACACACACACACACACACACACTCTCTCACACACACCCACAGACTCACTCACTCACTCGCACACTCACTCACAGACACACACACAGACACACACACACACACACACACACACACACACACACACACACACAGACACACACACACACACCTCTGGAGTTCCTCCTGACAGCATGTAGCTCATCGCTGCTTTAAAAAGTTTTTCCGCCTGTAAAGAGAAAATAATCTGATTCTCCTGATCGTGTGAGAGTGTGTGTGAGTGAGTGTGTGTGAGTGTGTGTGTGTGAGAGTGAGTGTGTGTGAGAGTGTGTGTGTGTGAGTGAGTGTGTGTGAGAGTGTGTGTACTCACATTGTCCAGTTGACCCTGCATGTAGGCCAGATTTGCCATCTAAGGAAGAGGAGTGTCAGAGGTCAGAGGTCATCTCAATGTAAACTTTTCAAGGTTCAGATCTGGTTCTGATCAATCAATCAGGTGATCGATCCTCTCAGGTAACTCCGGCCCTCCACAACAAGGTTGTGGGTTTAAATCCCCTCAGGGTGGCGTCTGGAGGTCACGGTCTTGTGTCAGTGGCTCCTCCCACACGTGCCTCTTCTGGTGACTGTCACCAGGCTGGAGGTCAAAGGTCAGTCACCAGGCTGGAGGTCAAAGGTCAGTTACCAGGCTGTAGGTGTAGATGATTCCCTGCTGGTTGTTGGTCTGATGAGCCAGAACGACGGCCTGATGAAGGAAATCAGACGCTTCCTGTAGCTGCTCCCGGTACAAGCTGAGCTGAGACAACAGTACGTGTTACTATGGCAACGCGACTGTCGTCTCAGCTCTGTTACTGTCTGCCGTCGTCAACCGTACTTTAGCTTTTTTCAGCAGCTGAATCATCTCATCCTGTTTCTTCTCTGTTTCAGTTCGGAGGTCATCAGAACGAGTGAAGAGAGAGAGACCTGTCACACACACACACACACATCAGGATGAGTGAGAGAGAGACCTGTCTCACACACACACACACACACACACACATCAGGATGAGTGAGAGAGAGACCTGTCACACACACACACACACATACACTTCAGGATGAGTGAGAGAGAGACTTGTCACACACACACACACACATACACATCAGGATGAGTGAGAGAGAGACCTGTCTCACACACACACACACACACACACATCAGGACGAGTGAAGAGAGAGACCTGTCACACACACACACACACATCAGGATGAGTGAAGAGAGAGACCTGTCTCACACACACACACACACATACACATCAGGATGAGTGAGAGAGAACTGTCTCACACACACACACACACACATCAGGACGAGTGAAGAGAGAGACCTGTCTCTCACACACTCACACACTCACACACACACACATCAGGATGAGTGAGAGAGAGACTTGTCACACACACACACACACATACACATCAGGATGAGTGAGAGAGACCTGTCACACACACACACACATCAGGATGAGTGAGAGAGAGAACTGTCTCACACACACACACATCAGGATGAGTGACAGGTCTCTCTCTCAAACACAATGCCCCCCCACTCTCCAACCCCCCCAGCGGGTGTCGTCCCTACCCCAGGCCGTCCCCAGGAGCCCTCCTGCGGCTGCAGCTCGGCGCGGCCCCCCGCTGCCGTCCTCCGGCGGCTCCACAGCGCCCCCCGGCGGCCGCCTGTCAGACACGCAGCCTCAGCGCGCTGCAGTACCGGGGCCGACCGGCAGGCGCCGCCGGCTCGCAGTAACCAAACTCGGCTCGGACCTTGGGCTGAGCGGGCAGGTCTCCTGCGGCTTCACTCACCTGAGCGGTGCCGTCCAGAACCGCCTCCCGTCCGTAGAACATCGGAACCGGGTCAGAACCTGACCGAGGACGGCGCGGAACCTGCACGACGCCATCTTTACCACAGCGGAAATCACGTGAGTAAATAATCCCTCCAAATTAAAGGTTCGAAACGTCAGTTTCAGTACATCCTCGTCCTGGTGCGAAGAGGTCGCTTCCGGGGTTTATCCAATCGATCAGGGGATCAAGCGAAGTACACTCACATTTATTGATCGGATCGTGACAGGCCCCGCCCCGAACCGCACCTTGACCTGCAGGAGGGGCCACCTGAGGGACGTGTCCTGAACCAAAGCTGGTTTTGGTCTGGTCGTGTGGAGGCGTGCTGGTCTCGGGTCAGGCGCATCCCTCAGCCCTCAGCCCTCAGCCTGCTGTGGCCCGGGCCGCTCACGCGCCCAGCTCGTCCTCGACAGGTCAGAGGCGGGTGTCTCAGGTCCCGAGGACAGACCTGCAGCCCCCCAGGTGCCCCTCAGAACCGAGGCTGCACCGAGCAGGACCACAGGAGCTCTGGTGGAAGCTCCTGACCCTCAGATTATTAATCCCTCTGGATTAACCCCGCTGCTGCTCAAAGAAGGTCCGACCACACTGGAGCTGAGCAACACTTTAATTCAGCGCGTTCATCACAACATTCAAGTCTTCAGGGCCCCCACAGCCCCGGACCTCTGAGGACCTCTGAGAAGACGGGCCCTGGTCCACTGACCACATCCAACACACCTGCACAGGTTCAGCCCACGGTGGGCGGAGCTCCGGCGGGTGGGCGGAGCTCCGGCGCGCCCACAGAATATCTACGTCAGGTGGGCGTGGCCTTCGCTGCGATCGGCGAGGGTAGTTGGACCCGAGGCCCTCGAGCCTCTCGGGACAGCCCGGGGGTCAACAGCTGCTCCGGTTGTGGGTCGGTCGTCGCTCCCCTTGTGGTCCGTGACCACGGCCGCCGCCGTCAGACAGCCAGGACGGCGCGAGTCAGGAGGTGGGCGCGGAGCCCCCCCCCGGGCCGGGCTGGTGCTGGGGGAACCTCTTGAGGTGGTAGCGCAGCACCCCGCGGGTCTTGAAGGTCTTGCCGCAGCTGCAGGCGTGGGGGCGCTCCCCGGTGTGGTCCAGCTGGTGCACGCGCAGCAGCGAGCTGGTGAAGAAGAACTCCCCGCAGGTGATGCAGTAGTGGCTCTTCTCCCCCGTGTGCTTGGCCCTCTGGTGGCTCAGCAGGGAGCCCGAGGTGATGAAGCTCTGGCCACAGTCCCGGCAGCTGAAGGGGCGCTCGCCGGTGTGGATGCGCTCGTGGGCCCTCCAGGAGTTGTGGTAGGAGAAGGACTTCTGGCAGTAGGAGCAGTGGTAGCGCTTCTCCTTGGTGTGGCTCAGCCGGTGCATCTTCAGGTAGTGAGCGATGGTGAAGCTCTTGCCGCAGTCGTCACAGGTGAAGGGCTTCTCGCCCACGTGAAAGAGCGTGGTGTGGGACCTCAGGTGGGACGACTGCGTGAACCTCTTCCCACAGGTGGTGCAGACGTACGGCCGCTCCCCCGTGTGCGTCACCATGTGGGACTTGAGGTGGGGCGACTGCGTGAACCTCTTCCCACACTGGGAGCACGTGTAGGGCTTCAGGCCCGTGTGGGTGCGGTTGTGCAGCTTCAGGCCCTGCAGGCTGGAGAAGCGCTTGGCGCACTCGCTGCAGTGGTACTCCTTCAGGTCCTCGTGGGTCCTCTGGTGGCAGCGCAGGCCCGTCAGCAGCTTGAAGGCCTTGCCACAGACGGTGCACTTGTAGGGCTTCCTGTTGGAGTGGGTCACCTGGTGGAGCTTCAGACTCTGGGGGTTGCTGAAGGTCTTGCTGCACTTGAGGCAGGGGTGCAGCTGCCGGTCCTTGTGCGCCTTCCTGTGGAAGTTGAAGCCCTGGTAGGAGATGAACATCTTGTTGCAGGTCTTGCAGTGGTAGTACTTCTCCCCCTTGTGCAGCTGCAGATGATCGTCCAGCTCCTCCTGGACAGCGAAGCCGTCCCCACAGAACCAGCACTTGAAGGGTTTGGTCCCCGAGTGCATGCGGTGGTGCGTCTTCAGGTCCCTCTTCAGGGCAAACGTCTTCTCGCAGTACGAGCACCGATACCGGTGCTGGCGGTCGTGGATCTGCTGGTGGATGATGAGGCTCATCAGAGTGGGGTACAACTTCCCACACTTCCAGCACTGGTTGGGTTGCTGTCCCTGGTGGCTCCTCCGGTGGGCCTCCAGGTGAGCCTGCTTGTAGAAGCCTCTGTTACACTCGGAGCAGTAGACCATCTTCCTGCCTGCGTTGGTGGGGCAGCACTGCAGCGGCCTGTGGGGCCAGACCTGAGGATGGTCCCCTGCAGAAGAAAGGTCAGACATCAACACGGGCCTTCTGGAGCGGGCCTGAACATCTACACGTGTCACAAGAAGCTGAGGATCCTGGTCCACCAGAGGGAGGTTCTCACCCACACACAGAGAGTCCCGCCCTTCCAGCCACAGGCTGCAGTCGGTCAGCCTGATGGACACGGTCTTGAGGGCCGGGTAGGACCGGATCTCCACGTCACCCTCCGGTTCCACTTTGACCTGAACAGGGCGGATGTCCTGCAACAGAGGAGACACCCGTGAGGGGCGAGGACCACTCCTCCAGCCAACCATCCACGTCCCTCTCCAGGACCAGATCTTTGTGGCTCCGCTCACAAAACCCGTCCTTGTGCGCCCGGACCAGCAAAGCAGCGCCGCGCCACAGCGTTAGTTGAGGTTAGTTATGGTTAGTTAAGCTTAGTTGAGCTTAGTTAAGGTTAGTTGGCGTTAGTTAAGCTTAGTTAAGGTTAGTTGGCGTTAGTTAAGCTTAGTTAAGGTCAGTTGGCCTTAGTTAAGGTTAGTTATGGTTAGTTAAGCTTAGTTAAGGTTAGTTAAAGTGAGTTGAGCTTAGTTAAGGTTAGTTGAGCTTAGTTAAGGTTAGTTGGCGGTAGTTAAGGTTAGTTGGCGGTAGTTAAGGTTAGTCGGCAGTAGTTAAGGTTAGTTAGGCTTAGTTCAGGTTAGTCAGGTTAGTCGGCGGTAGTTCAGGTTAGTTAAGGTTAGTTCAGGTTAGTTGGCGGTAGTTCAGGTTAGTCGGCGCTAGTTCAGGTTAGTCGGCGGTAGTTCAGGTTAGTCGGCGGTAGTTCAGGTTAGTTGGCGGTAGTTCAGGTTAGTTGGCGGTAGTTCAGGTTAGTCGGCGGTAGTTCAGGTTAGTCGGCGGTAGTTCAGGTTAGTCGGCGGTAGTTCAGGTTAGTCGGCGGTAGTTAAGCTTAGTTAAGCTTAGTCAGGTTAGTCGGCGGTAGTTAAGCTTAGTTCAGGTTAGTTCAGGTTAGTTGGCGGTAGTTAAGGTTAGTTGGCGGTAGTTCAGGTTAGTCGGCGGTAGTTCAGGTTAGTCGGCGGTAGTTCAGGTTAGTCGGCGGTAGTTCAGGTTAGTTAAGCTTAGTCAGGTTAGTCGGCGGTAGTTAAGCTTAGTTAAGCTTAGTCGGCGGTAGTTAAGCTTAGTTCAGGTTAGTTCAGGTTAGTTCAGGTTAGTTCAGGTTAGTTCAGGTTAGTCGGCGGTAGTTAAGCTTAGTTAAGCTTAGTTCAGGTTAGTCAGGTTAGTCAGGTTAGTTCAGGTTAGTTCAGGGTAGTTCAGGGTAGTTCAGGGTAGTTCAGGGTAGTTCAGGGTAGTTAAGCTTAGTTCAGGTTAGTCAGGTTAGTTCAGGGTAGTTAAGCTTAGTTCAGGTTAGTCAGGTTAGTTCAGGTTAGTTAAGCTTAGTTCAGGTTAGTTCAGGTTAGTTCAGGTCACGGTTAGTGGAGGCGGCGCTGCAGGACCAGCCTTCGGTCCCCACGAGGTCCGCATCAGCACCACAGGGGCGCGGATGCGGACCGAGGCCGGACCGGACACACTTCCCGGCGCGGCCGACCCTCCTCCCGGCTGCTGCTGCGCCCAAGTCACGCACTGAGCCCCGGATGCTGGCAGGCGGTCCGAGGCTCGGGCCCCGTCCGCCCGGCCCCGGACCCGGACCCGGACCCGGCCCCGGACCCGGACCCAGCCCCGGACCCGGACCCAGCCCCGGACCCGGACCCCAGCGCCGCTGGCCGCCTGAGCGGGCCGGAGGCGGAGGCGCGGCGGGCTTTACCGCCGAACGCGGGACCCGGTCCATCCTGCAGCCCGGCCCCGACGCGCCCTGGTCCCGGTCCTGGTCCCGGCCCCGGTCCAGATGAGGGAGGGGCCTCGCTGCTCCCAGCAGCAACAAGCGACGTCATCAGCGTCCTCCGCTTCTGATTGGCTGATGGGGGCACGTCAGACCAAGCGCGAGAACAAGCCAATCAGAGCTGGAGGAGGGCGGGCCATCCCAGGGCGACAACTTCCGGTGCAAGGTTCAACACTTTCAAAATAAAGGCAGGACTTTCAGGAGCCAAAGAATAAAAGACCAGCGAGTCACGCGGATCAGCGCGTGCGCGGGTGAGGCACGAGGGAGGGGGGACGACCCTTGACCTGGGGGGGGGGGTCAGGGCCCTCAGACCTGGGGGTCAGGGCCCTCAGACCTGGGGGGGTCAGGACCCTCAGACCTGGGGGAGGGGACAGGGCCCTCAGACCGGGGGGGGTCAGGGCCCTCAGACCTGGGGGGGGTCAGGACCCTCAGACCTGGGGGTCAGGACCCTCAGACCTGGGGAGGGGGACAGGGCCCTCAGACCGGGGGGTCAGGGCCCTCAGACCTGGGGGGGTCAGGACCCTCAGACCTGGGGGGTCAGGACCCTCAGACCTGGGGGAGGGGTCAGGGCCCTCAGACCTGGGGGGGGGACAGGGCCCTCAGACCGGGGGGGGTCAGGGCCCTCAGACCTGGGGGAGGGGACAGGGCCCTCAGACCTGGGGGGGTCAGGACCCTCAGACCTGGGGGGTCAGGACCCTCAGACCTGGGGGGTCAGGACCCTCAGACCTGGGGGAGGGGTCAGGACCCTCAGACCTGGGGGGGTCAGGACCCTCAGACCTGGAGGGGTCTGGACCCTCAGACCGGGGGGGGTCTGGACCCTCAGACCTGGAGGGGGGTCAGGGCCTTCAGACGTCGGGGGGGTCAGGGCCCTCAGACCTGGGGGGGTCAGGACCCTCAGACCTGGAGCTACCCGTTTGACTGCACAAGGGGTCAGGGCCCTCATGACCGGGGGCCTGGACCCTCAGACCGGGGTCAGGGCCCTCAGACCTGGGGGGTCTGGACCCTCAGACCGGGGGGGTCAGGACCCTCAGACCTGGGGGGTCAGGGCCCTCAGACCCTGGGGGGTCAGGACCCTCAGACCTGGGGTGGAGACCTGGGGGGTCAGGACCCTCAGACCTGGGGGTCAGGACCCTCAGACCTGGGGGGTCAGGGCCCTCAGACCTGGGGGGGGGTCAGGACCCTCAGACCTGGGGGGGTCAGGGCCCTCAGACCTGGGGGGTCAGGACCCTCAGACCGGGGGGTCAGGACCCTCAGACCGGGGGGGGTCAGGACCCTCAGACCGGGGGGGTCAGGGCGTGGGATCAGATGAACGCTTCAGTCCGGTTTTGTCATGGCGCCCCGCTGAGCCAACACGGGCTCCCGGCAGCGCTTCAATTCGGCCTTTTGTTCACATCATGTCCCAGCAGACGTGTGGAGACGCAGGAGACCCCCCAGCGCCCCCCCAGGTCAGGACTGAACCGAGGACAACCTTCCTGGAGCGTCACAGGGGTCACGGGACGTTTGAGGGGACTCGAAGGACGAGGTGGGGGACAGTGCGGGTACCTGTGACTCCGCCCAGGGCGGGGCTGGAGGCGTGGCCCAGCTTCCCGTGCACCAGAGCAGCGGCGGTCTCTCGCCCACACGCCTCCTGCAGAACAAAAGCCACCCAAAGCTCAGCTGATGATGGAGGACATGGGTCCGAAGGCCGGAGCAGCGGCGCCCCACGACCTGGATCAGACTACGCTTCAGTCCGGTGTTGGTCACAGCCCCGCCCTCCGTGAACGGTCTGCTGTGGGCGGAGCTTCATTCGGCCTTTTGTTACATCACGTCCAGGCGGGCGGCAAGTTCCTAAAGCAGAACCCGGACCACCAGGTCTTACCTTCAGCAGCCCCTCCAGGCGACGTCAGCGCAGCTCCAGACCAGGTCCTGGTGCAGCCTACACCCCGTTTGACTGCACAAGAGAAACCATGATTGTTCTGACCACCATGACCAGCCTGGACCTTCACAGGTGAGGTCCCCTCTGCCAGCACACAACACCTGAACCCGCCTCGGGCCCAACAGACATCTTTACGTTGCATGGAGAAGGAAACGAAGACACCTCTCAAATGAGGCCAAATACACGAAAACACTCCAATAATCCCACCAGGGAAATAAATCTGATCCAGTTGACCCCTCCTACCCATGACCCCTGACCCTACCCATGACCCCTGACCCTTGGGACACACCTGAGGCTCGTCTCAAACACTCTTCGGGTTCCGGGGAGAATAAAAAGTGACGAAGCCCTTGGCTAAGATCCAATTTTCTGGATGAACGCCAATAAACTCGTCCAGTCGCAGGACCCTCAGACCTGGGGGGGTCAGGACCCTCAGACCTGGGGGGGTCAGGACCCTCAGACCTGGGGGGTCAGGGCCCTCAGACCTGGGGGGTCAGGACCCTCAGACCTGGGGGGTCAGGACCCTCAGACCTGGGGGGGTCAGGACCCTCAGACCGGGGGGGTCAGGACCCTCAGACCTGGGGGGTCAGGGCCCTCAGACCTGGGGGGGGGACCTCAGGGGGGGTCAGGGCCCTCAGACCTGGGGGGGTCAGGGCCCTCAGACCTGGGGGGGGTCAGGACCCTCAGACCTGGGGGGGGGTCAGGACCCTCAGACCGGGGGGGGTCAGGACCCTCAGACCGGGGGGGTCAGGGCGTGGGATCAGATGAACGCTTCAGTCCGGTTTTGTCATGGCGCCCCGCTGAGCCAACACGGGCTCCCGGCAGCGCTTCAATTCGGCCTTTTGTTCACATCATGTCCCAGCAGACGTGTGGAGACGCAGGAGACCCCCCAGCGCCCCCCCAGGTCAGGACTGAACCGAGGACAGCCTTCCTGGAGCGTCACAGGGGTCACGGGACGTTTGAGGGGACTCGAAGGACGAGGTGGGGGACAGTGCGGGTACCTGTGACTCCGCCCAGGGAGAATAAAAAGTGACGAGGCCGTTGGCTAAGATCTGATTTTCTGCATTAACACCAATAAACTCGTCCAGTCGCAGGAATGTAAGTGCACCCACAGACACTCGCTCCTTTACAGCCCTGTTGACTCACCCAAATGTCCGTGATCGGAGAGTCTGGAAGCACGAAGACGGGACCAGGACCCCATCATCGAGTCTTTTAAAGCCCTTTAAAGCAGCTCCGGAGTCTTTTAAAGCCCTTTAAAGCAGCTCCGGAGTCTTTTAAAGCCCTTTAAAGCAGCTCCGGAGTCTTTTAAAGCCCTTTAAAGCAGCTCTGTTATCTTCCTCCTGCCGTCAGTTTGAAAAGGCGGGAAGCGTCGAGCTGATTTTAAACCAGCAAACATCCAATCACGGCTCAGCACAGGTCTCGCGGGATCTCGCGAGACTTTCAACCCTGAAATGGACTGTAAACATCACAAATGCTCGACATGTTCCAGGTGAATGTTCCTCAAGTGTCACTTCACTGACCACTTTCATGTTTAGTCAGATGAATCCAATAACTGAGCAATGGCGCCTCCAAAACCTAAGGAGTTACGAAGCTCACAATGGAAATTACCAGTTACAAAGAGAATGGACAGAAAAAACATTTATTTAGCTATAAATTTCTTTTGCAACAAATCTAATGAAGTAAAACGTGATGAGATTCGGTGGCTCAGTGACTACACGGAGTTCCCTCATCAGCCAGCCCACAATCATTCACGGCTGCAGAGGCCCAGACACACATAAGACACCCCAACAGAGACGTCCTCCTCGTCTCGAGTGACGATACGCTACATACGTACTGTAACATACACATCTATAAACTCAAGAGAGTCTGCAACAATGTTAGAGTAACGTGTGTCAGGTTAATGTGGGATTGTGGAACCATTTGGTGAATTTGAATTTTAAGACTTGTGATCACTAACAAAACACAACAAGATAAATAAATGATTTAATACAACCTTTTCTCCTGAAAACATGTGAAAACATGTCATTTACAGACAGGTCAGGTCTGGCCAACAGTCTAGAACTGGCTTTAGATGGATCCCATCAAAACCAGTGCCAATGATAGAAAGCAGAAAACAAGAGGCACAATGAGAAACCTACAGAAAAAATACATCCTCTTTAAGACCCATCATCTCCATGGCAACAGAAAAACAGATATCAGTGTCTATGTCAGCTTGCAGGTGCCAGGCGACAGACAGCAGGCGGTCTAATGGCGGTAGACTCCGAAGGCCACCAGGCTGAGGAAGATCGTCACTCCGACCAGCGAAGCAGTAGCTGGGGCTGTGAAGAACTGCCGGTACTGGATCTGACAGTACCACAGGACCGACAACATGAGCACCAGCAGGGGCACCATCATACTGCCCACGTTCAGCGCCACCTGGACTTGGTCCGTAGGACGCCCCCCCCCCACCCCCCCACCCTGGTCGACATGCTGAGAAATGTGGCAGTGCAGGACGCAGTTGTGGGCCAGGTTCAGAGAGGCGAGGGTCCGAGTATCGTCCTGCAGGAGCTGGCCCTGATAGATGAGCCGGACCTGCTGCTCCTGACCCGCAAAGTAGGTCCTGAAACAAACAAGCCCCCTGACGGGTCAGCACCAGAGTCCAGGACGGAGCCAGTCACACCGTAACGAGCAACGTACGCCTGTAGCACCAACAGTACCACTGCACGACAGACACCGTCTGCTTCTGTCGTACATCTGCACTAGTGTTTATTATACACCTGTAGTACAGCATTTATTACTGTAGTACAGCATTTATTACTGTAGTACAGCATTTATTGCTGTAGTACAGCATTTATTACTGTAGTACAGCATTTATTACTGGAGTACAGCATTTATTACTGGAGTACAGAGTGTATAACTAGTACAGCGTGTGTAACTGTAGTTCAGCGTGTATAACTGTAGTTCAGCGTGTGTAACTGTAGTTCAGCTGGTATAACTGTAGTACAGCGTGTGTAACCTTAGTACAGCATGTATAACTGTAGTACAGCGTTTGTAACTGTAGTTCAGCGTGTGTAACTGTAGTACAGCGTGTGGAACTGTAGTTCAGCGTGTATAACTGTAGTACAGCGTTTATAACTGTAGTTCAGCGTGTATAACTGTAGTACAGCGTGTGGAACTGTAGTTCAGCGTGTATAACTGTAGTACAGCGTTTATAAGTGTAGTTCAGCGTGTATAACTGTAGTACAGCGTGTGTAACTGTAGTTCAGCGTGTGTAACTGCAGTACAGCGTGTGTAACTGCAGTACAGCGTTTGTAACTGTAGTACAGCGTGTGGAACTGCAGTACAGCGGGTGGAACTGTAGTTCAGCGTGTGGAACTGTAGTGCAGTACAAATGTAGTGTGTCTGGAAGCAGGTTTACCTTTTGATATATCCAATGGTGTCCTGTGGTTTGACCTGAGCGGTTCTCTCTGTGTCATTGAGGAACTTCAGCCTCACCACCATGTTCCTCTGAGAGGAAGATGACTCCCCGACGCCTCCCCCGTCTCTGTGCCTCACCCCGTCTCCCCCTGCAGCCTGTCCCGTCCCTCCCCCTTCATCTTTCTCCTCCTGTTGAGAAGCGTCTGTAGGTGCAGCTTCTGTCAGTGTTGTCACAGCGCTAGAAGGTAATGAAGAGGCGGGGTCAGAGAATGAGGGCTCCTCCTGCTGGGCAGAGGGGGAGGGGCCTGGGGCCGAGGCAAACAGGTGCTCCGGGGCTTCAGAGGTCCGGGTGGAGATCCAAGCCAGCAGCAGCACCAGAATGAGGAGGAGGGAGCTAAAGAGCAGGGTTACCTCGTCTCCGACACCTTCGATCAGAGCCATCTCCTTCAGCGACAGCTGCAGAGGTCAGAGGTCAACACACACCAGAACATTCATGAACAACAAGGTTCTGTTACAACACGACTGTGATGTCAGGGACAGAAAGAGAGCGCCTAAACACACTAAACTAACCCTAACACACTAACACGACCCTAACACACTAAACACACTAAACCAACCCTAACACACTAAACACACTAACCTAACCCTAACACACTAAACTAACCCTAACACACTAAACACACTAAACCAACCCTAACACACTAAACTAACCCTAACACACTAACCTAACCCTAACACACTAAACTAACCCTAACACACTAAACACACTAAACCAACCCTAACACACTAAACACACTAACCTAACCCTAACACACTAAACTAACCCTAACACACTAACACGACCCTAACACACTAAACACACTAAACCAACCCTAACACACTAACCTAACCCTAGCACACGAAACTAACCCTAACACACTAAACACAATAAACTAACCCTAACACACTAACCTAACCCTAACAAACTAAACTAACCCTAACACACCAAACACACTAAACCAACCCTAACACACTAACCTAACCCTAGCACACTAAACTAACCCTAACACACTAAACACACTAAACCAACCCTAACACACTAAACCAACCCTAACACACTAAACTAACCCTAACACACTAAACACACTAAACTAACCCTAACACACTAAACTAACCCTAACACACTAAACACACTAAACCAACCCTAACACACTAAACTAACCCTAACACACTAAACTAACCCTAACACACTAAACACACTAAACCAACCCTAACACACTAACACGACCCTAACACACTAACCTAACCCTAACACACTAAAGTAACCCTAACACACTAACACGACCCTAACACACTAAACACACTAAACCAACCCTAACACACTAACCTAACCCTAGCACACGAAACTAACCCTAACACACTAAACACAATAAACTAACCCTAACACACTAACCTAACCCTAACAAACTAAACTAACCCTAACACACCAAACACACTAAACCAACCCTAACACACTAACCTAACCCTAGCACACTAAACTAACCCTAACACACTAAACACACTAAACCAACCCTAACACACTAAAAACCTAACCCTAAACACACTAAACTAACCTAACACACTAAACTAACCCTACACCTAAACTAACCCTAACACACTAAACACACTAAACCAACCCTAACACACTAAACTAACCCTAACACAACTAAACTAACCACTAACACACTAAACAAACACACTAAAAACCAACCTAAACACACTAAACTAATAACACACTAAACCAACCCTAACACACTAAACTAACTCTAACACACTAAACTACCTAACACACTAAACTAACCCTAAACACACTAAACTAACCCTAACACACTAAACTAACCCTAACACACTAAACACACTAAACTAACCCTAACACAATAAACTAACCCTAACACACTAACACGACCCTAACACACTAAACACACTAAACTAACCCTAACACAATAAACTAACCCTAACACACTAACATGACCCTAACACACTAAACTAACCCTAACACACTAAACACACTAAACTAACCCTAACACACTAAACACACTAAACTAACCCCCTGGGGGGGCACCACTATCACAACACTGTGACAGATATAATCACCCTGGGGGGGTAGAGCCCCCCCGGTGTCTGGGGGGGGCAGCGGTTCTGGGACCAGCCCTCTGGGGGTCTGCACTCCCCTCAGGACTGACTGGACCCCACCTGGTGGAGGGTCACCTGCTCAGGTGCAGGGTCACGTGACCCTGCTCGCCTGTCCAGGTGGAGGGTCACGTGACCCTGCTCGCCTGTCCAGGTGGAGGGTCACGTGACCCTGCTCGCCTGTCCAGGTGTCCAGCGCGGGTAAACGCAGAGTTAGCAGTTAGCGGCTAACCCCCAAACTCAGGAAGTCGGCTAAGCTACATGCTACCTGCTGCTAGCTTATCCTTTAAGCCTCTGGGCGCGACAACAAACGTGGACCGGAAGGCAGCAGGTGAGGGACAGGTAGGACTTACTGCGTTTAGACTGCAGACGCCATATGACGGGACATGAGCGCGTTAATGAGACTCACTAGTCCCGAGCGAGCTACGGTCCCCGGCCCCCGCTGCGCTCTGGCGGAAGTGACGTCAAGACGACGACGGCCACGTGCGTGACCTTGTTCCGGAACACCAAAGTAAAAGACCCGTCAAAGACAGGGAGATCAAAGACAGCCCCCGCGCTTTGATCGTCTTCGACCTGCCTCAGGTGTGAAGCGACGGTGCGCAGGTGTGACAACACCAACGCGGGCTGGTGCCAGGGGCCCCTAGCGGCCTCCAGGGGCCCCTAGCGGCCTCCAGGGGCCCCTAGCGGCCTCCAGGGGCCCCTAGCGGCCTCCAGGGGCCCCTAGCGGCCTCCAAGGGCCCCTAGCGGCCTCCAGGGGCCCCTGGAAGCCGCTAGGGGGCGCTGGAGGCCCCTGGAGGCCGCTAGGGGGCGCTGGTGGCCCTGGAGGCCGCTAGGGGGCGCTGGTGGCCCTGGAGGCCCCTGGAGGCCGCTAGGGGGCGCTGGTGGCCCTGGAGGCCCCTGGAGGCCGCTAGGGGGCGCTGGTGGCCCTGGAGGCCGCTAGGGGCCCCTGAAGGCCGCTAGGGGGCGCTGGTGGCCCTGGAGGCCGCTAGGGGGCGCTGGTGGCCCTGGAGGCCGCTAGGGGGCGCTGGTGGCCCTGGAGGCCGCTAGGGGGCGGCCCTGGAGGCCGCTAGGGGCGCTGGTGGCCCTGGAGGCCGCTAGGGGGCGCTGGTGGCCCTGGAGGCCGCTAGGGGGCGCTGGTGGCCCTGGAGGCCGCTAGGGGGCGCTGGTGGCCCTGGAGGCCGCTAGGGGGCGCTGGTGGCCCTGGAGGCCGCTAGGGGGCGCTGGTGGCGCCGCCGCGTCCACAAAGTGAAACAAGTGAACAAAGATGAATTTAAAGGTTTTATTTGTGCTCCTCGCGGCCCGCAGCGCCTTTAAAGACCACGTGTGTCAGGTGTGCGCCGCCCAGGTGTGCAGCAGCGGCCCCGCACACCCGCACACCGGCCCCCCCCCGCCGACCGCCGCCTCTGCCCGGCCGGGATGGAGCCGCTCCCGCCCCGCGGAGCTGCCGCCGCGGGGCGGGAGCACCGGGGGCCCGGGGGGGCCGGGGCCGGGGCCGGGTCCGGGTCTGGGTCTGGGTCTGGGTCCTGGGCCGGGTCCTGGGCCGGGGGGGCCGGGGGGCCCGGGCCCGGGCCGACGCAGGCCGGCTGAGGCTGCTGCGGGGCGCGGCGGGTCGTGGCGGAGCCCCGGTGCTGGTGCCCCCGGGTCCCGGTCCCCCCGGCCCCCCCGGGCCCCCCAGGGCCCCCCCGGGCCCCGGGCCGGTCCCCCCGGCCCCGGCGGGTCTGGTCTCTGGTTTCAGCCTCGCCTTTGTCCGCGTCCCGGAGTTCCTCCCCCTGCGGCGCGGGGCGGAGTTTCGGCCCGGACGAGACGCTCCTTTTGTCGGATCCGCGCCGCCGCGACTCCCCGGGCTCCAGCCGCCCAGCACCGACCCGAGAGCCGCCCGGAGCCGCCGCACGAGCCCCCGGACCCGCGGACCCCCGGACCCGCGGACCCGCAGACCCGCACGGTGAGGGCCGCGACCCGCGGGCCCGGGCCCGACGGAGGCTTCATGGCGGCTCCGCGGAGGCTCGGCGGGCGGCCGCGGCGCCGCCGCTCGGCGGGCGCGTCTGCGGCTGGTCCGGGGCCCCGCTGACCCCCAGCCGGGCCCGGGGCCCCCGAACCGGGGCTCCGGGGCCGGGGGCCCGGGGCCGGGCAGCCCTGGTCCCGGAGCCCCGGTCCTGGTCCCGCTCACACGTGTCAGTCCGCCTTCTGAGGCTCGGCCTTCCCGGCGCCGTTCTGCGGGTCTCCGGGCCCCCGGGGGCCCCGCGGGGCTGCGGGGCCCCCGGGGACCCGGCCGTGTGCAGCGGAGGCTGAGGCCGCCTGCTGCCGGAGCTCGGGCGCCATTATCGGGCTCCTGCAGCCCCGCGGCCCCGGAGACCCGCAGACACGCGGCGGGGGAGGGGGGCGGGAGGCGGGCCCCGACCCGGGGGGGCAGAGCCGCTCGGAGCCCCGCGGGCCTCTACCCGTACGGGGACAGGACGGGGGGTAGGGACCAGGACAGGACAGGGGGTAGGGACTGGGACAGGGGGTATGGACCAGGACAGGACCAGGACAGGGGGTATGGACCAGGACAGGACAGGGGGTAGGGACTGGGACAGGACCAGGACAGGGGGTAAGGACCGGGACAGGACAGGGGGTAAGGACCAGGACAGGACGGGGTAGGGACCGGGACAGGGGGTAGGGACTGAGACAGGGGGTATGGACCAGGACAGGACGGGGGGTAGGGACCAGGACAGGACAGGGGGTAGGGACCAGGACAGGACAGGGGGTAAGGACCAGGACAGGACAGGGGGTAGGGACCGGGACAGGACCAGGACAGGGGGTAGGGACCAGGACAGGACAGGGGGTAGGGACCAGGACAGGACAGGGGGTAGGGACCAGGACAGGGAGTAGGGACCAGGACAGGACAGGGGGTAAGGACTGGGACAGGGGGTAGGGACCAGGACAGGACAGGGGTAGGGACCAGGACAGGACAGGGGGTAGGGACTGGGACAGGACAGGGGGGACCAGGACCAGGACAGGGGTAGGGACCAGGACAGGACAGGGGGTAGGGACCAGGACAGGGGGTAGGGGACTGGGACAGGGGTAGGGACCAGGACAGGACAGGGGGTAGGGACCAGGACAGGACAGGGGGTAGGGACTGGGACAGGGGGTAGGGACCAGGACAGGACAGGGGGTAAGGACCAGGACAGGGAGTAGGGACCAGGACAGGGGGTAGGGACCAGGACAGGACAGGGGGTAGGGACTGGGACAGGACAGGGGGTAGGGACCAGGACAGGACAGGGGGTAAGGACCAGGACTAGGACAGGGGTAGGGACCAGGACAGGACAGGGGGTAAGGACCAGGACAGGACAGGGGGTAGGGACCAGGACAGGACAGGGGGTAGGGACCGGGACAGGACCAGGACAGGGGGTAGGGACCAGGACAGGACAGGGGGTAGGGACCAGGACAGGACAGGGGGTAGGGACCAGGACAGGACAGGGGGTAAGGACCAGGACAGGACGGGGGTAGGGACCGGGACAGGGGGTAGGGACTGGGACAGGGGGTATGGACCAGGACAGGACCAGGACAGGGGGTATGGACCAGGACAGGACCAGGACAGGGGGTAGGGACCGGGACAGGACCAGGACAGGGGGTAGGGACCAGGACAGGACAGGGGGTAGGGACCAGGACAGGACAGGGGGTAAGGACCAGGACAGGACGGGGGGGTAGGGACCGGGACAGGGGGTAAGGACCAGGACAGGACAGGGGGTAGGGACTGGGACAGGGGGTAGGGACCAGGACAGGACAGGGGGTAGGGACTGGGACAGGGGGTAGGGACCAGGACAGGACAGGGGGTAAGGACCAGGACAGGGGGTAAGGACTGGGACAGGGGGTAGGGACCAGGACAGGACAGGGGGTAGGGACTGGGACAGGGGGTAGGGAGCAGGACAGGACAGGGGGTAGGGACTGGGACAGGACAGGGGGTAGGGACTGGGACAGGGGGTAGGGACCAGGACAGGACAGGGGGTAGGGACTGGGACAGGGGGTAGGGACCAGGACAGGACAGGGGGTAGGGACTGGGACAGGGGGTAGGGACCAGGACAGGACAGGGGGTAAGGACCAGGACAGGGAGTAGGGACCAGGACAGGACAGGGGGTAGGGACCAGGACAGGACAGGGGGTAGGGACTGGGACAGGGGGTAGGGACCAGGACAGGACAGGGGGTAGGGACTGGGACAGGGGGTAGGGACCAGGACAGGACAGGGGGTAGGGACCAGGACAGGACAGGGGGTAGGGACTGGGACAGGGGGTAGGGACCAGGACAGGACCAGGACAGGGGGTAAGGACCAGGACAGGGAGTAGGGACCAGGACAGGGGGTAGGGACCAGGACAGGACAGGGGGTAGGGACCAGGACAGGACAGGGGGTAGGGACCAGGACAGGACAGGGGGTAGGGACTGGGACAGGGGGTAGGGACCAGGACAGGACAGGGGGTAGGGACCAGGACAGGACAGGGGGTAAGGACCAGGACAGGGGGTAGGGACCAGGACAGGACAGGGGGTAAGGACTGGGACAGGGGGTAGGGACCAGGACAGGACAGGGGGTAGGGACTGGGACAGGGGGTAGGGACCAGGACAGGACAGGGGGTAGGGACCAGGACAGGGGTAGGGACCAGGACAGGACAGGGGGGACTACAGGGGTAGGGACCAGGACAGGACAGGGGGTAAGGACCAGGAGGGAGCAGGGACAAGGACAGGGGGTAGGGACCAGGGGACAGGGGGTAGGGACCAGGACAGGACAGGGGGTAGGGACCAGGACAGGACAGGGGGTAAGGACCAGGACAGGGAGTAGGGACCAGGACAGGACAGGGGGTAAGGACTGGGACAGGGGGTAGGGACCAGGACAGGACAGGGGGTAGGGACCAGGACAGGACAGGGGGTAGGGACCGGGACAGGGGGTAGGGACCAGGACAGTGTAGCATCACCATGGTTACGGACCAGGACAGGGGGTAGGGACCAGGACAGGGCTCACCATGGTTACGGACCAGACGGGGTGGGACCAGGACGGTAGCATACCATGGTTACGGACCAGGGGGGTAGGGACCAGGACAGTGTAGCATCACCATGGTTACGGACCAGGACAGGGGGTAGGGACCAGGACAGTGTAGCATCACCATGGTTACGGACCAGGACAGGCATAGTGTACACAACAGTTTAACTCACTGATGCAGGTGTACGAATCAGTGAAAGTATTTATATAGGAGTCTATATTGTATGTAAAGCTGTGTTGTGTGTGTGTGTGTGTGTGTGTGCCTCAGAGGCCGGAGGGGGCGGAGCTTCTCCCTCATGATGAATGGCAGCGCCAGTGTGTCCAGGTCCCAGGGGGGGAGGGTCAAAGGTGACCCAGGTAAGTGGTGCCGTGGGCGTGCTGGCTGGGCTGGCGTGTGACGGGGTGTGTGTGTGACGGGTGTGTGTGACGGGGTGTGTGTGATGGGTGTGTGTGTGATGGGTGTGTGTGTGATGGGTGTGTGTGACGGCGGTGTGTGTGATGGGTGTGTGTGACGGCGGTGTGTGTGAAGGGTGTGTGTGTGACAGCGGTGTGTGTGATGGGGTGTGTGTGATGGGTGTGTGTGTGATGGGTGTGTGTGACGGCGGTGTGTGTGATGGGTGTGTGTGTGACTGGGGTGTGTGTGACGGGGTGTGTGTGATGGGTGTGTGTGTGACGGCGGTGTGTGTGACGGGTGTGTGTGATGGGTGTGTGTGTGTGATGGGTGTGTGTGTGTGACGGGGTGTGTGTGACTGTGTGTGTGTGACAGTGTGTGTGTGACGGGTGTGTGTGTGTGGTGTGTGTGTGTGACGGGTGTGTGTGTGACGGTGTGTGTGTGACGGGTGTGTGTGTGTGACGGGTGTGTGTGTGTGACGGTGTGTGTGTGACGGGTGTGTGTGACGGTGTGTGTGTGACAGTGTGTGTGTGACGGGTGTGTGTGACGGGTGTGTGCAGACGAGTGGAGCAAGGAGGACTGCCTGACGCTGCTGGAGCGCATCCGCGGCCTGCTGCCCGACGGTGACGGTATGAAGTACAAGACCACCGAGTCGCACTTCGACTGGGACAAGGTCTGCTTCGGCGGCTTCACCGGGGACATGTGCCGGCAGAAGTGGCAGAAGGTGTCCACGGAGGTGGGTGGGGGGGGGTGGGGGCGGGGGCGGGGCGGGGGCGGGGCTCACCTGATGACGTCACCACCCCCTCTGCTGTGCTCCAGGTCCGCAAGTACCGGACCATGACGGAGCTCATCGTGGACGCCATCGAGTTCGTGAAGAACCCGTACAAGGGCAAGAAACTGAAGGTGACGGCAGCGAGGTCACAGGTCATCGGGGCGGAACCGCCGCCACGGCGGGCGTGAGGACCCCCTCACCCCCCCCCCCACCTCACCTCACCTCACCCCTCACCTCACCCCTCACCTCACCTCACCCCTCACCTCACCCCTCACCTCACCCCTCACCTCACCTCACCCCTCACCTCACCCCCTCCCCTCACCTCTCACCTCCCCCTCCCCTCACCTCACCCCCCCCTCACCTCACCTCCCACCTCACCCCCTCACCTCACCCCTCCCCTCACCTCACCCCTCACCTCACCCCACCCCCCCACCTCACCTCACCTCTCACCTCACCCCCCCCCTCCACCTCACCTCACCCCTCACCTCACCTCTCACCTCACCCCTCCACCTCACCCCTCACCTCACCCCTCCCCCCTCCCCTCACCTCACCCCTCACCTCACCTCACCCCCTCACCTCACCTCTCACCTCACCCCTCCTCACCCCCTCCCCTCACCCCTCCCCTCACCTCACCTCTCACCTCACCCCCTCCCCTCACCCCTCACCTCACCTCTCACCTCACCCCTCCCCTCACCTCACCTCCCACCTCACCCCTCCCCTCACCTCACCTCACCTCACCCCTCCCCTCCCCCACCTCACCTCTCACCTCACCCCCTCACCTCACCTCTCACCTCACCCCTCCCCTCACCTCACCCCTCCCCTCACCTCACCCCTCCCCCCACCTCACCCTTCTCTTTGTCCTCGTGACCTTCAGACTCATCCGGACTTCCCAAAGAAGCCCTTGACTCCATATTTCCGCTTCTTCATGGAGAAACGAGCCAAATACGCCAAAATCCACCCCGAGATGAGCAACCTGGACCTGACCAAGATCCTCTCCAAGAAGTACAAGGAGCTGCCCGACAAGAAGAAGGTGAGGCGGAGCCGGGCCGGTGGCTCGGCAGAGGGCCTGGAGGTCCGCTCGTGTCTCTGAGAAGCTGAATGTGTTTTGAATCTGCAGCAAAAATACATCACAGAGTTCCAGCGAGAGAAAGAAGAGTTTGAGAAGAACATGGCTCGATTCAAGTGAGTTCTCCAGTCTGACCAGTCTGACCAGTACAAACCCCGCTCCAAGAGAGATCAAAGCCAGATCAAAGACGCCTCAGATTTGTTGTTCTCAAATTCTTTTTTCTAAAACCAAGTGTGTGTGATGAGCAGCACACACACACACGCGTGTCGTGTTGATGTGCGGTTGTGGTGCTGTTGTGGTGCTGACGTCAGCTGACCTGCAGGGAGGACCACCCAGAGCTCATCGAGGAGAGGAAGAAGTCGGAGCTGCCCGAGAAGCCCAAAACGCCCCAGCAGCTCTGGTACAACCACGAGAAGAAGGCCTACATGAAGCTGCACCCAGAGGTACACACACACACGCGCGCGCACACACACACACACGCGCACACACACGTTACCATGGTGATGGTCTGTGTATCCAGGTGAGTCAAAAGGAGCTGAAGGAGGCGCTGAGGAGACAGTGGTCTCAGCTGTCCGACAAGAGGAGGCTGAAGTGGATCAGTAAGGCCCTGGAGCTCCAGAAAGACTACGAGGTGATCCAGATCAACCAGGGTTAAACCAGGGTTAAACCAGGAGGCTCTGGCTTATTGTGTGTGTGTGTGTGTGTGTGTGTGTGTGTGTGTGTGTGCGCGTGCGTGCGTGGTGCGTGCGTGCGTGTGTGCAGGGCAGCATGAGAGCGTATCATGAAGCTCATCCCGACGTGAACTCTGACGATCCCGTTCGCTCCGTTCTCACCAAAGCTGAGCGTCAGCTGAAGGACAAGTTTGACGGGCGGCCGACCAAACCGCCACCGTGAGTCCTGCTAGTCCCTGTTACCACGTCACCATTACCACGTCACTGTTACCACGTCACCATTACCACGTCACTGTTACCACGTCAGTTACCACGTCACTGTTACCACGTCACCGTTACCACATCATTGTTACCACGCCACCGTTACCACGCCACCCTTACCACGTCATTGTTACCACGTCACCGTTACCACGTCATTGTTACCACATCACTGTTACCACGTCACCACACTGGCGTTACACATCACTGTTACAATGTTGTTAAAACGTTGTCATTTCAACATCGATGCGACAACGCTGGTGTTACCATGCCACTGTTACAATGTTGCTACAACACTGTTACAACGTTGCCGTGACAACGTTGCCGTTACAACGGCGCTGTTACACCACTCGTTCTCAAACGTCGGAGCGGTGACCTGAGCAGTGTGAGCAGCAGGGGTCAAAGGTCGCCTGTCTGTGGTCAGGAACGGCTACTCCCTGTACTGCGCGGAGCTGATGGTGAACATGAAGGACGTCCCGAGCACCGAGCGCATGGTGCTGTGCAGCAAACGCTGGAAGCTGATGACGCAGAAGGAGAAGGACATGTTCCAGAAGCGCTGCGAGCAGGTGGGTGTGGCTCCTCGTCCCCGCCTCCCCCGCCGCTGTGGACTTAACGTCTCTCTGGTCCCCCAGAAAAAGAAGCAGTACGACGTCGACCTGCAGAGGTTTCTGGAGGTACGTTGGTCTTCAGCTGCAGCTGAGGGTCTGCTGGTCCGACTGGTCTGCTGGTCTGACTGGTCTGAGGGTCTGACTGGTCTGAGGGTCTGACTGGTCTGAGGGTCTGCTGGTCTGACTGGTCTGAGGGTCTGCTGGTCCAATCCCCCAGACCAGTCAGACCGGGGTCGGGTCCTGAGCGTGTGTGTCTCCAGAGTCTTCCGGGGGAGGAGCGGGAGCGCGTGATGACGGAGGAGAAGATGTGTGGGAGCAGAGTGGGAGGGGGCGTGGCCTCCAGTCCCCACCGCGCACGCTCCCCTTCTGTCAAGGTGTTGCTCTCGTCTGCACGGGCGCCGCCCCCCTCGTGACCTCACCTGACGTACACGCCCACTTCCCCTCAGGAACAGCTGGTGGAGGCGGAGCCGGAGCACTGGCTGCCCCCTGGGGTGCCCAAAGAGAGGCGTGACCTGAAGAAGTCAGCCAAGCTCCCAGAGACGCCCAAAACAGCCGAGGAGATGTGGCAGCACAGCGTGATCGGAGACTACCTGGCCAAGTACCGAGTAAGGCCCGCCCCCTCCCTGAGCACGCTGGCTCGTTCGCGCTCTGATCCCCTGCTGGCCGTCCTTCAGAGCGACCGTAGGAAGGCCCAGGTGGGCATGGAGGCCGCCTGGAAGTCCATGGAGAAGAAGGAGAAGATCCCCTGGATCAAGAAGGCGGCCGAGGACCAGAAGCGCTACGAGGTTTGCCGAGCGCCGCCCCGCGCTGACGCCGCCGGAGGTGTAATTCCAGCGTGTGATCCCCAGAGGGAGCTGCTGGAGATGAGGACGCTGCCCGCGGGCCAGAGCCAGAGGAAGCACAAGTTTGACGGAGAGCCGAAGAAGCCTCCAGTGTGAGTCCTGCGTTCACCAGGGTCGGCTACGGAGGGCGGGGTCTGTTCTGAGCGTGAGGGCCATGTGACTGCCTCCCGCAGGAGCGGCTACCAGATGTTCTCCCAGGAGCTGCTGACCAACGGCGAGCTGAACCACTTCAGCCTGAAGGAGCGGATGGTCGAGATCGGGAAGAGGTGGCACAAGCTGAGCGCCGCTCAGAAGGACAAGTACAAGAAGCTGGTGGAGGAGCAGCAGGTGGAGTACAAGGTGGAGCTGGAGGCGTGGCTTAAGGTAGGCCCCCCGCACGAACGCCCCGTGTCTGCCGGCGTGTCGGAGGTGACCGCGTCCTCTCTCCTGCAGTCGTTGACTCCTCAGGACCGTGCCGTCTACAAGGAGCTCTCCTCGTCGGTGAGGCTCTTCGCCACCGCGGCCGCTCTCCAGCGGCGCCCGCCGTCGGCCTGAGAGGCCCAAACTGTTGACCCTCTCTCTCTGCCAGAAACGTCGCAGCACCGCCAAAGTGCGCAGCAGTCCTGACGTCAAGGTCCGCGTCACGGCGAAGGCGAAGGCGGTGGGTTCCAGGGCCGCAGCGCAGACGGTGGGGGTGGCCAAACGGGTCATGGCGTACCGAGCGAAGGTAGCAGCAGCCCAAACCGATGATTTCAGACCGAGGTCGCCCGAACAATCAAATCTTACAGAAGTCTTCGTGTGTTGTGTGACGTTGTGTTCTGTGTGCGTGGGCAACACCCCCTCAGTTTGGACCGTCAGGCTGTGTCTCTGTTCATCTTCTAGCAGGACATGTCGGACTCAGACGAGGAGGATGAGAAGAGCGAATCGTCCGACTCTGACGAAGATGAAACATCAGGATCTACTGACAGCGACGAAGATGACGAAGAGGTAAAACCGCCGCGCTGCCACGAGTCACCGTGGCAACGAGGTCCTGAAGACTCCCGGTGTGCTGACGCTTCCTCTGTGGTCTTGTCCTCAGAACGAGGATGACGACGAAGACGACGAAGACCAGAGCTCCTCTGATGAATCCAGCGATTCTGACTCAGACTAGCTCCGCCCACCTGTCTCGTTGGAGAGGACAGGCTGTGCAGGCCACACCTCCTCACAGAAAAACCTGGTGGACCAGTGTGAACTGGACGTCAGTGGTCACCCTGACCACGCCCACTTTGCCTGATGTGGGTGGGGCCTGATGTAGTTGTTACTTGTTTATTTTTTTAAGTCAAGGAGTGGTGGTCGGCTTTTATTCAATGGACATTTTTAGAGGGGAGGAGCTCTTTGTTTGAGGGGGTTTGTACAGTGTCTGACAGCCAGGTAGGGGTGGAGCCACTTGTTTGTTCGTTGTTGCTGAGGTCTCCAACTAACCACCTGCCTGAGAAAATTAAGAAATAAATGCACTTTTCTCAAACTTGTTAAGGCTTTTTCATCGTGGGGATTTAAGTAAACGTCTAAGTGAAGCTGAACTCCCAGAAGATCAGACTGAGGATTTAAAGCATGACTTCCTGTGACCAGCAGGAGGCAGTAGGAGGTACAAGGTCACAACAAAGGAAATGAACGTGGACGTCCTCAGTCATCCGGGTCGTGGTAGTTCTGGTAGTTCCATCAAAGCAACTGGACCGGTTGAGTTTCATGAAGACGTTTGGCCTCTCATCCAAGAGGCTTCAACCAGACTGGGGTCTGTGATTCAACGACCAGAAAGGAAACTAATGTTTCAGACGCTCTTCTTCCATTTCCCGTTGAGTAATCCCAAAAGCATTAATGGAACGTTTCCTTGCTCCTAAACACGAGGCCACTGAGCAGGTCCCGCTGGAGGTGGAGCACCAGGACCTCCAGAGATCTGACCCCTAAGCCGGCTGTGCCCGTGGTCAGTGCTCCAGATCACGCCTCCTACCACCTTCAAACACGCCTGAGGTGAGAATAAGAACACGATGGTGATGATGTGGATGGCTGCAGGTCACCCCCCTCTGAGTCATAGACCACAACAATGGTTTCTTTTCAGGTTTTATAGACATTTGAATTCATAGATTTTTAGAATATAAACAAGGCTCTTTCCCTCCTTGAACATCACCCAATACACAAATAAATAATCTGACCTTTGACCCCCACAGTATTTGTTGGATCTTCTAACCTCCATCGTCAGCCACACCAGTTTGACAACATCCTCTCAAAACTACATTACCCATCAGCCCCGCCCAGAACGCAAGCCCCCCAGGTCCATTCTCTGGTTTTAAAAGTCCCATAATGCAGCATTGTTACTATGGTTACCAAGTTTCACCAAAGGGTCCCCCCGCCGTCCTCTTGAGTCTCCCCAGATTGTATCATGGTTTACTTAAGTGTCCACGGTGCATTCACTGACCTCTGTAAACAGCAGAGGATCAACCATCCAGCAGCAGCTGGTGTAAAAAACAATCAAAATCAAACAGATTAACCATGAATCAATTTAAAGTATTTAGACTTTAAATAAACTGCATTTTTCAATAGTTTTAGTTTCTGAATCTGATTTGGGATAAGTCAGATGGCTGTTCAGACGGTTGCAGATGGACGATGAACCTGCACGAAGTTGTGGACGACAGTTAAACTGCTCCGTTATTAATAAATAATTTGGTTTATAAAAACGTGTTTAAGAATTGGTCAACTAATCTATTATCAATAATCACTGCAGCTATACTTTGATGCAATACCCCCAAAAATCAGAGAACCAGGATTTTTCTCTCTCTCTCTCACACTCTCACTCACACACACACACACACACTCACACACACACACACACTCACACACACTCACTCTCTCTCTCACACACACACACACACTCTCACACACACACTCACACACACTGTCATAGTGGGACATCCAGCAGCTTCTTGTGCAGGTACTGCTTCACTTCCTCGATGCCGTTCAGCTTCTCCAGCTCGTGGTAGGGCAGCTGGAAGAGGAAGAGGAGCAGCGTGGATGATCCAGCTCAGGTGCAGGTGTGTTCAGGTGGGTACCTGTATGATGATGTATCCCAGGAGCCTCAGGTGTCGGTCTCTCATGGCGCGTGACCCCACCAGGACCTCACAGTTGTGGCAGTAATGCCACTTGTCATTGACAGACATGATGACCCTGCACAGATGACACCTGGTTAGAACCCCACCAGCCCTAAGCCCCGCCCCCTACCTACCACCCACCTCCGGATCTGCTTCTGGTCCCCAGGCAGAGTGCCATCTTCAGGTCTGGGGGCGGGGTGAAGCTGCGGGGGGGGCGGGGCCTCTCTCTCCACGCCGGTCTCCTCGGAGTAGGCCACGTCCTCGTAGAATCCCGGCAGGTCGCAGGTGTTCTCGCCGCCCCCGCCCCCCCCCTCATCTTCCAGAATCTTCCCAATAGAGAACTGAAAGAGGGAGTCTGTGGGCGGGGCCCCCGCCGAGCCTTTGGCCCCGGGCTGGGCCAGGCTCTCGGAGCGGGGGCTGCTGAGCGTGGAGCTGTCCTGGCTCTCCAGGGACTGCTCCTTGGGCAGGCTGGGGTAGTAGTCTGATGTGATGTAATAGGAGCTGTAGTCCAGGGGGCCGTTGGCGCCCCGCGCAGGGGGCCCCGCCCCCGCCGCAGGGCTGCTGAGGATGCGGTGTGGCAGGAAGGGTTTGGGCTCCACAGACCCGCCCACCGCCTCCGCCATCTGACACGCCGGCTCCGTGCCGTCCTCCAGAACTGTGAATGGAGAGAACTGAAACTCCGAGGTTGCCGTAGCAACCGCACCATCGGCTGGTTTGGCCGTCATGCAGGAAGGCGGGGCAATGCTGAGAGCCAGGCCTGATCCGGTCCTGATGGGGAGAACCTGCCCAGAACCGTCCATCCACACCACAAAGTCTGGAGGACAGAGAAAGGGTCGGTCCTGTGACTGTAGCTGGGGCTGTAAATATGACTGTAACTACAACTGTATCTATGACTGTAACTGTGTCTATGACTGTAGCTGTGTCTATGACTGTAGCTGTGTCTATGACTGTAACTGTATCTATGACTGTAACTGTGTCTATGACTGTAACTGTGTCTATGACTGTAACTGTATCTATGACTGTAGCTGTGTCTATGACTGTAGCTGTATCTATGACTGTAGCTGTATCTATGACTGTAGCTGTATCTATGCCTGTAACTGTGTGTAACTGTGACTGTATCTATGACTGTAGCTGTGTCTATGACTGTAGCTGTGTCTATGACTGTAACTGTGTCTATGACTGTAACTGTGTCTATGACTGTAGCTGTGTCTATGACTGTAGCTGTGTCTATGACTGTAGCTGTGTCTATGACTGTAGCTGTGTCTATGACTGTAGCTGTATCTATGACTGTAGCTGTATCTATGACTGTAACTGTGTAACTGTGACTGTATCTATGACTGTAGCTGTGGCTGTAACTAGTGAATGTGACTGTGAATCTAACTGGAACCGTAACGATGACTGTAACTAACTGGGGAGTACCAGTGTAGTATCCTGGGGGGAGTACTTCATCCTGTTTGTAGTTCTGTTCTCCAAGCAGCTGCCTCAGAGCCTCGGCCACCAGACCTTTGTAACTGAGACACACAGACACACAGACACACACACACACACACACGGTTAAACCAGGACCAGAACCACCCCTGCAGGTGGGGGGTGTTACCTGTACTTGCGGTTGACCTCGTCGGCGGTGAGGGCGCGGTCAAACATCAGGACCTTGTGGGCGTCCTGCAGTCGTGGTCCGGAGTATTCCCGGTATTCCAGCTCCACAGCGGCGTCCAGCAGGGACAGGTAGCGGCGGACGATCAGGGCGTACGGACTGTCTGAGGGGACACGGGACAGGTCAGGACCAGAACCAGAACCAGGGCGGGGCACTGGGCTGAGCCTACTGGTGACGTTGCTGATGAAGGCGGAGGAGAACACGCGGTGCAGAACCAGCCCTGGGAAGTGGCCCAGCTGGAACAGAGACATGAGGATGTTGACGGTGGCCAGCGGCGAGCTCAGCGCCTTCAGCTCCACCACCTCCTCCAGACGGGAGAAGAACTGCTGCTCGCTGGACGGGCGGTAGCTCATCCTGCTGAACGGGAACACCAGCTTCTGGATCACCTGGGGACACGAGGGGGCCAGAACCTCAGAGGACCTCAGGGGGCCAGAACCAAAGAGGGTCAGAACCAAAGAGGACCTCAGAGGGTCAGAACCTCAGGGGGCCAGAACCAAAGAGGGTCAGAACCAAAGAGGACCTCAGAGGGTCAGAACCTCAGAGGGTCAGAACCTCAGAGGGTCAGAACCAAAGAGGACCTCAGAGGGTCAGAACCTCAGAGGGTCAGAACCTCAGAGGACCAGAACCTCAGAGGGTCAGAACCAAAGAGGACCTCAGAGGGTCAGAACCTCAGAGGGTCAGAACCAAAGAGGGTCAGAGCCTCACCTTACTGTCCAGGTACTCCGCCTTCTTCATCAGGAAGTCGGCGATGGTGTCAAGCAGCCGGGTGTCTCTCAGGCGATGGCGGGCCACGTACTTGGCGATCAGCGCCATGGTGTAGGGCGTGATGCTGTCCACCTTCTTGGGCAGCTCCTCTGGTAGGGGTCAGCGGCGTTAACCACCTCAAACTCTGAGGTTCTCCGAGGCGAGGGCCCTACCTGCCAGGCGGCTGATGAACTTCTCCTGCCGGTTCTGGTAGAACAGGTGAGAGCTGAAGATCAGCTCCAGGCTCTTGTTGCTCGCCTCCCGGGCGCACGCCGCCAGCATCTCATCCAGCAGCGCCATCTCCTGGTCCCGGACGCCGGTGACGCTCGCCAGCGTGTGTTTGACCAGACGCAGGATCTTCCTGAAGCACACGGGCAGTCATGTGACGTGAACAGGCCCCTCCCCCCGGCTCTCAGGAGCCGTCAGAACCTCTGGACGCGCTCACCTGTTGGCCAGCAGCAGCTCAGGGTTGGATGGCGTGCTGCTGGAGGCGGGGCCTCCGGCCGCCTCCTGCGGCTGCAGCGAGAGCAGCTTGAGTCTGTAGTAGGACAGCAGCAGGAAGAGCGTCTGCGGGTGGCGCTCTCGCTCCAGGTTCTTCTCCAGGCCAGCCAGGCAGGCCTCGGTCAGGGGGTGCTGACTTCCTGGGTGGAGCTTCATGCTGGAGCTGAACACCATGGACAGGTCCTTCTGGTTAAACTGGTTCAGTCTGGACTGAGACTCCGCCTCCAACACCTGGACCACCTGGGAGTCACTCTGAAGACCTGATGAGAGCCCAACACCCCCACAATGAAGACAGTCCAGCTGCCCTACTCGGTATTCTGGTATCAAACATGCTCCACCTCCACGACCATCGCCCAACCTCGAGTCGTGAAGAAACACCTTCAAACCCTTCCTAATCCAGATGTGTCTGCAAGAACCTAACCAGAATCTGTAAGTGTGACTAAAGAGTGTCCAAGACCTAGACATCTGAGGAGACCAGAGATCAGAGGAGACCAGAGATCTGAGGAGATCAGAGGAGACCAGAGATCTGAGGAGACCAGAGATCTGAGGAGACCAGAGGTCACAGATCTGAGGTCTGCCGCTCCTGTTCTGAGGACTCACCAAGCGCCGCCACGGCGTAAAGACAGTTGACGATACTGAAGTTGTCGAACTTGGCACAGTCGTTGACGATGGCATCGCAGAGCGTCTGGAAGTCTTGATGCTCCAGGACCCGCCGCACGCCGCCGCCCTCGCCAGCATCCCTGGGCTCGGCCTCGCCGCCCTCCGAGCTGCGGCGCGGCGGCGAGGCCTGCAGCAGCTGGCCGATCTTCTGCAGGGCGACGGGGTAATGGTTGTGGGAGATCTTGGAAGGGTTCTGGGTGATCCAGCGCAGCACCTCCTCGGCGTGGCGCGACCGCTCAATCAGGCGCTTCATGGTGAAGAAGGTGTCGTAGCTCATCTTCTCATGGATGAAGTTCCACGTCTTCTTCTTGGCAGCAGCCCCCCCGGCCCCGGCCCCGTAGCCATGGAAGTGGACGTGGCCCTGGTAGTGAGGCAGCAGCGAGGCCGGGGCCAGATGGGGGGACTGGGGGTGGTAGTGGTGGTGGAAGTGAAGGCCGCGGGGGCCGTCGGGGCGGCCCGAGTACACGGCATAGCTGGGGGGGGGTTGGGACAGGTGCGGGTGAAGGGAGTGGGGGGCCTCCAGCACGGCCATGGCTGACCTTTGACCCTGTTTCAGCCCACCTCCACCCCCCCCACCAACAGGACCGTACAGGCGTGTGGCATACATGACCAGAGACCGACTCAGGAGGCGCCCCCTTGTGGAAGAACACAGCATCGTTCTGACAGCAGCATACTCCTGCAACACAAAGGCAACGAGTTAGGGACGGACGAGTTAGGGACGGACGAGTTAGGGAGGGACGAGTCAGGGACGGACGAGTTAGGGAGGAACGAGTCAGGGACGGACGAGTTAGGGACGAACGAGTTAGGGACGGACGAGTTAGGGACGGACGAGTCAGGGAGGAACGAGTCCGGGACGAACGAGTTAGGGAGGGACGAGTCAGGGAGGAACAAGTCAGGGATGGACGAGTCAGGGACGAACGAGTTAGAGACGGATGAGTTAGGGACGGACGAGTTAGGGATGAACGAGTCAGGGACGAACGAGTTAGGGACGGACGAGTCAGGGAGGAACGAGTTAGGGAGGGACGAGTCAGGGATGGACGAGTTAGGGAGGGACGAGTTAGGGATGAACGAGTCAGGGATGAACGAGTTAGGGACGGACGAGTTAGGGACGGACGAGTCAGGGATGAACGAGTTAGGGACGGACGAGTTAGGGACGGACGAGTCAGGGATGAACGAGTTAGGGACGTACGAGTTAGGGACGGACGAGTCAGGGATGAACGAGTTAGGGACGGACGAGTTAGGGACGGATGAGTTAGAGATGAACGAGTTAGGGATGAACGAGTTAGGGAGGGATGAGTTAGGGATGAACGAGTTAGGGAGGGACGAGTCAGGGACGGACGAGTTAGGGACGGACAAGTTAGGGACGGACGAGTTAGGGACGGACGAGTTAGGGAGGGACGAGTCAGGGAGGAACGAGTCAGAGAGGGACGAGTTAGAGACGGACGAGTTAGGGACGGACGAGTTAGGGACGGACGAGTCAGGGAGGAACGAGTCAGGGATGGACGAGTTAGGGAGGGACGAGTCAGGGACGGACGAGTTAGGGATGGACGAGTCAGGGATGAACGAGTTAGGGATGAACGAGTTAGGGACGGACGAGTTAGGGACGGACGAGTTAGGGACGGACGAGTTAGGGACGGATGAGTTAGGGATGGACGAGTTAGGGATGAACGAGTTAGGGATGAACGAGTCAGGGACGGACGAGTTAGGGACGGACGAGTTAGGGACGGACGACTTAGGGATGGACGAGTTAGGGATGAACGAGTTAGGGAGGGACGAGTTAGGGAGGGACGAGTTAGGGACGGACGAATCAGGGACGAACGAGTTAGGGACGTACGAGTTAGGGACGGACGAGTTAGGGACGGACGAATTAGGGACGGACGAGTCAGGGAGGAACGAGTTAGGGATGAACGAGTTAGGGAGGGACGAGTCAGGGACGGACGAGTTAGGGAGGGACGAGTTAGGGAGGGACGAGTTAGGGAGGAACGAGTTAGGGATGAACGAGTTAGGGAGGGACGAGTCAGGGACGACGAGTTAGGAGGGACGACTTAGGGATGGACGAGTTAGGGAGGGACGAGTTAGGGACGGACGAGTCAGGGACGGACGAATCAGGGATGGACGAGTTAGGGACGTACGAGTTAGGGACGGACGAGTTAGGGATGAACGAGTTAGGGATGAACGAGTTAGGGACGGACGAGTTAGGGACGAACGAGTTAGGGAGGGACGACTTAGGGATGGACGAGTTAGGGAGGGACCAGTTAGGGAGGAACGAGTTAGGGACGGACGACTTAGGGATGGACGAGTTAGGGAGGGATGAGTTAGGGATGAACGAGTTAGGGATGAACGAGTTAGGGACGGACCAGTTAGGGACGGACGAGTTAGGGACGGACGAGTTAGGGAGGGATGAGTTAGGGATGAACGAGTTAGGGATGAACGAGTTAGGGACGGAACGAGTTAGGGACGGACGAGTTAGGGAGGGACGACTTAGGGATGGACGAGTTAGGGAGGAACGAGTTAGGGAGGGACGAGTTAGGGATGAACGAGTTAGGGACGGACGAGTTAGGGATGGACGAGTTAGGGACGGACCAGTTAGGGACGGACAAGTTAGGGATGAACGAGTTAGGGATGAACGAGTTAGGGATGAACAAGTTAGGGACGGACGAGTTAGGGATGGACGAGTTAGGGACGGACCAGTTAGGGACGGACGAGTTAGGGACGTACGAGTTAGGGAGGGATGAGTTAGGGATGAACGAGTTAGGGATGAACGAGTTAGGGACGGACGAGTTAGGGACGGACGAGTGAGGGACGAACGAGTTAGGGACGGACGAGTTAGGGAGGGACGACTTAGGGATGGACGAGTTAGGGACGGACGAGTTAGGGACGGACGAGTTAGGGGGACGACTAGGGATGGACGAGTTAGGGAGGGATGAGTTAGGGAGGGACGAGTTAGGGACGAACGAGTTAGGGATGAACGAGTTAGGGAGGGACGAGAGGAACGATTACAGGTGTTTCTGACGTCTCAATGACGTCATTGGTGCTCATTGTATAAAGCGTGTTAAAACACAGCAAAGACACCCGTAGGAAAAGATCCAGAACAGGACCCACACCGATAACCCAGAATTCTTGACGTGCTGTGACGTCACCAGCGCGTGCTGTGACGTCACCAGCGCGTGCTGTGACGTCACAGGCTGTCGGTCATGCAGACCTGGTCCAGCTGATTCTCTTGCTGTCAAACTCGGCCAGAGCCGAACCTACCGCCCGGGTCACCGGCTCACACTGAACCCCTAAACTAGTCCTGCCCCGGACTCTGAGCAGGTTAAGGCCAGTTAGCGGTCAGCTGACCGCTGGTTAGTGAAGCTAAGCTAAACTAGCCGCGTCAGGGTGTCCTCCACCAGCCCCAACAACCTGCTCCCAGCGGCCCCACCACGCCCCCCGCCCCGGGAGCCGGCCCGGGACACGATTCTGTTCACCTCAGAGGAGACCGGGACCCGACCGGACCGGAGCGGAGGCGCCGAGAGAGCGGCTTCCCCCGAAGAGCCGCGACCAGACGGCCCGTCTCCTCCCGCCACAGCCCTCTGACGACATGTACCCAGCATGCACCGGGGGGGCGGGAAGGGGCGGGGAGGGGGGCGGGGGGAGGGAGGAGGGAGAGAGAGGAGGGAGAGAGAGGGAGGGGGAAGAGGGGAGGGAGGGGGAGGGAAGAGGGGAGGAGGGAGGAGGGGAGGGAGAGAGGGGAGGGGGGCGGGGGGGGAGAGAGAGAGGGGGGAGAGGGGAGGGAAGAGGGGAGGGAAGAGGGGGGGCGGGGGGGGAGAGAGAGGAGGGAGAGAGAGGGGAGGGAAGAGGGAGGGAAGAGGGGGGGGGGAGGGAAGAGGGGAGGGGGCGGGGGGGAGAGAGAGGAGGGAGAGAGAGGGGAGGAGGGAAGAGGGGAGGGGGCGGGGGGGGGAAGAGGAGGAGGGAGAGAGAGGGGAGAGAGGGGAGGGGGAGGGAAGAGGGGAGGGGGCGGGGGGAGAGAGAGAGGGAGGGAGGGGAGGGAAGAGGGGAGGGAAGAGGGAGGAGAGAGGGGAGGGAAGAGGGGAGGGGGCGGGGGGGGAGAGAGAGAGGGAGAGAGAGGGGGGAGGGAAGAGGGGAGGGGGCGGGGGGGGAGAGAGAGGAGGGAGAGAGAGGGGAGGAGGGAAGAGGGGAGGGGGGGGGGGAGGGAAGAGGGGAGGGAGAGAGAGGAGGGGGGAGAGGGAGGGAGGGAGAGGGAGGAGGGAAGAGGGGAGGGAAGAGGGAGGGAGAGGATGGGGGGGAGACAGGGAGGGAGAGAGGGGAGGTAGAGAGAGGGATGTAGAAGACGGGGGAGAGGGGGGAGGAGGGGGAGGTAGAGACCTCCCAAATCGCATCAATCGACGATCGTTTGGGCTGACGGCCTCTGACCTTTGACCCTGACCGTGACCGCTGTAGCACCGCCGCCCTCCTCCGGGGGCGCTACGCGGGAAACCACAGAAGAAGAACGAGCCCAACATGGCGGCGCAGGTCGGTTACAGAACAACAATTCAGCGGAAGGTTTCAGATTGACCCCCCTCAGGACCCCCCCAGGACAGGACCCCCCCAGGACAGGACCCCCCCCCAGGACAGGACCCCCCTCAGGACCCCCCCGGGACGAGGCCCCCTCAGGACAGGACGAGACAGGACCCCCCCTCAGTCCCCTCCCTCCCCCCTCTCCCCCTCGCCCCCCCCCACCATGGCTCACCGCTACCTGTGGTCGGGCTGTCGGAGGTCGTGGCGGCTGCTGCTGCCCCCCCCCAGAGTCTCCTTCAGACAGGTAAGTTCACCTGTGTAGACCTGTGACCGGTTAATCAATACTGGTGATGACGGTTAATCAATACTGGTGATGACGGTTAATCAATACTGGTGATGACGGTTAATCAATACTGGTGATGACGGTTTATCAATACTGGTGATGACGGTTAATCAATACTGGTGATGACGGTTTATCAATACTGGTGATGACGGTTAATCAATACTGGTGATGACGGTTAATCAATACTGGTGATGACGGTTAATCAATACTGGTGATGACGGTTAATCAATACTGGTGATGACGGTTAATCAATACTGGTGATGACGGTTAATCAATACTGGAGATGACGGTTAATCATCTGGTTAATCAATACTGGTGATGACGGTTAATCAATACTGGTGATGACGGTTAATCAATACTGTGTGGGTTTCATACTGGTGATGACGGTTATCTACTGGTGATGCGGTTAATCAATACTGGTGATGACGGTTAATCAATACTGGTGATGACGGTTAATCAATACTGGTGATGACGGTTAATCAATACTGGTGATGACGGTTAATCAATACTGGTGATGACGGTTAATCAATACTGGTGATGACGGTTAATCAATACTAGTGATGACGGTTAATCAATACTGGTAATGACGGTTAATCAATACTGGTGATGACGGTTAATCAATACTGGTGATGACGGTTAATCAATACTGGTGATGACGGTTAATCAATACTGGTGATGACGGTTAATCAATACTGGTGATGACGGTTAATCAATACTGGTGATGACAGTTAATCAGGACTGGTGATTACGGTTTATCAATACTGGTGATGACGGTGTGATGACGGTTAATCAATACTGGTGATGATGGTTAATCAATACTGGTGATGACGGTTTATCAATACTAGTGATGAAGGCTTATCAGGACTAGTTATGATGGTTAATCAATACTAGTGATGACGGTTAATCAATACTAGTGATGACGGTTAATCAATACTAGTGATGACGGTTAATCAATACTGGTGATGACGGTTAATCAATACTGGTGATGACGGTTAATCAGGACTAGTGATGACGGTTAATCAATACTGGTGATGACGGTTAATCAATACTGGTGATGACGGTTAATCAGGACTAGTGATGACGGTTAATCAATACTGGTGATGTTAGTTTATCAGGACTAGTTATGACGGTTAATCAATACTGGTGATGACGGTTAATCAATACTGGTGATGACGGTTTATCAATACTGGTGATGACGGTTAATCAAGACTGGTGATGACGGTTAATCAATACTGGTGATGACGGTTAATCAAAACTAGTGATGACGGTTAATCAATACTGGTGATGACGGTTAATCAGGACTGGTGATGACGGTTAATCAATACTGGTGATGACGGTTAATCAATACTGGTGATGACGGTTTATCAATACTAGTGATGAAGGCTTATCAGGACTAGTTATGATGGTTAATCAATACTAGTGATGACGGTTAATCAATACTGGTGATGACGGTTTATCAGGACTAGTTATGACAGTTAATCAATACTGGTGATGACGGTTTATCAGGACTAGTTATGACAGTTAATCAATACTGGTGATGATGATTAATCAATACTGGTGATGACGGTTAATCAACACTAGAATGGTTAATCAATACTAGTTATCATGGTTAAACAGCCCTAGTTATCACGGTTAATCATTACTAGTTATCACGGTTAATCAACACTAATTATCACAGTTAATCAATACTGGTGATGACGGTTAATCAATACTGGTGATGATGGTTGATTAACACTAGTTATCACAGTTCATCAACGCTAGTTATAATGGTTAATTAATACTAGTGATAACGGTTAATCAACGGTAGTTATTGCGGTTAATCAATACTAGTGATAAGTTAATCAACGCTAGTTATAATGGTTAATTAACACTAATTACTGCTTTTTCCTGCTCAGGTGACGTCAGGTGAGGCGTTCCAGCTGGGAAGTGGGCGGAGCTTCGTGAATGAACTGCTGGGAGCTCACAGACTGAGTTCAAAACCACCCAAAGGTGTGTGTGTGTGTCTGTGTGTGTGTGTGTGTGTGTGTGGAACAAGACACCACCAGCTGTGCTTTGAACATCTGGAGGCTGGTCATATGTTCCTCCTCCCTCTCTCTCTCCTTCTGTCTCTCACTCTCTCCCTCTTTCTGTCTTTCTAGGATTTGAAAAATATTTTCCAGACAGTCAGAAAAATACTGAGTCAAATAAAGGTGAGTGTGTGTCTGTGTGTGTGAGAGTGTGTGTGTGTCTGTGTGTGTAAGAGTGTGTGTGTGTGTCTGTGTGTGTGAGAGTGTGTGTGTGTCTGTGTGTGTGAGAGTGTGTGTGTGTGTCTGTGTGTGTGAGAGTGTGTGTGTGTGTCTGTCTGTGAGTGTGTGTGTTTGTGTGAGAGTGTGTGTGTGTGTCTGTCTGTGTGTGTGTGTCTGTCTGTGAGAGTGTGTGTGTGTAAGAGAGAGTGTGTGTGTCTGTCTGTGAGTGTGTGTGGGTGTGAGTGAGTGAGTGTGCATGGGTGTGAGTGTGTGTGTGTGTCTGTCTGTCTGTGAGTGTGTGGGTGTGAGTGTGTGTGAGTGAGTGAGCTGTGTGTGTGTGTGTGTGTGTGTCTGTCTGTCTGTGAGTGTGTGGGTGTGAGTGTGTGTGAGTGTGTGAGTGAGTGTGTGTGTGTGTGTGTGTGTGTGTGTGTGTGTGTGTGTGTGTGTGTGTGTGTGTGTGTGTGTGTGTCTGTCTGTCTGTGAGTGTGTGTGTGTGTGTGTGTGTGTGTGAGTGTGTGTGTGTGTCTGTCTGTCTGTGAGTGTGTGTGTGTGTGTGTGTGTGTGTGTGTGTGTGTGTGTGTGAGTGTGTGTGTGTGTGTCTGTCTGTCTGTGAGTGTGTGTGTGTGTGTGTGTGTGTGTGTGTGTGTGTGTCGTGGGTTGGCTCACAGCTCCACTGAATCATCCTGCATCTTTAACTTTTAAATGTCAGACACCAAATCTGGAGAAGCTCAGAAGTCCCCCTCTGGGGGGGGAGGAAGAGGGGGAGGAAGAGGGGGAGGAAAGCAGGGAGGACGGCGGGATGAGTCGCACTGGTACAGCCGTCTGCAGAAGGTCGGTGTGGACACGGTCAGCGGGACCTTCAGCTGCTGACGGCGGCCTGTTGCAGGGGGACGTTCCCTGGGACGATAAGGAGTTCCGGGCGGTGTTCCTGAGCGGGCTGGCCTTCTGGGGGGGCGTGGCCTACTACTTCTTCTTCAGGGACGGAGGACGTGAGGTCACCTGGAAGGACTTTGTCAACAACTACCTGTCAAGAGGGGTGGTGAGTGTCCCCCAGCCCGCCCCTGAAGCTGGTTCTGACCCGCCTGGGGCTCAGGTCAGGTCCACTGAGGCCCCCTGCTTTGGTCCCACAGGTGGACCGGCTGGAGGTCATCAACAAGCGCTACGTCAAGGTCGTCTTCTCCGCTGGGAAGACGCCGATGGACGGGGTGAGTCTGGACTGGTCCAGACCCAGGTCCTGGTCCTGGTCCAGACTCTGGTCTTGGTCCAGGTCCTGACCCTGGGCCAGGTCCAGGTCCTGGCCCATAACCCGTCTCTCTTCTTCTGGTGCGTCAGCAGCAGTACGTGTGGTTCAACATCGGGAGCGTGGACACGTTTGAGCGGAACCTGGAGACGGCTCAGTACGAGCTGGGCATCGAGGGCGAGAAGCGCCTGCCCGTGGTCTACTCCACCGAGAGCGACGGGTGAGGAGCTCGCCGCCGCCGCTCGCCGCCGTTCGGCCGTCCGCTGACGTCTTCCTCTGCAGGACCTTCCTGCTGAGCATGCTCCCCACCGTGCTCATCATCGGCTTCTTGCTCTTCATGGTGCGCCGGGGCCCGGCGGGGATGGGGCGCCCCGGCCGCGGCATGGGGGGGCTGTTCAGCGTCAGCGAGACCACGGCGAAGATCCTCAAAGACGAGATCGACGTGAAGTTCAAAGACGTGGCCGGTTGTGAGGAGGCCAAGCTGGAGATCATGGAGTTTGTCAACTTCCTGAAGAACCCCAAGCAGTACCAGGACCTGGGGGCCAAGATCCCAAAGGTGGGGGTCTGGGGGGGGTCAGAGGGGGTCTGGGGGTGAGGGGGGGTCTGTGGGGGGTTTAAGGGTCTGGAGGGGTCAGAGGGGGTTCTGAAGGTGAGGGGGGGTCTGGGGGAGGGTCTAAGGGTCTGGAGGGGTCAGAGGGGGTTCTGGGGGGTGAGGGGGGTCTGGGGGGGTTTAAGGGTCTGGAGGGGTCAGAGGGGGTTCTGAAGGTGAGGGGGGTCTGGGGGAGGGTCTGAAGGGGTCAGAGGGACTGAGGGTCTGGGGGGGTCTGAGGGTGAGGGGGGTCTGAGGGTGAGGGGGGTCTGAGGGTGAGGGGGTCTGGGGGAGGGTCTAAGGGTCTGAAGGGGTCAGAGGGACTGAGGGTCTGGGGGGGTCTGTGGGGGTTCTGAAGGTGAGGGGGGTCTGGGGGAGGGTCTAATGGTCTGGAGGGGCCTGTGGGGGTCTAAGGGAAGGGGTCTGGGGGGGTCAGAGGGACTGAGGGTCTGGGGGGGTCTGTGGGGGTTCTGAAGGTGAGGGGGGGTCTGGGGGAGGGTCTAATGGTCTGGAGGGGCCTGTGGGGGTCTAAGGGAAGGGGTCTGGGGGGGTCAGAGGGACTGAGGGTCTGGGGGGGTCATAGGGGGTCTGGGGGTGAGGGGGGTCTGTGGGGGGTTTAAGGGTCTGGAGGGGTCTGTGGGGGTCTGAGGGTGAGGGGGGGTCTGAGGGTGAGGGGGGTCTGGGGGAGGGTCTAAGGGTCTGAAGGGGTCAGAGGGTGTCAGAGGGACTGAGGGTCTGGGGGGGTCTGTGGGGGTTCTGAAGGTGAGGGGGGGGTCAGAGGGGGTCTGGGGGGGGGTCTGAGGGAGGGGTCAGAGGGGGTTCTGAGGGGGTCTGGGGGAGGGGTCTGGGGCAGGTGGACTCATGACTTGCTGTCTGCAGGGCGCCATCCTGACGGGTCCTCCTGGAACAGGGAAGACCCTCCTGGCCAAGGCGACGGCGGGGGAGGCCAACGTGCCCTTCATCACCGTCAACGGCTCCGAGTTCCTGGAGATGTTCGTGGGCGTGGGCCCCGCCAGGGTAGACCAGGCCTCGCCGGGCTGTCCTGCTGGGGGGCCGCTGAGCAGCTGCTGTGTGTCCTGCGCAGGTGCGAGACCTGTTCGTGATGGCCAGGAAGAACGCGCCCTGCATCCTCTTCATCGACGAGATCGACGCCGTGGGCCGCAAACGGGGGCGGGGCAACTTCGGCGGGCAGAGCGAGCAGGAGAACACGCTGAACCAGCTGCTGGTGGAGATGGACGGTGGGTGAGGGACCGGGGGGGCGCTGGGCTGGTCTGAGTCACGTGTCCCCCCAGGCTTCAACACGGCCACCAACGTGGTGGTTCTGGCCGGAACCAACCGACCCGACATCCTGGACCCCGCCCTGATGAGGCCGGGACGCTTTGACCGGCAGATCTACATCGGTGAGCCCCCCAGGCTGGACCGGGGTCTGGACCGGGGTCTGGACCGGAGTCTGGACCCGGGTCGGGACCGGGGTCTGGACCGGAGTCTGGACCCGGGTCTGGACCCGGGTCTGGACCGGTGAGGCTGAACCTGAATGTGAATGTTCTCAGGCCCTCCTGACATCAAAGGTCGAGCCTCCATCTTCAAAGTCCACCTGCGTCCTCTGAAGATGGACGCTGGTCTGAGCAGAGACACCCTGGCCAGGAGGATGGCCGCACTCACACCTGGGTTCTCAGGTAAATGTACTCTGACCAGTCTGGACCACTCTGACCAGTCTGGACCACTCTCCCCAGTCCCCCCCAGTCCTCCCAGTCCTCCCAGTCCCCCCAGTCCCCCCAGTCCTCCCAGTCCTCCTAGTCCCCCCAGTCACCCCAGTCCTCCCAGTCCTCCCAGTCCTCCCAGTCACCCCAATCCTCCCAGTCCTCCCAGTCACCCCCAGTCCCCCAGTCCCCCAGTCCCCCCCCAGTCCTCCCAGTCCTCCCAGTCCCCCAGTCCCCCCAGTCCTCCCAGTCCCCCAGTCCCCCCAGTCCCCCCAGTCCCCCAGTCCCCCAGTCACCCCAGTCCCCCAGTCCCCCAGTCCCCCAGTCCTCCCAGTCCTCCCAGTCCCCCAGTCCCCCAGTCCCCTGCCCCCCGCCCCCAGTCCCCCCAGTCCCCCAGTCCTCCCAGTCCTCCCAGTCACCCCAGTCCCCCCAGTCCTCCCAGTCCCCCAGTCCTCCCAGTCACCCCAGTCCCCCCAGTCCCCCCAGTCCATCCCAGTCCCCCAGTCCCCCATCCCCCAGCCCGCCCCCAGCCCCAGCCTCCCGCCCCGCCCCCCCCGCCCCCGCCCGCCCTCTCCAGCCCCCAGTCCTCCCAGTCACCCCAGTCCCCCAGTCAGCCTCCCAGTCCCCCAGTCCCCCAGTCCCCCAGTCCCCCCAGTCCCCCCAGTCCCAGTCCTCCCAGTCCTCCCAGTCCCCCAGTCCTCCCAGTCCCCCCAGTCCCCCCAGTCTCACGCCGTCCTGTCTCCAGGTGCGGACATCGCCAACGTGTGTAACGAGGCGGCCCTCATCGCTGCGCGTCACCTGTCAGACTCCATCAACCAGCAGCACTTTGAGCAGGCCATCGAGAGGGTGATCGGGGGTGAGTCCAGGGGGGGAGGCAGCAGCCACCGGCCCCTCCCCCACCCTCACCCTCACCTGTGTGCTCAGGTCTGGAGAAGAAGACCCAGGTCCTCCAGCCAGAGGAGAAGAAGACGGTGGCGTACCACGAAGCGGGCCACGCTGTGGCCGGCTGGTTCCTGGAGCACGCAGACCCCCTGCTGAAGGTCAGCCCGCGTCACATGACCAGGGCCCGCTGGTCCCGCCCCGTCTCTGCTAGTCGGCTGATCCAGGGTCAGCAGCTCCTGTGATGGTGACCTTGACCCCCGCAGGTGTCCATCATCCCCAGAGGGAAGGGCCTGGGCTACGCCCAGTACCTGCCCAAGGAGCAGTACCTGTACACCAAGGAGCAGCTGCTGGACCGCATGTGCATGACCCTGGGGGGGCGCGTCTCCGAGGAGATCTTCTTTGGCCGCATCACCACCGGAGCCCAGGACGACCTCCGGAAGGTCACCCAGAGTGCCTACGCCCAGGTCAGAGGTCGCCTGTGCCCCTCCTGTGCTGGTGTGGCGTCTCCATGGTGACGCTGGTCACTCCCGGCTCAGAGCAGCGGTCTGTTCCCATGGCAACGCTGCAAAGCCGCGCTTTTAAACATGCTTGATCAGAAAGGCGTTGTGGGACGCCGGTCTGAGGGAACGCTCCCCGTGTGCTGCAGATCGTTCAGTTCGGGATGAACCCGAAGGTGGGGCAGGTGTCCTTCGACCTGCCTCGGCCAGGGGAGATGGCCCTGGAGAAACCGTACAGCGAGGCCACCGCCCGCCTGATCGACACCGAGGTGCGGGTGTTAATCAGCGAGGCGTACGAGAGGACGCTGCAGCTGCTGAAGGAGAAGAAGGCCGAGGTGGAGAAGGTAAGGCGTCCTGCTGGAGGCCTCGCCCTCCCAGAAGCCTTTGATGTCTTTGATTGTGGTCAACGCTGGCTTGTAGCGGCGAACGTTGACTCGAGCCTCGGTCAAAGATTCGGTTGTTGTTGGAGCACGTCGGTGGGGCGAGGAGGAGCGGTCCTGGTCTGAAGGTGTCGTAGGTCCTGCAGGAACAGACGCGTCCTGAAGTCACTTCAGGTTCACGTTTCGGCCAAATGGGGGACCCGTTTGTCCGTCTTCTGATTCCCCCCGTTCTGGAAGGCTTCTGTGGTCAGCAGGAGATGTTTGGAGCCGACGTCCTGGACCCGTACCAAACTCTGCCCTTCTGTCTAGGTGGCCCTCCGGCTGCTGGAGAAGGAGGTTCTGGATAAGAACGACATGCTGGAACTGTTGGGCAAACGCCCGTTTGCAGAGAAATCGACATATGAGGAGTTTGTGGAGGGAACTGGAGGTATGGACGAGGACACGACACTCCCAGAGGGTCTGAAGGACTGGAACCAGGAGAGGGTGGGCAAGGAGGAGAGCCAGGACGAGCAGGTGGCCCGGCAGATCTCCGGAGGGATGCCTTTCTAGAGTCTCGGGCCGGCGAGCGCAGCACGAAGAGATGAATTCTGTTGTGATTTTTGCTTCATTCACCACCAACACACCATCGCAGAGCTCTCTGAGGTTCTCCAGGTGGGACTGTCCTCAGAGCAGACCCCTCCCTGGTCCTGGCCGCCCCAGCTCCAGGTCCTCCGATGGATCAGCGGGTCCAGGCCAGCACAGTCGAACTCTCTGGACCGAACAAGAGCAGCTACCCGCCTTCCCTGCACTTCACCGTTCTTCTGAGAGGCCCCGTGTAAGCGAAGATGTTGGACGTGACCCGACGGCTCGTGACCCGACGGCTCGTGACCCGACGGCTCGTGACCCGACGGCTCGTGACCCGACGGCTCGTGACCCGACGGCTCGTGACCCGACGGCTCGTGACCTGGAGAGTTGGAGGCCGACCCCGTGACCTGTGTTGGTGACTGACTGGACGCTTTGGCTGGAAAAGATCCCACGTGCAGCTGCCCCGCCTCTCAGAAAATATGGTGATAATTAAGACCAGGATTTTGGAAAAGAGATTAAATTTCAAGGATCCGTCCTGGATAAATACCTTTAAATCAGATGTCGTGTGCTCGTATCCAGCTGTAATCAAATCTGGGAAATAAATCATTAACTTCTGCTCCGCTTGTTCACGTTGTCTTTCACTTATAACCGTTTACAGCTAAGAAACATTTAGATTATTGGGATTCTTATTTAATGATACATCCGTGAGTGAGCAGTAAAATCAGGTTTTCAAAGTTCCTCATCTGCTCTTTGATTCCCTTCATCTTCTCCCGCTCTGACCTGGGTGACTCTTACTTTGAAGTTCGTTCTCAGCGGATGTGACGCAGCGGAAGTGGCGCTGTCCTGTGTCCGAGCGGCACGGACACAAACTCAAATCGAGCCGAGAGTTTCTGGAGGAACTGGGAGCACTGGGAGCGCTGGGAGCACTGGGAGCGCGGGGAGCGCGGGGCGACCGGGGGCGCCGGGAGGCTGGAGGCGCCGCGGCCCGAGCTGAGCTGCATGGCGGTACGAGCGGGGCTAGGCTAATGCTAACGGGGGTTCTGGGAGGACGGACCCGAAGGTACCGACCGGGGGGGTCCGGGGGGTCCGGGGGGCGGGGGGGCAGCTGGAGGCGGACGAGCCCGGTCCGCAGCTGCAGCGACGCTAACTGGGTCCGAGTCAGAACCGGAGAGTTCGGCTGAGAAGAAGAACCGAACCGGAACCCGGTGACACTGGACCGGACTGCAGGGAGCGCGCACACACACACACACACACACACACACACACACACACACACACGCGCACACACACACACACACGCGCACACACACACACACACACACACACACACACACACACACACACACACACACACACACACACACACACACACACACACACACACACACACACACACACACACACACACACACACACACACACACACACACACACACACACACACGCGCACACACACACACACACACACACACACACACGCACACACACGCCCGGTGTTGACGGGTTCTATCAGAAGTGATCAAAGTTCTGGAGGTGGTTCTGACCCGAGTGAACCTTTGACACGAGGATGCTCCAGACCAGGGGTCTCCAGGTCCTCCCTGGTCTAGAGGGTCCAGACCAGGGGTCTCCAGGTCCTCCCTGGTCTAGAGGGTCCAGACCAGGGGTCTCCAGGTCCTCTGTGGTCTAGAGGGTCCAGACCAGGGGTCTCCAGGTCCTCTGTGGTCTAGAGGGTCCAGACCAGGGGTCTCCAGGTCCCCCCCAAAGGGCTGCAGGTTCTGGTCCCACCAGTCCAGCTCACCCAGTTTGACCAGTCAGCTGTTGAAGACTCAGATGAGTTGATGAAGTGAGTCCAGTCTGGTGCTGCTGCTGCTGGGTTGGACCAGAACCTGCAGCCTCACGGCCCTCTGGGGGGGACCTGGAGACCCCTGGGGGGGACCTGGAGACCCCTGGGGGGACCTGGAGACCCCTGGGGGGGACCTGGAGACCCCTGGGGGAGGGGGGACCTGGAGACCCCTGGGGGGACCTGGAGACCCCTGGTCTAAGGCAAAGGCTGGTGGACAGATGTGGGGAACATCTGCACCACTGCTGTGGTCCATAAACCCTCCAGCCTGTCTGGGTCTGAAACGTGTGTATGAACGTGTGTGAGCATCTGGGTGTGAACGTGTGTGTGTGTGTGTGTATGAACGTGTGTGTGTGTGTGTATGAACGTGTGTGAGCATCTGGGTGTGAACGTGTGTGTGTGTGTGTGTATGAACGTGTGTGTGTGTGTGTATGAACGTGTGTGAACATCTGGGTGTGAACGTGTGTGTGTGTATGAACGTGTGTGAACATCTGGGTGTGAACGTGTGTGTGTGAACGTGTGGTGTGTGTATGAACGTGTGTGAACATCTGGGTGTGAACGTGTGTGTGTGTGTGTATGAACGTGTGTGTGTATGAACGTGTGTGAGCATCTGGTTGTGAACATGTGTGTGTGCAGGGCGGCCCTGCTCTCATCATGGAGAACGGACAGAGCAGCACCACCAAGCTGGGCCTGCCACCCCTGACGCCCAACCAGCAGGAGGCCCTGCAGAAGGTAAGCTCACCTGGGCTGAACAGGTGAACAGGTGAGCAGGTGAACAGGTGAACATGAAGGTCCTGTTTCTGTAGGCCAAGAAGTACGCCATGGAGCAGAGCATCAAGAGTGTGTTGGTGAAACAGACGCTGACGCAGCAGCAGCAGTTCAACAGCCTGCAGGTAACACACACACACTGACACACACAGTCACACACACTGACACACACAGTCACACACACTGACACACACAGTCACACACACTCACACACACACAGACACACACAGACACACACACTCACACACACACTGACACACACAGTCACACACACACTCACACACAGTCACACACACTCACACACACACACTGACACAGTCACACACACTCACACACACACAGTCACACACACTCACTGACACACACAGACACACACACTCAGTCACACACACTCACACACACAGTCACACACACACACACACTGACACACACAGTCACACACACTCACACACACACTGACACACACAGACACACACGCAGTCACACACACTGACACACACACACTCACACACACAGACACACTGACACACACAGTCACACACACACTCACACACACAGTCACACACACTCACACTGACATACAGTCACACACACACTGACACACACAGACACACACAGTCACACACACTGACACACAGTCACACACACACACTCACACACAGTCACACACACTCACACACACACACTGACATACAGTCACACACACAGTCACACACACACACACTCACACACACACTGACATACAGTCACACACACAGTCTCACACACACACACACACTCACACACACACTGACATACACTCTCTCCTCTTCCCGTCCTCCCTCAGATGGCGTCCCTCACCGTGGGCTTCGGTGACGCTCTCTCTCCTCTACAGTCGGTGAGTACGTTCTTGAGAGCGTGTTGTCCTCGCCGCCCGCCTCACTGTCTGTGTGTGTGTGTGTGTGTGTCTGTGTGTGTGTGTGTGCGCGCTCAGGTGGCGGCCCAGCGCCAGCGTGCGCTCGCCATCATGTGCCGCGTGTACGTGGGCTCCATCTACTACGAGCTGGGCGAGGACACCATCCGCCAGGCGTTCGCTCCTTTTGGACCCATCAAGAGCATCGACATGTCCTTTGACTCCGTCACCATGAAGCACAAGGTCTGCCCTCAGAGCGCCCGCCCGGCCCCGCCCCCGCCCCGCCCCCGGGCAGCCCCGCCCACCTCATTAACGCCCGCGTGCGTCGGTGCAGGGTTTCGCCTTCGTGGAGTACGAGATGCCCGAGGCGGCTCAGCTGGCGCTGGAGCAGATGAACTCTGTTGTCCTCGGAGGACGGAACATCAAGGCAAGCGCCCCCTGCCCCGCCCCTCCCCTGCCCCGCCCACCTCACGCCCTCTGGCCCCTCCCACAGGTGGGCCGGCCCAGCAACATCGGCCAGGCCCAGCCGATCATCGACCAGCTGGCGGAGGAGGCGCGGGCCTTCAACAGGATCTACGTGGCGTCGGTGCACCCCGACCTGAGCGACGACGACATCAAGAGCGTCTTCGAGGCCTTCGGGAAGATCAAAGCCTGCGTCCTGGCCAGGGAGCCCACGACTGGGCGGCACAAAGGTTACGGGTTCATCGGTGAGCGCGGGGGAGGAAGTCGGGGGGGCCGCGTGCCTGGTCATGTGACCTCTTCTCTGTAGAGTACGATAAGGCCCAGTCCGCCCTGGACGCCGTGGCCTCCATGAACCTCTTCGACCTGGGGGGGCAGTACCTGCGGGTGGGTAAGGCTGTGACCCCCCGGTGGCCCTTCCTCACACCCGCGGCTCCCGGGGGCCTGCCTGCTGCCGCCGCCGTGGCCGCCGCCGCCGCCAGTGCCAAGATCACTGCCCAGGTAAGCCCGAGGCTCCGCCCCCTCCTTCTGGTCAGGGCAGCTGTCGCCCAGTGGTCTACTGGGGTGGTCTGGTGGGGTGGTCTCCTGGGATGGTCTACTGAGGTGGTCTCCTGGGATGGTCTACTGAGGTGGTCTACTGGGATGGTCTACGGGATGGTCTGGTGGGGTGGTCTACGGGGTGGTCTGGTGGGGTGGTCTACGGGGTGGTCTGGTGGGGTGGTCTGTGGGGTGGTCTACTGAGGTGGTCTACTGGGATGGTCTACAGGGATGGTCTACTGAGGTGGTCTGGTGGGATGGTCTACTGAGGCGGTCTACTGGGATGGTCTACTGAGGTGGTCTACTGAGGTGGTCTGGTGGGATGGTCTACTGAGGTGGTCTACTGGGATGGTCTACTGAGGTGGTCTACTGGGATGGTCTACTGAGGCGGTCTACTGGGATGGTCTACTGAGGCGGTCTACTGGGATGGTCTACTGAGGTGGTCTACTGAGGTGGTCTGGTGGGATGGTCTACTGAGGTGGTCTGGTGGGATGGTCTGGTGGGATGGTCTACTGAGGTGGTCTGGTGGGATGGTCTGGTGGGATGGTCTACTGAGGTGGTCTACTGGGATGGTCTACTGAGGTGGTCTGGTGGGATGGTCTACTCGGATGGTCTACTGGGATGGTCTACTGAGGTGGTCTACTGAGGTGGTCTGGTGGGATGGTCTACTCGGATGGTCTACTGGGGTGGTCTACTGGGATGGTCTACTGGGGCACAGAGGCTGATCTCTTAGAGGGGACAGGTCAAAGGTCACCCAGGACTCCAGGGGTGACCCTCCAGGTGGTCTGGGTCCATCAGGACCTGCTGCTGTCCTCCCCGGCGCCCCACGTGGTTTCTCTTGTCCTCAGGAGGTGGTGGGCTCGTCCGTGCTCGGCGCGCTGGCCGGGCCGGCGCTGCTGTCGCAGCAGCTGGCGGGACTTCCTCAGGCCGTGATGGCGGCTCAGGCTCCTGGGGTCATCACAGGTAGGGGGGGGGGCACCGGCGGGGAGGGGCCTGTCTGACCAACACCTGTGTTCAGGCGTGACCCCGGCACGGACCGGCCTGCCCCAGGTGGGGCTGGTGAACCCCATCCTGGTCACGCCCCCAGCGGCCGGCGAGCCAAAGCGGAGGGGGGAGGAGGAGGAGCGCCAGCAGGACGGCGTGATGGAGCCGCTGAGCGAGCAGGAGCACCTGAGCATCAGCGGGAGCAGCGCCCGCCACATGGTGATGAGGAAGCTGCTGCGCAAGCAGGAGGTGAGGGGCGGGGCCTCAGCGGACTGGGGGCGGGGCTCCGCTGGGTGAGGGCGGGGCCTCTGAGCTGGGGGCGGGGCTCTGCTCTGAGACAGCCAGACTCACGGAGGCGCTTCCCCACCAGTCCACCGTGATGGTGCTGAGGAACATGGTGGGTCCGGAAGACATCGACGACGACTTGGAGGGCGAGGTCACGGAGGAGTGCGGGAAGTTCGGTCAGGTGAAGCGCGTCATCATCTACCAGGAGCGGCAGGGCGAGGAGGACGACGCCGAGGTCATCGTCAAGATCTTCGTGGAGTTTCGGGAGGTGGCGGAGATGAACCGGGCCATCCAGGCGCTGGACCAGCGCTGGTTCGGAGGACGCAAGGTGTCCGCCGAGGTGTACGACCAGGACCGCTTTGAGCACAGCGACCTCTCGGCGTAGGATTCTGGGGAAGGGGGCGTGGCCTCCTCCCGCCTCGGTTTCTCTCTGCGGACCAACGTCCCTTCTGTTCTCGTTCTTCGTGTGCAGCCGTTTCCACGTCCGCCGCTTCGTCTTCAGGTTTTGTACGTATTTTGTAGGACGTCGCCGTCCCGCGGTCGTCTCGTTAACAGTCCCAAACGTGGGCGGCTCCGCGTCGCTGACGTCTCGATGGATGTGACATCGAGACCCACAGGTTTGATGTTCGGGTTCGGCCTCCGCGGTCCTTCTAGTCGGAACAAACCCAATAAACGTCTTTGTACTTTTATATTCTAATCAGTTTGTTCAGTTACTAAAGACAGAATATGATTGTGAAGCTGGGACGGTCCTGGACCTGGTCCTGGTTCTGGTCCTGGTTCTGGTCCTGGACCTGGTTCTGGACCTGGTCCTGGTTCTGGTCCTGGTTCTGGTCCTGGTTCTGGACCTGGACCTGGTTCTGCTGACCTGAGCTGGTTTAAAGGGAACTTTCATTTTTCTTATCTGCTATTTGCTGCTCTTGTTCCTGCACAGCATCAGGATCAGGTTGTGGAGCTGGTCTCAGTAGACCTGTCCCAGTGGGTGTCCCTGGACTGGTCCCAGTGGACTGGACTAGTCCCACTGGACTGGTCCCAGTGGACTGGACTGGTCCCAGTGGACCGGTCCCAGTGGACTGGACTGGTCCCGCTGGACTGGTCCCACTGGACCGGTCCCAGTGGACTGGACTGGTCCCAGTAGACCAGTCCCAGTGGACTGGATTGGTCCCGCTGGACTGGTCCCAGTGGACTGGACTGGTCCCAGTGGACTGGACTGGTCCCGCTGGACTGGTCCCAGTGGACTGGACTGGTCCCAGTAGACTGGTCCCAGTGGACTGGACTGGTCCCGCTGGACTGGTCCCAGTAGACTGGACTGGTCCCAGTAGACCGGTCCCAGTGGACTGGACTGGTCCCAGTGGACTGGACTGGTCCCAGTAGACCGGTCCCAGTGGACTGGATTGGTCCCGCTGGACTGGTCCCAGTGGACTGGACTGGTCCCAGTGGACTGGACTGGTCCCGCTGGACTGGTCCCAGTGGACTGGACTGGTCCCAGTAGACTGGTCCCAGTGGACTGGACTGGTCCCGCTGGACTGGTCCCAGTAGACTGGACTGGTCCCAGTAGACCGGTCCCAGTGGACTGGACTGGTCCCAGTGGACTGGACTGGTCCCAGTAGACCGGTCCCAGTGGACTGGACTGGTCCCAGTGGACTGGACTGGTCCCAGTAGACTGGTCCCAGTGGACTGGACTGGTCCCAGTAGACCGGTCCCAGTGGACTGGACTGGTCCCAGTGGACTGGTCCCAGTCCCAGCCCACCATCAGAAACATGTAGCTTCCATAACTCCACGTTTCTGCCTGTTATAAAATCATGTTGAAGTATTAAAAGAACAAACTCAAGCAGAAGTCCTGACTCGTTGTTTCACAGACAGAAATACGACCGGTGACGTCACTCAACGACGCCGCAGATGAAAGTGGCGCTTTGATCCTTTGATTCGTCTGAGCCGCTCGAGTTACTCCGACCACATGAACACCGGCTGCCACGTGACCGCCCAACCGGAAGGTAAACAAGGGACGGGAGGCTTCCGGTGTGGATGTTGAAGCGCGCTTTTATTGTGAAGGGGCGACCCGGAAGCGGGCCGCGGTCTTCCGGGGGTGACGATGGGGGACGTCGTGTGCGAGGAGCTCGAGGACCTGGTGCACTTCTCCGTGCACGACCTGCCCGCGCGCGGCTACGTCGTCATGGAGGACATCCGGCGTCAGGGCCGGCTGTGTGACGTCACGCTGAAGGTGCGCGAGGCGCGGCTAGCGGGGCAGCGGCGGGCTAGCGCCGTGCTAAGCTAGGGAGCTAGCGGCTGCTGACGCGGTGTGGACCGTGGTGACGTCACTGACGCGTGGGTGACGTCACTGACGCGCTGTTGGCCGCGCCGACGTCACTGACGCGTGGGTGACGTCGGCGCGGCCAGGCCCGGTTCACCTGGCTCCACCTGCCCGGGCCCAGGAGCACCTGAGGGCGGGGCGGTGCTGGGGCTGTCCGGTTGTCATGGCGACAGTATCCAATGGCAACGTTGACAACAGCACACGTGACGTCACAGAAACCAGCGCTCTCACTGGTCAGACTGGTTCACCAGTGCTGTGACTGGTCTGACTGGTCTGACTGGTTCACCAGTGCTGTGACTGGTCTGACTGGTCAGACTGGTTTACCAGTGCTGTGACTGGTCTGACTGGTCAGACTGTTTTACCAGTGCTGTGACTGGTCTGACTGGTTCACCAGTGCTGTGACTGGTCAGACTGGTTTACCAGTGCTGTGACTGGTCTGACTGGTCAGACTGTTTTACCAGTGCTGTGACTGGTCTGACTGGTTCACCAGTGCTGTGACTGGTCAGACTGGTTTACCAGTGCTGTGACTGGTCTGACTGGTCAGACTGTTTTACCAGTGCTGTGACTGGTCTGACTGGTTCACCAGTGCTGTGACTGGTCTGACTGGTCTGACTGGTTCACCAGTGCTGTGACTGGTCTGACTGGTCAGACTGGTTTACCAGTGCTGTGACTGGTCTGACTGGTCAGACTGGTTTACCAGTGCTGTGACTGGTCTGACTGGTCAGACTGTTTTACCAGTGCTGTGACTGGTCTGACTGGTTCACCAGTGCTGTGACTGGTCTGACTGGTCTGACTGGTTCACCAGTGCTGTGACTGGTCTGACTGGTCAGACTGGTTTACCAGTGCTGTGACTGGTCTGACTGGTCAGACTGTTTTACCAGTGCTGTGACTGGTCTGACTGGTTCACCAGTGCTGTGACTGGTCAGACTGGTTTACCAGTGCTGTGACTGGTCTGACTGGTCAGACTGGTTTACCAGTGCTGTGACTGGTCTGACTGGTTCACCAGTGCTGTGACTGGTCTGACTGGTCAGACTGGTTCACCAGTGTTCACCAGTGCTGTGACTGGTCAGACTGGTTCACCAGTGCTGTGACTGGTCAGACTGGTCGACCAGTGTTCACCAGTGCTGTGACTGGTCAGACTGGTTCACCAGTGCTGTGACTGGTCAGACTGGTCGACCAGTGTTCACCAGTGCTGTGACTGGTCAGACTGGTTTACCAGTGCTGTGACTGGTCTGACTGGTCGACCAGTGTTCACCAGTGCTGTGACTGGTCAGACTGGTCGACCAGTGTTCACCAGTGCTGTGACTGGTCAGACTGGTTTACCAGTGCTGTGACTGGTCAGACTGGTTCACCAGTGCTGTGACTGGTCTGACTGGTCTGACTGGTCAGACTGGTTCACCAGTGCTGTGACTGGTCAGACTGGCTCACCAGTGTCGTATCTGTTGTGTGACGGTGACCTGAACCAGTTTAATCCAAACGGTTAATCCCGTTAATCCTGCGTGACATTCAGACACTGAGGAGGTGCTGGACACGCCACTGGTGTGCTGCTGGTGTCCAGGTGTTTACCAGTAACCCTAACCAGTCCCTCTCCTCCCGCAGGTCGGCGACCACAAGTTCAGCGCCCACCGCATCGTGCTGGCTGCCGCCATCCCGTACTTCCACGCCATGTTCACCAACGACATGGTGGAGTGTAAACAGGACGAGATCCTCATGCAGGGCATGGACCCCAGGTAACCAGGTCACCAGTCTGACCAGTTCCCCTGTCCAAACCCAATCTCAACCTGTCTACTTCAGCCTGGTCTGACTCATTGAGTCTGGTCTAACCAGTCTGACCCAGGTTGACCCAGTATAACCAGTCTGACCAGTCTGACCCAGGTTGACCCAGTATAACCAGTCTGACCCAGGTTGACCCAGTATAACCAGTCTAACCAGTCTGACCCAGGTTGACCCAGTATAACCAGTCTGACCAGTCTGACCCAGGTTGACCCAGTATAACCAGTCTAACCAGTCATATCAGTCTGGTCTAACCAGTCTCACCAGTCTGACCCGGTCTCCTCCCCAGTGCCCTGGAGGCCCTGATCAACTTCGCCTACAGCGGTCATGTGACCATCGACCAGCAGAACGTTCAGGCGCTGCTGGTGGGCTCCAGCTTCCTGCAGCTGCAGAAGGTCAAGGACGCCTGCTGCTCCTTCCTGCAGGACAGGTCAGTGACCGCCGCCCCCAGCCCACGCAGGCCCCGGGCCACGCCCACGCAGGGTCATGCCCACGCAGGGTCACGCCCACGCAGGGTCACACCCACGCAGGGTCACGCCCACGCAGGCCCCTCCCCAGGGCCACGCCCACACAGGCCCCTCCCCAGGGCCACGCCCACGCAGGCCCCTCCCCAGCCCACGCAGGCCCCTCCCCAGCCCACGCTCACGCAGGCCCCGGGGCCACGCCCACCCCACTAAAGCCCCTCCTCAGGGCCACGCCCCCCCACTAAAGCCCCTCCTCAGGGCCACGCCCACTCAGGGTCAGGCCCCGGGGCCACGCCCACACAGGGTCACGCCCATGCAGGCCCCTCCCCAGTGCTGGGGCCACGCCCACGCAGGGTCAGGCCCCGGGGCCACGCCCACACAGGGTCACGCCCACGCAGGCCCCTCCCCCGCCCACGCAGGCCCCTCCCCAGCCCATGCCCATGCAGGCCCCTCCTCAGGGCCACGCCCACTCAGGCCCCTCCTCCCCGTTGCAGGTTACACCCCAAGAACTGCCTGGGCGTGCGGCAGTTCGCCGAGACCATGATGTGCACGGCGCTGTACGACGCCGCCAACCGCTTCCTGCGGCAGCGCTTCGTGGAGGCGGCGGCGTCGGAGGAGTTCCTGAGCCTGAGGCCGGACGAGCTGCTGGAGCTGGTGGGCTGCGACCAGCTCAACGTGCAGGCGGAGGAGCAGGTGAGCGCCCCGCCCCCGGCCTGGCCCCGGCCCCGCCCCCCTGACCGCTCACCTGTGCAGGTGCTGGAGGCGGTCCTGGCCTGGGTCTACCACGAGCGGCGCCAGCGCGAGCCCCACCTGCCGCAGCTGCTGGCCAAGGTGCGCCTGCCGCTCTGCCGGCCGCAGTTCCTGACGGACCGCGTGCAGCAGGACGAGCTCGTGCGCTGCTGCCACAAGTGCCGGTGAGGCTCCGGGGGCGTGGCCGGGCGCCAGGCCCCGCCCCCTGACCTGTCCTCTCCCTGTCAGAGACCTGGTGGACGAGGCCAAAGACTTCCACCTGATGCCCGAGCGCCGCCCCCACCTGCCCGCCTTCAAGACGCGGCCCAGGTGCTGCACCTCCATCACGGGCCTCATCTACGCCGTGGGCGGGCTCAACAGCTCAGGTAGGCCCCACCCCCTCTGGGCCCCGCCCCCTCAGGTGCCCCACCTGACTCCGCCCCCTCCAGGAGACTCCCTGAACGTGGTGGAGGTGTTCGACCCGGTGGGGAACTTCTGGGAGCGCTGCCAGCCCATGAGGACGTCGCGCAGCCGGGTGGGCGTGGCCGTGGTGAACGGGCTGCTTTACGCCATCGGCGGCTACGACGGCCAGTCGCGCCTCAGCACGGTGGAGGTGTACAACCCCGAGACGGACGCATGGACGCGCGTGTCCAGCATGAACAGCCAGCGCAGGTGAGGCCCGGCGCCGCCGCGCGGACGCTCCCGCCGCGCTCAGCTGACTAACGCGGCGTCGTCCTCAGCGCCATGGGGACGGTGGTCGTGGACGGGCGCATCTACGTGTGCGGCGGCTACGACGGGAAGTCGTCTCTGAACTCGGTGGAGTGCTACTCCCCAGAGACGGACAGGTGAGTGCTGGGGGGCGGGGCCCTGGTGCAGGGGGTGTGGCCCAGGTGGGAGTGTGGTCCAGAAGGGGCGGGGCCCTGGTGCAGGGGGTGTGGCCCATGTGGGGGCGTGGTCCGTTGGGGGGCGTGGCCATGGGGCAGGGGGCGGGGCCCCAGCTCAGTTCCGTTTCCCCCCAGGTGGGCCGTCGTCATGGAGATGAGCGCCAGCCGCAGCGCCGCCGGCGTCACGCTCTTCGACGGACGCGTCTTCGTGTCGGGCGGCCACGACGGGCTCCAGATCTTCAACACGGTGGGTCCCTCCGGCCGCCGCGGGCGCGAGCGCGGTCTCACCTGTGGTCCCGCCCCCCCAGGTGGAGTTCTACAACCACCACACCGACCGCTGGCACCCGGCCGCCGCCATGGCGAACAAGCGCTGCCGCCATGGCGCGGCGGCGCTCGGCAGCCACATGTACGTGGCCGGCGGCTACGACGGCTCCGCCTTCCTGAGCGGCGTGGAGGTGTTCAGCGCGGCGGCGGGCCAGTGGAGCCTGCTGGCGGCCATGAACACGCGGCGCAGCCGGGTGTCGCTGGTGGCGACGGCGGGCCGGCTGTACGCCGTCGGCGGCTACGACGGACAGTCGAACCTCAGCTCGCTGGAGACGTACAACGCCGACACCGACCGCTGGACCTTCAGGGCGCCCATGGCCAGCCACGAGGGCGGGGTCGGGGTCGGCTGCATCCCGCTGCAGCCCGCCTAAGCCCCGCCCCCGAGGGTCAGCGCCAGACAGAACCCCCCCGCGGGCGCCCGCCGGGCCCGAGGCATTCTGGGTAACCTAGTTAGCTGGCTGCTAGCATTGTGAACTCAACGACTTGTAGAGGAGGCGGTCTTCGGGCTCCGCCCCCGTCGCCACGGGAACGCCAGTGAGTCTCCTTCAGCTGGAGAAGGCTGGGCGCCTCAGCGCCCCCGCAGGCCGGTGCTGGAGCTGCAGGCGATCGCGGCGGCGTCGAGGTTTTCGTTTCTAACCTCGGGTCGGGACTCAAGTCGTGACGCCATCGGACGGTCGGACGAAGACGCCTGGCGTTAAAACTGTGGGGTCAAGGCGAGGGTCGCAATCCCACCTGCCTCTGACGCTGAGCTGCGGCGATGTTCGTGACCTTGAGGGACGGCCTCGCCGACCTCGTCCGACCTTGTCCTGACCTCCACAAGCTCCCGTCTGTGCCGCGCCGACGATGGCGCCGTAACCCTCGTCTGTCCTGTCCAGTAAGGTTCTGTTGTCCTGGTGATGTCTGAGGGGCGGGGCCTGTGAAGAGCGAGGCTCCGCCCCCGCAGCCGTCTGCAGAAGTCAGCGTTGTTCTGATGGACTGATTTAATTTATTGTCTAAATAAATGCTTTTATATTTTAGTGTCACTGCGTTCCCTGTGGTTGTCATGGTGACAGTAAACGTTTGACAGATCAGCTGCTGAAGATGGTGTTATTGATTATTGATGTGGATCATTAAAAGGTGTCCTGAAGCTTACGGACAATCACGATTTATGACGACAGCTGAGGAGGGGGCGGGGCTTAGAGCCGCCGTCGGCCTCCACCGACCTTTGTTCTTTTATCATCTGAGCACAGTTCAAGAGAGTCACATCTGTCAGCTTTATTCAAAGAACTGGAAACATCACAGATAATCAAGAGTCCAGCTGGTCCAGGACCAGGTCTGCTGGTCCAGGACCAGGTCTGCTGGTCCAGGTCCAGGTCTGCTGGTCCAGGACCAGGTCTGCTGGTCCAGGACCAGGTCTGTCTATGGCTGGTTCTGGTCCAGGACCAGGTCCATCCACAGCTGGTCCTGGTTCAGGTCTCTCAGGAACTCACTCTTCACCTCCGTCTGCGTTGTTCACACCTTCACACGTCACCACCAGCACCAGGAGGTCTGGGAGGTCACTGACCTGGACCTCCTCCTGCTCCTGCAGGGCCCGCGTCCGGGTCTGCGGCCTCGGCGCCGCCCTCGAGCTGCGAGTGAAGGCCGGGACACCTGAGCAGGTGAGCAAGACAACAGCTCCATTTTACAACCTGTCCTGGCCTCTGTGGCTCCTCCCAGCAGGTGGTGGGAGGGGCCAAGAAAGGAGTGGGAGGAGCCACACGTGCAGTGGGAGGGGCCTGCTGGGGCGTGACTCACTGAGGCTCCACCAGCTGGAAGCGGCTCTCCTCCCCGTCCAGGATGCCGTGGTACAGGCCGATCTCCTGCTCCAGGCGCAGCTTGTTGCTCAGCAGCGTGTCGTAGTCGCGCCGCTGCTGCTCGATTTCGCCGTGCACGTCAGCCAGCTCCGCCTCCAGCCGCGACACCACCGAGCCCAGGTTCTGCACCTCCATGTCGTGCCAGTGGCGGGCGTCGCCCAGCGAGTTCTCCAGGCCTCGTTTCTGCAGGACGACGGGAGGACACATTTCTGCTCCGCCTGACGGAGACGACCCGGTGACCCGACCGCCGGTGACCCGGTGACCCGACCACCGGTGACCCGACCGCCGGTGACCCGGTGACCCGACCGCCGGTGACCCGGTGACCCGACCGCCCGACTCACCAGAGCTCGGATGGACTCGATCTCAGCCTGCAGACTCTGGATCTTACAGCCGGTGTCGCTGCACTCGGCCTTCAGCGCCTCCACCTGCTCCTCGCCAGGGCTCAGTCTGCTGCTCACGCACAGCGCCTCCTGCAGGACGGAGCGGGAATGAGGACACCTGAGGACACCTGAGACACCTGAGAGACGCCTGAGGACACCTGAGACACCTGAGAGACGCCTGAGGACACCTGAGAGACACCTGAGACACCTGAGAGACACCTGAGACACCTGAGAGACGCCTGAGGACACCTGAGACACCTGAGAGACGCCTGAGGACACCTGAGAGACGCCTGAGGACACCTGAGAGACACCTGAGACACCTGAGAGACACCTGAGAGACACCTGAGACACCTGAGAGACGCCTGAGGACACCTGAGGACACCTGAGAGACGCCTGAGGACACCTGAGAGACACCTGAGGACACCTGAGAGACACCTGAGGACACCTGAGAGACACCTGAGACACCTGAGAGACGCCTGAGGACACCTGAGGACACCTGAGACACCTGAGAGACACCTGAGAGACACCTGAGGACACCTGAGAGACACCTGAGGACACCTGAGAGACACCTGAGGACACCTGAGACACCTGAGAGACGCCTGAGGACACCTGAGAGACACCTGAGGACACCTGAGAGACACCTGAGGACACCTGAGACACCTGAGACACCTGAGAGACGCCTGAGGACACCTGAGAGACACCTGAGGACACCTGAGAGACACCTGAGAGACGCCTGAGGACACCTGAGGACACCTGAGACACCTGAGGACACCTGAGAGACACCTGAGGACACCTGAGAGACACCTGAGGACACCTGAGGACACCTGAGAGACGCCTGAGGACACCTGAGAGACGCCTGGGGACACCTGAGAGACGCCTGAGGACACCTGAGAGATGCCTGAGGACATCTGAGAGACACCTGAGGACACCTGACGCCTGGGGACACCTGAGAGACGCCTGGGGACACCTGAGAGACGCCTGGGGACACCTGAGAGACGCCTGAGGACACCTGAGACACCTGAGGACACCTGAGAGACGCCTGAGGACACCTGAGAGACACCTGAGGACACCTGAGACACCTGAGGACACCTGAGAGACGCCTGAAGACACCTGAGAGACGCCTGAGGACACCTGAGACACCTGAGGACACCTGAGAGACGCCTGAGGACATCTGAGAGACACCTGAGGACACCTGACGCCTGGGGACACCTGAGAGACGCCTGGGGACACCTGAGAGACGCCTGAGGACACCTGAGACACCTGAGGACACCTGAGAGACGCCTGAGGACACCTGAGAGATGCCTGAGGACACCTGAGAGACAACTGAGGACACCTGAGAGACGCCTGAGGACACCTGAGAGACACCTGAGGACACCTGAGGACACCTGAGAGATGCCTGGGGACACCTGAGAGACACCTGAGGACACCTGAGAGATGCCTGGGGACACCTGAGGACACCTGAGACGCTCACCTTGTGGTCCAGGTAGCAGTCGGTCTCGGCCCGGTTCTTCTCGATGACCTTCTCCCAGTGGCTCCTGATGTAGGCCAGGATCTGGTTCAGGCTGGTCTCGATGGGCGCGTCGGGCTCGTCCACCTCTCGTCCCGCCATCTGGTTGTAGAGGACCCGTACGTCCTGAAAGACGGGTGGACAGTCAGGTGAGCTGCGGGGCGGGGCGGGGCGGGGCGGCGCGGGGGGCGGGACCTGCTCGTGGTCGTGCTCCAGGTTGCGCAGCTCCAGCCGCATGTCCTCCATGTGCTCCTCCAGCTCGCTCCTCGTCAGGTGCGCGTCGTCGATCACCTTGAACAGGGAGCTGATCTCCTCCTCCACCGCCTTCTTGAACGGCTGCTCGTTCTCGTACCTGCGGGACCAAGGGGAGGGTCAGGAAGGGCCGGGCCGGGGCCGGCACCAGGAGGTCCACTCCCAACCTCTCCTTGAAGTCCTCAGCGTTGGCCTGAATGTTCTCCGTCTGCAGCATCAGACGAGCGTTGTCCAGGATGGCTTCACTGACCTGCAGGAGGAACGGAATTCAGAGAACTGACGGACAGCAGGGGGCAGCACACACACACACACACAGTATATGTAAACACACACACACACAGTATACACACAGTATATGTAAACACACACAGTATATGTAAACACACACACACACAGTATACACACAGTATATGTAAACACACACAGTATATGTAAACACACACACACACAGTATACACACAGTATATGTAAACACACACAGTATATGTAAACACACACACACAGTATATGTAAACACACACACAGTATATGTAAACACACACACACAGTATACACACAGTATATGTAAACACACACACAGTATATGTAAACACACATATAAACACATACATACACATATATACATAAACATACACACACACCCTCGTTTTTCTGTCTTTGTGAGGACCTTCATATAACTAATGTATGCAGGCCCTCTGACCCCTCCTTCCTGACCTCTGACCCTAACCTAACCCAGTTCTGACCTCAACCTTAAACCAGGTCTGGTCTCTCCAGCAGGATGTCCTCACTAGGATAGCAGAATGATCTCAGTAAAAAATCTCACACACGGTGGGCATTGCTGTCCCCCCACACACTCTCCCTCCCTCCCTCTCTCTCTCTCTCACACACTCTCTCTCCCCCTCTCACACACACTCTCTCTCCCCCTCTCACACAAACACTCTCTCTCCCCCTCTCTCTCTCTCCCCCTCTCACACACACACTCTCTCTCCCCCTCTCTCTCTCTCCCCCTCTCACACACACACTCTCTCTCCCCCTCTCTCTCTCTCTCACACACACACTCTCTCCCCCTCTCTCCCTCTCACACACACACTCTCTCTCCCCCTCTCACACACACATTCTCTCTCTCCCCCTCTCTCTCACACACACTCTCTCTCCCCCTCTCTCTCTCACACACACTCTCTCTCTCCCCCTCTCTCTCACACACACTCTCTCTCTCCCCCTCTCTCTCACACACACTCTCTCTCTCCCCCTCTCTCTCACACACACACTCTCTCTCCCCCTCTCTCTCTCACACACACACTCTCTCTCCCCCTGTCTCTCTCTCACACACACACTCTCTCTCCCCCTCTCTCTCACACACTCTCTCTCCCCCTCTCACACACACACTCTCTCTCCCCCTCTCTCTCTCTCACACACACACTCTCTCTCTCCCCCTATCTCTCTCTCACACACTCTCTCTCCCCCCTCTCTCACACACACTCTCTCTCCCCCTCTCTCTCTCACACACACACACACTCTCTCCCCCTCTCTCTCACACACACACACTCTCTCCCTCTCCCCCCTCTCACACACACTCTCTCTCTCCCCCTCTCTCTCTCACACACACTCTCTCTCCCCCTCTCTCACTCACACACTCTCTCTCCCCCTCTCTCTCACACACACACTCTCTCCCCCTCTCTCTCACACACACTCTCTCTCTCCCCCTCTCTCTCTCACACACACTCTCTCTCTCCTCCTCTCACACACACACTCTCTCTCTCCCCTCTCTCCCTCTCACACACACACTCTCTCTCCCCCTCTCACACACACACTCTCTCTCCCCCTCTCTCTCTCCCCCTCTCACACCCACACTCTTTCTCCCCCTCTCTCCCTCTCACACACACACACTCTCTCTCCCCCTCTCTCTCTCACACACACTCTCTCTCCCCCTCTCTCTCTCACACACACACTCTCTCTCCCCCTCTCTCTCTCTCACACACACTCTCTCTCTCTCCCCATCTCTCTCTCACACACTCTCTCTCCCCCTCTCACACACACACTCTCTCTCCCCCTCTCTCTCTCTCACACACACACTCTCTCTCCCCCTCTCACACACACACTCTCTCTCCCCCTCTCACACACACACTCTCTCTCCCCCTCTCTCTCTCTCACACACACTCTCTCTCCCCCTCTCACACACACACTCTCTCTCCCCCTCTCACACACACACTCTCTCTCCCCCTCTCTCTCTCTCACACACACACTCTCTCCCCCTCTCTCTCACACACACACTCTCTCTCCCCCTCTCACACACACACACTCTCTCTCCCCCTGTCTCTCTCTCACACACACACACACACTGTGCTCTTCATGCCCGGTGGTGGTGGTGTGAGCCCCGGGGGGCCTCACCTGGCGGTAGACCTCCTCCCACTCCCCCCTGAGGGGTCCCCAGGCCCCGGCGCTGGAGGCCTTGCGGTCCAGGCTGAGCCTGATCTGCTCCTCCAGCTGTCGGTTCAGCTCCTCCAGCGCTCTCACTTTGTCCCTGTACTCCATCAGGCAGCTGTTCAGGCCCCCGCCGGCCCCGCCCCCGCCCCCGCCGGCCCCGCCCCCGGGGCCCGAGGCCCTCTCCCCGGCCCGGGGGACCAGTGGCGTGGCGCTGCTCCTCATCCCCTGCAGGAAGACGCTGCTGATGCCCAGAGCGCGGCGGGACACCCGCGTCCCCAGGCAGGGGGGGCCGCCGCCCGGGGGGGCGGAACCCACATAGACTCCTCGAGCGGCGGTCCCGGCAGAGTGGACCCGCCCACAGAAGGCGGTGGCGGGGCGCTCAGAGGACGGCTGTCCCAGGAGCGACGAGCGGCGTCTGGGCAGAGGCATGGCTCCGAGGAGGTCCGGGGTCAAACCGCTCCGGCCTCCTCGCCGCTCTGATTTATGGCGCCGCGGCCTTCTGGAAACACGGACGCCTTTGTTGAGGACGCTTTTGTCCTCGGGGACACGCACCATGAAATGTGCTGAGTGGACAGGTAGAGTCAGGAAGAGTCCTGAACACAGAGAGGGGGGGGCACAGAGAGAGAAAGGGGGGGGGCACAGAGAGAGAAAGGGGGGAGGGGGCGAGAGAGACACAGACGGGGGGAGAGAGAGACGGGGGGGGAGAGAGAGGGGGGGCAGAGAAAGAGAGAGAGGAGGGGGGCACACAGAGTGGGACACACACACACACACACACACACTCATTGATCTTTGTTTCTCTCACCCTCCATCCAACATCAGCACTAAAGCCCTGACCTTGACCTCGACCTTGACCTTCATCCAGCTCTAATGTGAGCGCTCAAACACTAAAGTCCTCACTTTGTAGGTGAAACCAGTCATGATGTCATCAGACCCCCCCTCGCTCGACCCCTCTCTCTCCCCCATGGATACTTCCAGCTCTGTGGAGTCATTGCTGATCAGATGATCAGGTGTGCTCAGGAGTTTCACAATAAAAGCCAGGGCTCTTTAATCAGATGACTTTATTTTGAAGAAGTTTGAACATTACAGAACAAACAAGTTTGAACATTTCTTCTTCTTAAAAACAAAAACAGGATGAGATGAGGAAGAGGATGAAGAAACAGGGTGACAGAGCAGTGAGACTTCCTCCTCTCACACACACACACACACACACACTCACACACACAGACACACTCTCACACTCACACACTCTCACACACACACACGTGCTTCACGTGTTGTGAAGACCAGCACGTGTTTGCGTGTTGGTTGGCAGACAGTGATGTGTTGTTTCCCGGTCACGTGACCCGAGCAGGGGGCGGGGCCTACAGGGACAGGGCCTGCGAGGTGTCGCTCTCGGACGCCACCGACGCCCTGGTGGAGCTCAGCGGGCTCCTGCACGACTTGCTCAGCTGCATCTTGGTGGTGGCGCGGTGCCGGCGGATGTGAAACAGCGTCTTCACGTCGCGGCGAAAGCGCTGGCCCACGAAGACGTAGACGAAGGGGTTGAGGCAGGCGTGCGTGTAGGCCACGCCCATCAGCACGTGCTTCAGCCGGTACAGGCGCTTCAGCTGCTCGCAGTCCGTGAAGGAGGGGCTGGAGGCCTGCGTGGCGTCCACCACCAGCACGCCGTTGTAGGGCAGCTGCGTGACCACGAACACCAGCACCACCATCAGCAGCACGCGCAGCGCCCGGTGCTTCTGGAAGCTGCGCGTGCGCAGCAGCCGCGCCGCCACCACGCCGTAGCAGCCCGCCATGACGGCGAAGGGCAGGCAGAAGCCCATGCTCACCTGCAGCGCCAGCGCCAGCACCTTGGCGCGGCCGCCCACCTGCGCAGGAAACACCATCCTGCAGGAGCGCTGCGAGCCCGCCTCGGCCGTGGCGGCGAACAGCAGCTCGGGCGTGGCCAGCAGCAGCGCCAGGAGCCACACCCCCAGGCTCACCAGCAGGCTGAGGCGGCGGCGGTCCAGACGCAGGCTGCGCACCTTGGCGGCCCACACGATGGCCAGGTAGCGGTCCACGCTGATGCAGGCCAGCAGCAGCATGCTGCTGAACAGGTTGACCTTGTAGAGCGCCAGCGTGACCTTGCACAGGCCCTCGCCGAAGGCCCAGCCGCGCCCCGCCTCCTCCGCCCACAGGGGCAGCGTGACCAGCAGCAGCAGGTCGGCCACGGCCAGGTGCAGCAGGAACATGTCCGTCATGGTCTTCAGCCGGTTCTGGAAGTTCAGGTAGGTCCACGCCACCACCAGGTTGCCGGCTCCGCCCACCAGCGTGATGACCCAGAAGAGCGCCGGCTCGTAGCGGCTGCGGAACGCGTTCACCGACTCGATGTCGCACATCAGGTCGGGGTACTCGTAGTCGTCGTCGGTGGTGGGCGAGAAGCTCCAGAGGAGCGGGTCCTGAGGAGAAGGAGAACACCTCAACACCTGAACACCACCGCCGCCGCCACCGCCATCACCGCCATCACCCTCACCTCTGTGGGGAACGCCGTCATGTTGGTCTCCATGGAGGTCATGTGATCAGACGGGTCATTCAGCGCCAACACGTCAGACCAGGAGCCGAGGAGGCGGCGGCGTCTTCAGAGGACCTCCGTCTGATGGAGCCTTCAGGTGCGGCGAGGGCGGCGTGCAGGCTCAGAGGAGCGGCGAACATCAGACAGGCTGCAGCAGGCGTACGGTGGTGAGGCGCCTCGGCGCGTCTGACGGGCTGTCGACCACAAAGGGTTCAAAAGAGTGTGAGGAGGAGCGTTGAAAGAGGAAGGAGGCGCAGCAGTCACGCATGAAAGCATGTGGAGCAACAGTCAGTCAGCAGGGCTCTTAATCAATCACTGATCAGGTAGATGTGAACAATCATCATGAAACCTGCAGCTTCATCATGAAAACAAACGGTTGATCTGGTTTTTTAGTGTGTGGGGGTGTGTGTGTGTGTGTGTGTGAGTGTGTGTGTGAGTGTGTGTGTGTGAGTGTGTGTGTGTGTGAGTGTGTGTGCTCTTGTAGTTGATACATCCTCACTCTACCATCCTAGTGAGGACGTCCTGCTGGTCCTCTCAACTTCAAAGGATGTTGGAGGGTCCAGACCTGGTTTAAGGTTGAGGTCAGAACTGGGTTAGGAGAGGTCAGAGGTCAGGGAGGAGGGGTCAAAGGGCCTGGATACATTATGTCTCTGAAGGTCCTCACAAAGATAGTAGGACGAGGGTGTGTGTCTCTTCCACTCATTTGGTTCTTATAATCTGTTTGGTCTGGCCTGACCTTTGACCTCCACACCAACCTGCAAGTGAGTGCTGCTGCTGCGTGTGTGTGAGTGTGTGTGAGGGTGTGTGTGTGAGTGTGTGTGTGTGTGTGTGTGAGGATGTGTGTGTATGTATGTATGTGTGTGAGTGTGTGTGTGTGTGTGTGTGAGTGTGTGTGTGTGAGTGTGTGTGTGTATGTATGTATGTGTCTGAGTGTGTGTGTGAGTGTGTGTGTGAGTGTGTGTGTGTGAGCGTGTGTGTGAGCGTGTGTGTGAGTGTGTGTGTGTATGTATGTATGTGTCTGAGTGTGTGTGTGAGTGTGTGTGTGTGTGAAAGTGTGTGTGTGTGTGTGTGTGTGAGGATGTGTGTGTATGTATGTATGTGTGTGAGGATGTGTGTGTGAAAGGTGTGTGTGTGTGTGTGTGTGTGTGAGTGTGACAGACGTCAGTGAAACCACATTGCGTGCCAGCAAGTCTGTTTGACAAACCTGTGACTATTTCCTGTTGACTGTCTTCTTCTTCTTCTGCTCGGCGGGGAGCAGCCATGCAGATAAAAACATCATCAATAACATTGTGATTTATCATGTTATCAATGTTATTGATCAATAACGTTGTGATTGATCAATAACATTGGGATTTATCATTAACTAGTGATTAATCAATATTGGTGTGATTGATCACTAACATTGTTCTTGATCAATCACACCCTGATTTAAGGACCACCTGTCGTCAGCAGTCTGACAGGAAGTGACATCACTTCCTTCCTGTCAGTCGTTCATCTGTTGGTCTCAGGTGAGACATCATCCTTGTCCACCGAGGGACACCTGAGTCCACCAACCACCCTCCAGTCCCCTGGGAGGGGCTAGAACCAGAACCAGGACCGGGACAGAACCAGAACTGGAACCAGGACCAGGACCAAGACTAGGACTAGAACCAGAACCATAGTTCTGAGTCGGCCCCATCAACTGGTGCTACTACTGTGTGTTTAATCTCTACTGGTCCAGTTTAATCCCTACTGGTCCAGTTTAATCCCTACTGGTCCAGTTTAATCCCTACTGGTCCAGTTTAACTCTCCTGGTCTAGTTTAACTCTACTGGTCCAGTTTAATCTCTACTGGTCCAGTTTAATCCCTACTGGTCCAGTTTAATCCCTACTGGTCCAGTGTAATCCCTACTGGTCCAGTTTAATCCCTACTGGTCCAGTGTAATCCCTACTGGTCCAGTTTAACTCTACTGGTCCAGTTTAATGCCTACTGGTCCAGTTTAATCCCTACTGGTCCAGTTTAATCCCTACTGGTCCAGTTTAACTCTACTGGTCCAGTTTAACTCTACTGGTCCAGTTTAATCCCTACTGGTCCAGTGTAATCTCTACTGGTCCAGTTTAATCCCTACTGGTCCAGTTTAACTCTACTGGTCCAGTTTAATCTCTACTGGTCCAGTTTAACTCTACTGGTCCAGTTTAATCCCTACTGGTCCAGTGTAATCCCTACTGGTCCAGTTTAATCCCTACTGGTCCAGTTTAACTCTACTGGTCCAGTTTAATCCCTACTGGTCCAGTTTAATCCCTACTGGTCCAGTGTAATCCCTACTGGTCCAGTTTAACTCTACTGGTCCAGTGTAATCCCTACTGGTCCAGTGTAATCCCTACTGGTCCAGTGTAATCCCTACTGGTCCAGTTTAACTCTACTGGTCCAGTTTAATCCCTACTGGTCCAGTGTAATCCCTACTGGTCCAGTGTAATCCCTACTGGTCCAGTGTAATCCCTACTGGTCCAGTTTAACTCTACTGGTCCAGTTTAATCCCTACTGGTCCAGTGTAATCCCTACTGGTCCAGTTTAATCTCTACTGGTCCAGTTTAATCTCTACTGGTCCAGTGTAATCCCTACTGGTCCAGTTTAATCTCTACTGGTCCAGTTTAATCTCTACTGGTCCAGTTTAATCTCTACTGGTCCAGTTTAATCCCTACTGGTCCAGTGTAATCCCTACTTTTACTTTTCTCTCCTCAACAACTGTTAATCTCTTCTCAGAACTCCATATTGAACCGTTTCTTCTTCCTTCGTTGACCCAGCATCCTCCGGAAGTGACGCATGGTGACGTCACTTAAAGCGGAAGTCGGAGCAGCAGGCTACTATTAGCTTTTGCAGGTAGTGAAACTTTTTAATTTATCGATTTACTTTTATTTCTGAGCCTTTAAAGACATGTCTGAGAAACGGGAACTGGACGAATAAACAGTTTCGTTCGCCAGGACCGATCCTCTGGGGATGTGTTTGCTCTGGTTAGTGTGTGGGTTGTTGAGATAATCTCCTGAAATCGTGCTCAAACTGCTCGGTTCTGCTCCTCAGGCCGATAAAACACATCCTCAGGCCGATAAAACACATCCTCAGGCCGATAAAACACATCCTCAGGCCGATAAAACACCCAACATCCATCCATCCATCCGTCTTCTCCCGCTTATCCGAGGTCGGGTCGCGGGGGCAGCAGCCTCAGCAGGGAAGCCCAGACTTCCCCCTCCCCAGCTACTTCGTCCAGCTCCTCCGGGGGGATCCCCAGGTGTTCCCAGGCCAGCCGAGAGACAATAGTCTCTCCAGCGTGTCCTGGGTCTGCCTGGGGGCCTCCTACCGGTGGGACGTGCCCTGAACACCTCACCAGGGAGGCGCCCGGGAGGCATCCTAACTAGATGCCCGAGCCACCTCATCTGGCTCCATTCGATGTGGAGGAGTAGCGGCTCTACTCCGAGCTCCTCCCGGATGGCAGAGCTCCTCACCCTGTCTCTAAGGGAGAGCCCAGCCACCCTGCGAAGGAAGCTCATTTCTGCCGCTTGTACCCGCGATCTTGTTCTTTAGGTCATGACCCAAAGCTCATGACCATCGGTGAGGGTAGGAACGAAGATCGACCGGTAAATCGATCTTCGTAACACACATCCTCAGGCCGATAAAACACACATCCTCAGGCCGATAAAACACACATCCTCACGGCTTTCACGAAGAAAGGGCGACTACAAGTTTGTTCTCAAGCTGTTTTCATTTCAGTGTGACAAACGGAGGCGCTTCCACCGCAACAGTGAATAATCTGGTCCAGATGTTCAGCGGGACAGCAGCTGTACCAGCCCGCGTGTCATTAAAGTCCACCTGTGTCGTCTGTGACGTCATGTTTCACCTGTTACACGTGCTGACGTCATGTTTGATCTGATGAACGTGCTGACGTCATGTTTGAGCTGATGAACGTGCTGACGTCATGTTTGATCTGATGAACGTGCTGACGTCATGTTTGATCTGATGAACGTGCTGACGTCATGTTTGAGCTGATGAACGTGCTGACGTCATGTTTGATCTGATGAACGTGCTGACGTCATGTTTGATGAACGTGCTGACATCATGTTTGATCTGATGAACGTGCTGACGTCATGTTTGAGCTGATGAACGTGCTGACGTCATGTTTGATCTGATGAACGTGCTGACGTCATGTTTGAGCTGATGAACGTGCTGACGTCATGTTTGATCTGATGAACGTGCTGACGTCGTGTTTGGCGTGTCCCCCCCTCGTCTCCTCAGGACCTGAGCCATGCGCCGGGATGTTGGCGGGGAAGCGGCGGTACCGTGAGGTCAGCCCCGTCAGGCTGGAGGTGGCGGGCGGCGTGCTGAGCGCCAGCCTGCACTGCGGGCAGGTGGACGGGCTCCCGGCGCAGGTGGAGTCGTTCCTGGCGGAGCTGTATCGCTGTAAGGTGTGTCAGTTCACCTGCAGCCTCAAGGCCTCCATCAGCAGCCACCTGCAGCTCAGCCACCGCCCCGCCGCCCTCGCCCTCCCGGGATGCGCCGACGACGTGGGCGGAGCCGAGGACGGGGCGGCGGCATTTCAGCTGGATCTGAACGAGGAGGCGCGGCCGAGCGACGGAGACGAGGACTTCCTGCTTTACGAGATGCTGGACGACATGAGCCCCTCCCCCTGTGACATCACCGAGGCGGCGCTGCAGGTCGCCCACACTTGTGAGGTGACGCCGCCGTCACGTGATCCTCACGTACACTTGAGGCTGACGCAGCCCCGACACGGGTCTGCTCCGGGGTCAGACGAAGGTCGCCACAGGTTCTAAAATGGACCTGACCTGACCTTGACCTTTACCCTACCCTGACCTTGACCCTGGCCTTTACCCTAACCCTACCCTGACCTTGACCCTGACCTTTACCCTAACCCTACCCTGACCTTTACCCTAACCCGACCTTGACCCTGACCTTTACCCTAACCCTACCCCGACCTTTACCCTAACCCGACCTTGACCCTGACCTTTACCCTAACCCTACCCTGACCTTGACCCTAACCCTACCCTGACCTTTACCTTGACCCTGACCTTTACCCTAACCCTGACCTTTACCCTAACCCTACCCCGACCTTGGCCCTGACCTGACCTTGACCCTGAGCGAGCGAGGCCGTTGACCTCGGTGTCTCCTCAGGTCAGTACGCTGTTCGAGGAGGCGTCCATCTTCCCGCTGAAGGAGTCCTCCCTGGACCTGCCCCCCCCCGCCCCCCCCCCGGGGGAGGACCCGGCGCAGTGTGCTCACCTCATGACTCTGGGCCTGTGCCGCATTTCCTCCGCCAAAGCCGCTCCTCCCGCCGCCCCTCCTCCTGACCCCGCCCCTCCTCCTGACCCCGCCCCCCCCGGCGCCCCCCCCCGCTCCTCGCCCAGGAGGCGGAGGCTACTGTGCTTCCTGTGTGCGCTGGCGCTGCCGTCCCGCCGGCTGCTGGACGCGCACGTGCGCTCGCACCGGGCGGGAGGCGGCTTCGCCTGCGTGCGCTGCGGCTGGGAGGCGGAGAGCTGGGGGGAGATGGAGCCCCACTGGGGGGGGCGCTGCAGCAGGCAGGGCCGGAGGAGGAGGAAGGGCCGCCTGCCGACACCTGAGGCCCACGCGCAGCGTCGCCATGACAACCACCCAGGTGCGCACAGGCGCGGCTGCAGGTGAGTGACGCGGCTTCAGCAGTGACCTCAGGATGTGTGCAGGTACGCCACGGACACGCCTGGCTGGACCCAAGGAGGCAGTCCACAGGTAAGATGTCCACACGTCCAGCAGAACCAGTCAGACCAGTATAGACCAGTATAGACCAGTATAGACCAGTATCCACCAGTATCCACCAGTCTGACCAGTATAGACCAGTATGGACCAGTATACACCAGTATCCATCAGTCTGACCAGTATACACCAGTATCCATCAGTCTGACCAGTATACACCAGTATCCATCAGTCTGACCAGTATACACCAGTATCCATCAGTCTGCCCAGAGAGACCAGTATCCATCAGTCTGCCCAATCTGACCAGTATAGACCAGTATGGACCAGTATAGACCAGTATGGACCAATATAGACCAGTCTAACCAGTATAGACCAGTATCCACCAGTCTGACCAGTCTGCTGTGTCTCAGTGGTCAGGCTCACAGTGATCTTCTGGCGAGCAGCTCAGAGAGGAACCAGGAGGTGTGCTCCATCTGCCACAGGTGAGCCCCCAGCCACGCCCTCACCCGAGTGTCCTCACCTGTGTGTCCTCACCTGTGTGTGTCCTCACCTGTGTGTGTGTCCTCACCTGTGTGTCCTCACCTGTGTCCTCACCCGTGTGTCCTCACCTGTGTGTGTCCTCACCTGTGTCCTCACCTGTGTGTCCTCACCTGTGTGTGTCCTCACCCGTGTGTGTCCTCACCTGTGTCCTCACCCGTGTGTCCTCACCTGTGTCCTCACCTGTGTGTCCTCACCTGTGTCCTCACCTGTGTCCTCACCTGTGTGCCCTCACCTGTGTGTGTCCTCACCTGTGTGTGTCCTCACCTGTGTCCTCACCTGTGTGTCCTCACCTGTGTCCTCACCTGTGTCCTCACCTGTGTGTCCTCACCTGTGTCCTCACCTGTGAGTGTCCTCACCTGTGTCCTCATCTGTGTGTCCTCACCTGTGTCCTCACCTGTGTGTGTCCTCACCTGTGTCCTCACCTGTGAGTGTCCTCACCTGTGTCCTCATCTGTGTGTCCTCACCTGTGTCCTCACCTGTGTGTGTCCTCACCTGTGTGTCCTCACCTGTGTGTGTCCTCACCTGTGTGTCCTCACCTGTGTCCTCACCTGTGTGTCCTCACCTGTGTCCTCATCTGTGTGTCCTCACCTGTGTCCTCACCTGTGTCCTCACCTGTGTCCTCAGGAGGTTCTCCAGCAGGCTGACCCTGCGGCGCCACATGGGTGTCCACCGAGGAGACAAGCCCTTCAGCTGTCCTCACTGCTCCTACAGCAGCCGCCTGAAGGCCTCGCTGCTGCAGCACCTGAGGACACACACAGGTACGGCCTGACACACACACCTGCTCAGGTGAGCCTGCTGACTCTGGACCTGTCTCCAGGTGAAAGACCGTACAGGTGTCCTGAGTGTCCCTACGCCTCCATCGACCGCAGCTCTCTGCTCCGACACTACAGGACACACAGTCAGGAGAAACCACACAAGTGTGAGCACTGCAGCTACAGCAGGTGAGCGCACACACACACACACACACAGGTACACGCACACACAGGTACACAAGTGTGAGCACTGCAGCTACAGCAGGTGAGCGCACACACACACACACACACACACAGGTACACGCACACACAGGTACACAAGTGTGAGCACTGCAGCTACAGCAGGTGAGCGCACACACACACACACACAGGTACACGCACACACAGGTACACAAGTGTGAGCACTGCAGCTACAGCAGGTGAGCGCACACACACACACACACAGGTACACGCACACACAGGTACACAAGTGTGAGCACTGCAGCTACAGCAGGTGAGCGCACACACACACACACAGGTACACAAGTGTGAGCACTGCAGCTACAGCAGGTGAGCGCACACACACACACACAGGTACACAAGTGTGAGCACTGCAGCTACAGCAGGTGAGCGCACACACACAGGTACACACACTCACAGGTACACACACAGGTACACACACACAGGTACACTCACACACAGGTACACACACACACACAGGTACACACTCACACAGGTACACACACAGGTACACACTCACACACAGGTGCACACACAGGTACACACTCACACAGGTACACACTCACACACAGGTACACTCACACACACAGGTACACACTCACACACAGGTCACACACACACAGGTACACACTCACACAGGTACACACACAGGTACACACTCACACAGGTACACACTCACACACAGGTACACACTCACACACAGGTACACACTCACACAGGTACACACACACACAGGTACACACTCACACAGGTACACACTCACACACAGGTACACACTCACACACAGGTACACACTCACACAGGTACACACTCACACAGGTACACACACAGGTACACACTCACACAGGTACACACTCACACACAGGTACACACTCACACAGGTATCCTAAACATGACTCATCACACTGAAGGTGCTGAGGTGATCACATGACTGACAGGGAGCAGCTGATTGGTCGTAAGCTCCTCATCACCTTTCTCGTCCTCAGTATCCAGAAGAAGAGTCTGGACCTTCACGCTCGCCGCCACCACACCGGCGAGGCGTTTCCATGTCAACAGTGTGCGTACTCGAGCCCGGACCGCCAGCTGCTGCTGAGACACGTTCGTACGCACCACGCTGCCCCCCCGCAGGCAGCACGCTGACACATGGGACCTTCACAATAAAAGTTGGGACGAAACAGCGCCTCTCGTGTGTGTGTGTGTGTGTGTGTGTGTGGACTGTAGCTCTCCAGTGTCTCTCAACCAGTGAGAGAGTACACCCTCACAACGTCACTCTCAGCATCCTCTGTTCATCATCATCGTAAACGTCAGGCGTACACATCATCCATGGTGACGGCAGGTACAACAGGTACATGACCACAAGGTGAGGTCACGACCACAGGAAGTCCTTCTGGAACACGTTGGCTTGAGGGTGGGCCACACGTGTTCCATGTAAAAGAACATGGCTCAGAAGGTTGAAACACACACACACAGTCTCTCACACACACTCACACACACTCTCACACACACTCACGCACTCAGACACACACACAGTCTCTCACACTCACGCACTCAGACACACACACACAGTCTCTCACTCACTCACACACACGCTCTCACACACACTCACGCACTCAGACACACACACACAGTCACTCACTCACACACACGCACTCACACACACTCACGCGCTCAGACACACACACACAGTCTCTCACTCACTCACACACACGCTCTCACACACACTCACGCACTCAGACACACACACACAGTCTCTCACTCACACACACGCTCTCACACACACACACAGTCTCTCACACACACTCACACTCTCACACACACTCACGCACTCAGACACACACACAGTCTCTCACACTCACGCGCTCAGACACACACACACAGTCTCTCACTCACTCACACACGCTCTCACACACACTCACGCACTCAGACACACACACACAGTCTCTCACTCACACACACGCTCTCACACACACACTCACGCGCTCAGACACACACACACAGTCTCTCACTCACTCACACACACATACACACGCGGCGGGGTGATGATGGAAACTTCTCTAAATGGATGGAAATGCAGTTTTCTGTATCGAGGTCACGCACACACACACACACACGCACACACACGAGGTCGTGCTTGAGGTCGGTTGTAGGTCGTGACTTCGTGGAGCTTTGGAGCTGTCGCTACAGGTCAAAGGTCAGTCCCTCTACCTGAGGTGATCTGACCTGCGTTCTGCTCCTGACCTTTGACCCCCCTCGGTCCGACCCAGAGCGAGACTCAGGAAAAGGGGCGGGGTCTCGTCACGAGGACGCTCCCATTAGCGGCATGGACGGCCCACATCTGCTCCAGATGTTGATCTGCGGGTCGATGCCGCTCGGCTTTAAAAGGCCGGGCGGCGCCGGCCCACGCCACAAGCTCGCCGCCCAGCATGAGCGCCCAGCAGCCCGCCGCAGGCCCCGCCCACCCGCCGCCCGCCGTGGACGTCCCCGACCGCGCGCACGACCTGGTGGGCGCCGCCATCCTGACGGTGGGCGTGACGGGCGCGCTGGGCAACGCCCTCGTCATCTACGTGTTCTGCCGCAGCCGCGCCCTGCGCTCGCCCGGCAACCTGCTGGTGGTCAACCTGGCGGCCGCCGACCTGCTGATGTCGCTCACGCAGGCGCCGCTCTTCTTCGCGGCGAGCCTGCGGCGCCGCTGGCCGTTCGGGCGGCCGGCCTGCGAGCTGTACGCCTTCTGCGGCGCGCTCTTCGGCATCGCCTCCATGATGACGCTCACCGCCATCGCCGCCGACCGCTGCCGCGCCATCACGCGGCCGCTGGCGGGGCCGGGGGGGCTGAGCGGCGGCGGCGTGCTGGCGGCGGTGGCGGGGGTGTGGCTGTACGCGCTGGGCTGGAGCGCGGCGCCGCTGCTGGGCTGGAGCGCCTACGTGCCCGAGGGGCTGCACACGTCCTGCAGCTGGGACTACGCCAGCCCCGCCCCCGCCGCGCGCTGCTACACGCTCATGCTCTTCCTCGGCGTCTTCTTCGTGCCCCTCGGCCTCATCGCCGGCTGCTACCTCGCCATCTTCCGGGCGGTGCGGCGGGCGGGGCAGGAGGTGCGGCGCCTGGACTGCGGGCGGGCGGACAGGGCGTACGAGCGGCTGCGCGGCGAGTGGCGCCTGGCCAAGGTGGCGCTGGGCGTCATCCTGCTCTTCGTGGTGTCCTGGGCGCCGTACTCGGCCGTGGCGCTGACCGCCACCGCCGGCTACGCCCACCTGCTGACGCCCTACACCACCTCCGTCCCCGCCGTCATCGCCAAGGCCTCCGCCATCCACAACCCCATCGTCTACGCCATCACGCACCCCAAGTACCGCGCCGCCATCGGCCGCCACGTGCCGCTGCTGCGCCCGCTGCTGCGCCTGCGCGACGCCGACCTGCGCTCCTCCCGCAGCTCCAGCGGCGCCGCGTCCGCGGGGGGGCGGGGCCGCGCGGGCTGGGCGGGGCCTGCAGATGGAGCCCCGCCCCCCGGGGGGGCAGGGCGGCCCGCGGCCTGAGGGGGGCGCTGCGGCCGAGACTGCGGGGGGCGGGGCTTGCTGTTGCCATCGTTACCACCCCTGTAGCCCCTGTGTGAATAAAGGCGCGTGTCCGTGTCGCTGGTGTCAATAAAGCTGTGGTGATTGGGTCAGGTGACCCCGGGCGCGCGCGTTAATCCGGGCGCGCGCGTTAATCCGGCGGCCTAATCCGCACCGTCATGGCGG